>BMAU01004252.1:7500-404600 GCA_019973935.1 Trichonephila clavipes
TCGTCATTAGGAACAGTACAAAACAGCTTTTCTCAATAAACACAATAGAAAAAAATTCTCCGGAGAAAAGAATACAACAATAAATGTTACTTTTTCAAAACAAATATTAAAAGATAAATATCCTATTTGAATATAGGTTATAAAAATTGCTTTGTGTAAAATGCATCCCTAATATATGATCCGCACTGTATTGTTTTCTTTAGATAGCATTACACCATCAATAACAGCACAGGCACCCATGATTGTTTGATCTTTGTCTTTGTCGGTATAAGACTATATACGAATATTTGATGCACAAGAATTTCTCATTTTGTTTGTTGAATAATTTGTTCCATGTTTCTTACAGACGCTAACTGAAAAAGGCTAGAATAATCGAAAGATTGATGACATAAAAAGAACTGTGTAAACAAACTAGGCATTGAAATAGTAATGATGTTTGAGATAGAGATTACGCTGATAGGTTAAAACGAAATCGAATCGCTTCCAAAAACTTAAAAAGGATTATCAGCTGACAACTGCAAATGCCGATCATGGCCTTATCACTTCAAGTATTTTACTAAAAAAAACAGAAGGACCATTTAATTTTTAAGAGTTTATATAAGGAGGATTATTGTGTTAAAACTACACTGGTGTGAAAAAATTAAGGACGAGACGGTTTTTTCAATATAAATTTGTACAAAAGCTTTCTAAATCAACACATTTAATACCGTAAGATCCCCAATACGTAAGGACGTGTGTAATATGTAAGCAACACTTACTAAAGGAGAAATCAGAGGGATAAAAAGAAGCTTGATTGAAAAAGTAGCATGGAGCGCAATGCGACTGAAGGCCGAAACATCCCTGTGATGGGTGTCCAGCAAGAAACATCCGGTCTTTAGTAGGGGATATGATCTCCCCTGACTGCTAGGCAGGTTTCACAGCGTCTGCCCATGCTGAGAATGAGGGTGTCAATGAGTTGTTGAGGCATTGCTGCCCATTCGTCTTGCAGCGCCAATCGAAGCTCCCGAATCGTTACTGGTGGTAAGGTACGAGCTGCCAAGCGTCTGCCTAGAAAATCTCATACATGATCGTTGGGATTGAGATCCGGAGATCGTGCCGGCCAATCCATACGTTCAATATCCTCACTCTCTAAGAGCTGTTCGGCAGCTACTGAGCGATGACATGGTGCATTGTCGTCCATGAAAAGGAACTGCAGACCCATAGCGCCTCTAAAAAGACGCACATATAGAAGAAGAATCTCGTTACAATAACGGGTCCCGTTGACTGAACCTGCGTCGAAGATGTGAAGGTCTGTACGACTACCAAGCATGATGCCTCCCCAAACGAGAACACCGCGACCTCCATACCTGTCCCTTTCAATGATGTTCGAGGGATGATTGCGGCTTCCCCGCTCTCTCCAGATGAGTACGCGATGAGAATCGATACTCAAACTGAATCTGCTCTCATCTGTAAAGAGTACTCGTCCCCATTCATTGTCTCTCCAATTCCGGTGTTCCCGGCACCACAGAGAAAGCCTTCTCCGATGGGCAGGCGTTAAAGGTACACACCGTACAGGGCGTCGTGCAAACAGACCACCACCGTGCAGTCTTCTGGCCACGGTAAAACGCGATATCGGTCGTCCAGTCGCCTGTGTCGTGTGTCTAGTGATTACTCCCGCTGTCTGCCGCCTGTTTCTTCTGGCCTGTAAGACAATGTACCGGTCATCTGCGGGTGTGGTTCCTCGTGGACGACCACTACTGAACCCCCGGATAGCTGTTCCTGTAGTTTGAAATTGTCTCCAAAGTCGTGAAACAATGCTGTGAGCAATTCCGAACTCTGCAGCCACACTTGTCACACTGCGGCCTTCCTCCAACTTCCCAATGATTCGACCTCGGGTAAAAACATCCAGATGTCGTCTAACAGATTGATTATTCGCCATTTCTCGCTGAGGCAGCAACTCGGTGTGATTTTAACTGCTATACGGCGTGCAATCTCTTTGCCAGAAATACTGATCTTACACCGACAACATGCTTTATACTACTCAGACACTCCCCCATTACGTCTACCTGCATATCTGCGCATGTGCTACCGTACATCACCTTACTTAATCTCCTGATTAGTCTTTCTGTCCGCTCTGCCTCTTCGTTCAGCTGATATGCTAATTTTTCGACTTCGTCCTTAATTTTTGCACACCAGTGTATATCGTAAGTGTAAATACTTTGGTGAGCTCAGTTAAATTTTTACCACTGAATGAATAGCTGGATAAACAAACGAACTGAAATTACTAAAAAATTGTACTAATAGGGAACTAAATTTGTTGTATTATTTGATACCAAATAAGGATAAAATTTCTGATTCAACTTACAACAGCAATGTCAAATTAATCTGTCAGTATAATAATGTAATGAACAGCCAATAATTTTACGGAAACTGAATAGTAATAAGGAATGGAAAATATAAGAAATCTATAAACAGAAGGTTTGTATTTCATAGAAATGATTTTGCTTATGGTTTTCTATGCAGAAATACTATATCTTTTGCGCTTATTTTCTTTTATAGGATTTTTTGCGTTAATTCTTTACTATAGCTCAGGCTCAAATTTTCGGTAAAATTCTTTGCTATTTGTTTGGCGGAGTTGATGCTTTGTCCGTATACCCCTTTATGAGAGTTTTTTTTCTATACAAAGTAGAATTTCTTTTTTGATAAAACTTTAGTTTTAAAATTATCTTTTAAAAAATACCGAAAATTTAATTCAGAATTACTTTAATTTCTTTCAGAAATTTGTAATTTGAATAAACAGTTATAAATCCTTCGGAAAGTTTTCTTTGGAATGACATAGCAATTTTTTACCGATTAGTTTCTGCCATAAAAGTGAAGAAAATCGCTCGTTTCGTCTGTATTAGATTGAGTAAAGCAATGATTCAGCAGTTATGAAAAATCTCCACCCAGCTTGAGGTGATTTTCCTCTCTGCAGTTGTTTTCTTTTATGCGTTTCGTCAAAAGCGTTACAGATGCAGGCATTTCGAACGGTTTTAGGGCTCACGCATACAACCCTCTCTACTAGGAATATACTGGGGCTGCGGTAGCCCAGTGATCAAGGTATCGGATGGTGGCTGGCCTTGTCACGAGTTCGAGCCCAGTACCACTTAAGACCCGCCGTGAAGGGAAGCGATGCTCGTTAAATCTGTCGTCAGCTCAAACGTCCTCCCATTGGAGAAGTGTGGTAGTTAGGAGAAGTGGTGCCAGCTCAGGTGTCGTCCTCGTCACTTGAACATGGTTCAATATCACGAGGTCCGTCGCCAAAAGCCATCGTGCAGCTGAACAGAGTGCGACGTTAATATTCTCACTCACTCTACGAATATACTGTTTAGTCCAGTTTTGGGTAACTTTTTAATTGTGAGAGATGCAAATACAATTAATTGAAAGTGATTGAGATTTCATTCGTGTGCATTCAATGGCAAATGCCATACAATAATAAAGTACATGCTTGCGTTTTGCTTTAAATCGAGGATTAAGGTAAGAAAAGGAAAAACAGATAAATGTATAGCCTATGGTCAATGATAGGTTAAATAAATGATTTTGATGTGAAAAATACACGTGCTCAAAGATTAAGAGAATTTTCGGATTTTAGAAATTGTTTTGAATTTCCAGAGAAATACTTCACAAAATGGTTTGTAACTTTGGTTATGTAAAGAATGTATTTAAAACTAACTCTTGCCGCACTCAGGTTTCAGTAAGTTAAACAAGTAGAAAACCATCAACAATTTGAAAACAAGCCTTTTTTTATTTCTTAGTATCATAAAATGCTGGAAATAATTTATTATTTACACTAAATATTTAATTAGCTATATTTGTTTTTATGAGCTTTTGGCAACAATTGAATTGGCGTCCTGAAACTGGTAACAGTGGTGATAAGGTGGAAAGAGAACAATCAGGAGATAATATAGCCTTTGTTGCTCTATATCCCACAAAACCTGAGCCGTGTAGGGCAGCGATGCACGTTAAATCTGTCGAGAGCTGAAACGTCCTCCCGTTGGTGTGGTGTGGTAGTTAGGAGAGGGGGGTGCCAGCTCAGGTGTCGTCCACGTCACTTGACCATGGTTCAAAATTACGTGGTCCGTCGCCAAAAGCCCTCGTGTAGCTGAACAGTGCGACGTTAATATTAAATCAATCAACCCACAAAACCTGAACTGAACAGAGAATTATCAAGTGGAGAGACGGGAAAAAGATACGAGAAAGAGAGATGATGGTAAAGACCAAATAGGTGAGAATGTGAAAAAGTGTTTGACGTAAGTCGTCGATGATGATTTAAATTAACCTTTATTGGTATTTGTATTGTGCTGCGTCCTATATACGAATAATAATAGTTCTTTGCTTCATTGTGAAACTACTAGTACACTAATTTATCCCAAATTTCCACAACAGAAAAATAAATTCTAACAATAACAATTTCTTTAAAAAATTCCTCATTTCTTATGTTTTTACTTATAGTATTCTGAGCTTTCAATCAAATTTAAAGAAACTTAATACAAATATTGACACCTACAAGAGAGACATAAAAATTGGAACTGAAAAACTTGAATATTCAACATTTAAAGAAGTTAATTTTTTACTGTGCATGCGCTAATATATCAATATTTTCTTTCAAAATTTAG
The DNA here is from genome assembly GCA_019973935.1 of Trichonephila clavipes. Classification (NCBI taxonomy): domain Eukaryota; kingdom Metazoa; phylum Arthropoda; class Arachnida; order Araneae; family Nephilidae; genus Trichonephila; species Trichonephila clavipes. The sequence continues at coordinate 12,135 of BMAU01004252.1, forward strand.
CTATCAAAAATGTAGGGGAACTGAAATAACGAAAAAATTAAGTTGAATATAATGTGGAAATTTAGAAAGATATTAATTATATAATGAGCCGAATTTTTGTTAATCTGAAAGTAGCTGGATAACAAGAGGTTTCTCAAAAGTGTAACTTTTAAGAATAAATTATAGGGTGAGAGAGAGAGAGAGAGAGATTAAATTGAGTTACATAAAATTTACTAGGATACTAAATACACATATATGATGTGTGAATTAGATAAATTACATCATATAAATTGTGTATTAAATTACAAAATCTATATGATATAAAAATATTGTCTCTCACACACAAAACAGAAACTATATGTATCAATTAACGAAGGCAATTCTAAATGCTATAAAAGAAATAGAATTTAGATATACACTTGTAGTATCGAGGCTTAAAGTCCTTCTTCCGTTGTGGTGGTGCCACCTCAAGTGTCGTCCTCGTCACTTGACCGAAGTTTGAAATTACGAGATTCATCGACAGTAGCCCACGAGTTGCTTTTTAGTGTGGCGTTAATATAACCTCACTTAAAAACTTGTAGTGTTTTCTTAAAGTACACGAAATTCCAAAAGACAATTTCTAAACTTATTTGCGATTTTCTCTATTTCTGTTGTATATTGTAATATTTAAATTACAATATTTAAATACCGTGTTGCATTTATGCTGCTTAATATTTACTATGAGATTCATATTTTATAATTTTATGTAATCTAATTGACAGAATTGTACCAAATTTAAAAATATAATTTCCAAACTCGTTTACAATTTTAGCAACCATAGTAGATAAATTATTACACATATGTAGTTTATACACCGTCATGAACCATTGATTTGAGACTGTTCATCCACGACCTACATCCTATGCTAAAAACGCGACTGATCGTAAAATCTATTTACGTGAGTGTATGCGAGCTCCAGTATACAGCCATTAACATAGAATTGTCCGTCGAAGGCGGTTCGATATAATAGTAAAAAGAAAATCTATAACAGCCCCCCTCCTTTTTTTGTGTGTGGAGTCACTAGTAGGCACATCCCCATTCAATCCCATAATCTTTTGACTAACAACTAAGAGTCGAAGGATTAAGAATTGACTGTATGTGGTAGTTCTTTGAATAAGATGTTTCAGATATTTTTCTTACAAAAAATCCAGCTAATTAATGTTTTTTCTTTTACAATCGAATATATCCTGAAAAATTTAATAAAGTTCTTTTTTGCCTTTTTTCCAGTTCATAGAACAAATGCGTCAGACGATTTTTATTATCGATTTAAAATGAAAGAACTAGATCAAAAGAGAGAAAAACTGATTAAAATCGTTTCCATAATGTGCAAACAACTTTCTTTTATAAATTTGGGCAAAAGTGATTGATCAAAATAATTTCACACATTCACACGATATATACCCATCAGTTTTTTTTTATCTATTCACTCTAACATTAGAAAAGAATAAAAAAATTCGATAAATAATGAAAGGGAACGGTAGGATACATAGCATAGTTTCTTTATTGATTTAAATGTATTAGGAGTAACAAGAGTAAAAGATTATATATGACCCCATCCTGTTTTTTCTAACTGAAATGAAGGATGGTAAAAACATTTGTCATTAACAGCCTACGTTTATCTGAAATAAATGATTCAGCTTTTTAAACAAAATCACACTTTTCCTTATCCAGTCAAAGTGATGAATTCCAATTTTTATTGATTGCATCATAGATCAAAGTAATAGGATAAAATGACAACGAAATATCTATACAATCGTTATGGAACAGTAAATTTAATATAAATTGCATGTTAACTTGCATACCAATCAGCATTTAAATAAATTACTTACATAAAAGTTAAAATTGTAGATGGAACACAAAACTTGAGATTGAAGGTTTTTTATAAAACTCTGAACAAACATTTCCATGCATTATATATGTAATATTGCTATTACAAAAATTCAAATTTACAATGTACAAAACCGTTACAAAATGGAATTTCGCCAGTTATGATATTTCTCCCCAAATAATAACGTTTGTTAATATTTTTTAGAATGGCATCCTGTCTTAATTATTCAATTTAGTCTAGTTCATTTTAATTAGACTTGGTACAACAGAAGTTTTGAATATCAATACTTAAAATTACGAATGGAATCGTTTAACAAATTTTATGTATTACAAACCCCCCACAGCAATAAAAAAGCATTATTCTACACATAAACATCTATTAGCTTTCGATCACAAAATTCCATAAACAAATTTTTACAACACGATTTTTCGAAAGGTGAACAAGGAATAGAGTAAATACACTTATGGAAAATCTTAATAAATCTATTTCTAACCCCACACACACATTTATTTAAACTATGCATAAGAAATTAACTAAATTAATTTAAACAAAAATAATTTAAATGGATCTCACTTCACGTTCTTACTTTCTCTAAGCCTTTTCTTCTCTCCTAAGATTTATTTCAAACACTGAATATAAACCGTGTAGCACTTCTAAAAAAATATTTTACTGGATTCAACTTACTGACTAATCGACGCTAACAATAATAGATAAACGTTATTTTCATTGACAGAACCGAGACATATCTTAAAACATTTGTGATCCATATTTTCTACAAAGGACGAGATATTTTTCTGCGAACGGTTATTACAGTTTTATTGATAACAGTGAAATAAGTTTTTCCACAGTTGTATGAAGACTATTTTTATGTACTCCCGATGATAAAATTATTTCGAAGTGCTTACCTTCTTTAATGTCATCAGATCTATCTTGACCTGAGGAGTTTTCAGTACTCAACATTGTGGATCTGATGATTGGATTTAATATGCTCCTGGGTTTTTAAAATCTAGAAAAACATTTAAAAAATAAGCATTTATTTTAAACTTAGAAATTTGAGTTGGTTTTAATTAATTATAATAAATTTAAATATTTTTTAAATTTTTTTATTTTTAATCAGTTATTAATATAAATACTTTAGTTTCATTGTTTTTTCAACATATTAATCGTTACGCAAATACAACTACACTTTTCTGAAAATTTAAAACGGTGCCATTAACAACAACAATGAACAAATTTTCATAAAGCTATCAACGTATAATATGAAAATGGCTTTAATACACATGGCGTACATTTTCAATTTATGTAATTTTTTCATGGATTTTACAGGTTTTAAGAGCAATATATATATATATATATAGTTGAACCTCGCTATGGTGAACTTTTTTTTTCACTGGGCCCAACTTACTGTATAATGAGCACGTACAGTGTGTTACTTTAAACGTATATAGTTTTTTTTTTTTTTTGGTAAAATAAAAATAATCTGCTTACAGTGAACTAAAAATTTCTCTTCCCCGGAGTTTTCTCAGCTATCCAAAGATAATTTCACACATATTTGAAGGGATCCTGAAAGATAGTATTTCTAAACTTCTGTCTCAAATTCCAGTCTTTGTCTTCCCGCCGTTTCCGGAATAAATTACTGGCCCTCAATATTTCATACCCCTAGAAGAAAGAAATTTTAAAGAGATGAAAGGGCTGTAGATATTCTGTATACTTTTTACCTTTAAAATCTATGAAAAAGATAATGGAATCTTTTCTAACCCTCGATTAGAATATTCACGAACTTAGCGAAAATGGACATGTACACACGCAACAGTTACATAATTTTCCATAGGATGTAAAAATAAGTCCTTTTCAAAATTCTTCGTTTCAAATACATGATAAATTAAGTTTTGGAATTTTATGTCTATAAATGTAATAGTTCACTTAAATTGTCACGCACGTTTGCGTTTTAAAACAAGATAATGAAATCGTGTATTATCTGCGTATTCTGATCAATCACAAAAGTCCCTACAAAAAATCATATGGATTTAAAAGCTTCCGATTGACGAAACCTATAAAAGCTGAGATCTCCAGAGGGAACAAAGATTTCTTTAGTGAATCGCAATAATGTCCGCGTGTCTTTGTGTTGTGTTTCGTCGCTGTTTGTGCTGTGTGTGTTTTAATTAACTAAATAAAGGTTCAATTATAAGATGAAAAGAAGTCTCGTCCTTTCAATGATTGCAACACGAAAAAATCTTCTCCCTATAATAAAATGTCCTAGTTCAAGTGAAATCATTTCAATTTATCCTTCTGGGTAAGCAAATTACTAAATATATATAGTACTTAAAGTGTTATAATACCGTAGACCTATTTTGTCAAATCAAAAGACGTTGCAAAATGCCGCGATATGCAGCCATAAGTGAAAACCATTTACGCGCATATTCGAATATAATAATAACAAAGATGGCAGGACTTGGCGACCTTTTTTAACAATCGACGTCTTTTGATTTGGTGAAATTGGTCAATGGTATAACATGTACATATAAGTACTATACATATAATATTTATATTATTATGATTAAAATTACATAAATATAATCTATATGAAGTAATAACCCAATAATTCATTAGTAAATTGTATATTACGACAGTGACAATTTCCAACAAAACCACCATCAAATGAATTCAGATATTTAAACGTTTCAACAAAACTGGATACTGTGAACTTATTATAATTGGATCAGCAGACAGTTCACACTCTAAAAGGGCTCTACTGTATGTCAATTCACTGCAATGGAATTGAGCAACCGAAGGTCAGATGTCATCACAATGTGTAAGGTGAATGCATATCAATTCGGGGAACATTTAAAGTTTGGAAAAGAATTTGCGAGGTCAATAAATACATCAACATCAACAGCTAAAATAGCGAAAGATTTATCTAGAAAGGAATACCGAATGAGATGCAATAAACTAAAGAGAGAAGTAACTGAGTCACTTTAGAAAACGACATGGAACCTTTTTAATATGGCTTTCCGTCGTTCTATTTGTACTTTGTTTCTGTGGAATCAATTAATAGCATAAATAGAGGGATTGCAGTTAATACTAATCAATGGCATATATTTAAATCATAACTACTTTATACTTATGATTTCAATATGTGAGCATTTATATTTCAGGTTTAACACTGGTTCGCATTCATAACAAAAGGTTAAGAACTATCTTCAAATACTTCGACGCTTTATATATATATATATATATATATATATATATATATATATATATATATACACACAAATAGCTATAAAACCTAAGTATAACTAGTCAAGATTGTAGGAAATATTAGCCACAGTAGTACAATAGCAAACTCATGGCCTTAGGAATCAAGATTGCAGGTTTAAACAAAGTTTTGGGGCTAGCCAACTTTCACCTGTAATTTGCCTATACTCTGATCTATAAGGAAAGGAAGGAATAATATTAAGAGAAATTTAAATATTACAAATAAAATACACTATACTATTAAAATATAACGGTAAAATTATAGCCTACTCGTATTTACTAGTATAGAGTTAAAGTCGATGCAATAAAGTAGATGATAAGACTTACTTCGTGAGTACAGCAACAAATTATGTTTCCCGCTCGATACAAGGAAAATTGTAGTACCGCATAAATTAAAATTAGTGAATTATGTGTGATAAAATAATTTTAAGTCTCTCTATATATATACATTTAAAAATCCTTAAATATTGATATAAAGTTATACATATGTAATAATTCATTTTTATTTCATCTTAAAGCTTTTTAATTTGTAATAGTCTAAAACCTCTAAGACTTTCGCGTAAATAATTAACTGTAAATTACCCACATAACGAGATAATCGTAACTTTGTGTGACTGCAGGATTATGTACTCTGCGTTTTTTCAATTATTCATAAGAAACCACATCATTAGATATATGTCGACAAATCACTACAGACGTCCGCGGAAGTCATGTGAGTTTTTGTACTTCCGGTGCCATTTTGTATAAAAACCGAGATTATGTGGAAAATACCCCAGCTTCTTGTTCTCGCCATGTAGTATGCACGTGTGTCTTTTTCGCGTTTCGTTAAATGTAGTCTTTATTTGTGTTTGCGAGTGTGTTTAAACGTGCAATAAACTCTCTGGATTACCATCTAACAAAAGACTGCCTCATCAATGCAACTATAACAGCAACAGTAATTTCATATGATCTAGATAAAGAAAGCCTTCCCACTCCGGTAGATGATATATATACACACTCATGGACAAAAAAATTAGCGCACCAAGAAGAAGTCGTCAAAATGAAACGAAATTTTACATACATGACTACTTTGATATAAATGATTAGAAAATCAGAGAAAAAGGATAATTTATTTTAGAGAAAAAGGCAAAAGAACGGAGGAATTAATACCCTGTTGAACCACTTATAGCGCGAATGCACGATGCGATACGATCGGGCATTGAGGCATACAAGTTCTGTATGATGTCTTGAGACATTTCGTTCCATATTTGCTGTAACCTTGCCTCTAGTTCGTTCAAACTCGTGGGATGCCCAACTCACCGCCCCAAATGATCCCAGATATGCTTGATTGGAGACAAATATGGGGATCGGGCAGGCCAAAGAAGGGTAGTAACAGTGCGGAAACAGTCTTGTAACACCCTTGCTGTGTGAGGCCGAGAATTGTCTTGTTGAAAAATGGCTCCTGGGAGCCGTTCATGAGTGGCAACACATATGGTTGCAGGATGTCATGGACATACCGCTGGGCTGTCATGGTGCCAAGGATCAATACTAGCGATGACCGTGTACTGTAGGCAATGGCACCCCATACCATCACACCAGCTGAGGGAGCGGTGTGTCGCTATGAAGCAAAAGCAGCATTGAGGCGTTCACCACGGAGTTTCCACTCACGAACACGATTGGCATCACTGCTGAGATTGAATCCGGATTCTTCGCTAAAGACGACCTGGTTCCATTTCGCTGCAGTCCAGTTTCCTCGTATGCGGCACCACTCCAAACGGAGGCGTCGATGGGTGAACATCAAGGGCAGCACATGTAATGGGCGACGCGATCCCAAATGTCCTTCAGCCAGGAGTCTTCATATGGTTCGAGAAGACACAAGGGTTTCTAATGAAGGTGCTACCTGTGCCTGCGTGCATTTTTTACGATGTAGCGGTCTTCTCGACGACTGGTCTGTCGAGGGCGTCCTGAGCCTGGTCTTCGTGTAAATGACATCTCTTGGAGACACTGGTCTCAACACCTTCTCACAACACAATTAGAACGTCGTAATTGACGAGCTACTCGCCTAGCTGACCACCAAGTTTCCATCATGCCGATGATTCTCCCCCTCTCAAATTGCAACAGCTGCTCATATTGTTTTCGAAAACGGCGTAATGGCATGTCTACCTCAGTTCTTCCTTTGTAAACAATTTAGCACACTCAAACAAACTTTGGTTACCTGTTTTATACACCACGGGGAATGACATTAAACGCCCTCTACCGGCTATGCGTAATGTGCAATCACACGCTGCATTTCTAATTATTTGCATATTTCCCCGACATGTACCTTCATGCCAAGTTTCGTTATGATCCCGCAATTATTTCTTGGTGCGCTAATTTTTTTTGTGTGTCCATGAGTGTATATGCATAAGTGTGTGTGTTCATGCTTTTTTTAGAAGAGAACTGAAGTGTGTGCGTGCTATTCACTTTTTTTTAAAAAAAATCTATTGTATATCCAATTATATATTAATCTATATATATTTTACACAAATTTCACATAAAATAAATCTAATTTTCAAAATAACTTTTTTAACATAACTAATTGTTGATTCAGTCATGCCTAGCGAGATAATCAATAAAAATTTTAAAAGCTTTTCCATGTATTAATTAATAAAACGTATAATAAGTAAATGGTAGACATTTTCGTCGAATGTGTTTGATTCACAATTAGATACGCAGTTTAACGAAGCATTCACCTTTTATAATTAAAAAAAACACGATCGATTTAATTTTACACCACGTGATTTTAATTTGATAAAATTCTTTTAAATAATTCCAGTTTCGATAAAAAGTCTTGTATTAAATCTCTCTGCGTTCTTTACTTGATCCACCACACCGCACCCAAAGAAAATATTCCTTTTCGACATTTAGCTTAATTTCTATAATTAACCTAGAAAAATATTTTCTTCTCTATATTTTGTATTCTTCTAACTGATGCTCAAAATCTACTTAGCTGTGAGGCGAATCGTGACCAAATATGAGCTTTAATTTGAAAAGAAAAAGCTTTTTCACCTGTGTCATAAACTTTTATAGTCGCATAAGCAACTCGACAATAGAAATGTTCTATCTTACTTGCTTCATGCACAGCTCTAAATGCAGCTTCGTTTAATCTGGAATAGTCTCACAACGTGCTACATTTTTCTCCTTTAGGTTTAACGACGGCTATAATGCAACCTTTACATTCCTATTCCAGACAGTACAGACTGGTGATTCAGAAAAGCTAATCGTTTCCAAAAAAATTGCATGTTTTTTTTATATCATATGCAAATTACTGTACATTTAATATTTAAACTTGTTGCTTTGCGTTTAAAAGTTATTTTGGTGGTACTTTACGCATACATTTTTCCTCTTAAAGCGAAACATTAGCCAGAAAGTCATTTTATTACTAGTTACAAAATTATAAATTATTGTTTATTATTTATTGATTTGTGCTGGGGAAGAGACCGGAATTTAGTACAGAACAAATTACTTAACAATAATGAATCGAAATAATTTTGTAAAAGTTGATAGGATTGCCATACAAAGTGAAAAAGAAGCTTTAGTAAAAATAAAGTAGAATTTTAAGTCAGCCAAATTTCAAAAAATTAATAGAGGATCTCTGTCTTTCCGAACTAAATGTGGCGCCTTTGTAACCTAAAGGTTATGGCTATGAACTCCTGGATGGTGAGTGAGTGAATAAAAATCACACTATTCAGCTACTCGAGGGCTTTTGGCAACAGACCTCGCAATTTTGAACCATGGTCAAGTGACGAGGATGACACCTGAGCTGGCAATCGCTCTCCTAAATTCCAAACCACACCTACGGGAGAATGTTTGAGTCTCGGCAGATTTAACGCGCATCGGCCCCCTCGGCGCGGCGGGTGTTCAGCGGTACTAGGTCCCAAATGATGATACACCGGTCACGAGTCCGTTATCTTGACCACTAGGCTACCGCAACCTCGAATCCGTGGACGGAGTGTCGTGGGTTCGAATCCTGGTGCTACTGAAGACTCGCCACGTAGAGGGGCCCGATACGTTAAATCTGTCGAAGCTCAATGTCCTCTCGTTGGTGTGATGTGATAGTAAAGACCCTCGTGTGATAGATAAGGCTTTCGCGTTGCTTTTATAGTGAGACGTTAATATAACCCCAACTCGCAATAAAAAATTTCGAACTCCAATGTGCTTTGTACTGATGTTTCTACTTCTAATCTGATTAGAAATTAAATTCTAAAATATGTATTGACATATACATGTACAACTTAATATATATATAATAAGCTTTTCTGATATTGGTATATTTCAAGTATCATTTTATTAGCACATATAAATGCATCACTCGTATTTTTTATTTTCAGCAGTATTTTATTTCAGCATTATTTTATTTTAGAACTCTTTTGATTAATTTAATATGGCTTATTTACGAAATATTACTAAAATCAAATACAAATAATTGTATTCTATATATTTTATGTTGGAGTTTACTTCATCACATATTTGCTTATACAGAGAATATTTTATTCATAATTACTATGTCATATCAGATGTGTCCAATAATGACCATTTATATGCATTACAAAATGAAACAAACTTTGAGAAATAAGAACTCTAAAAGGTACAAATTCTACTCAAGAAACAGAATTATTCCTTAATTTTTTTAACAGAGATTTTTTCTAATCTTTAGCAAAAGCTTAGAAGAGAAACACAAAGAGGAGGTATAGGAGGCTGTTTACATAGATAAGATTTTTATAAGTACAATAAAATTATAATAAGTTTATACAATTTGAACATTTTAATTTAAAAAATATACGCATCCAACTCTTAAAACAATATATAAAAAAGTATTACAACTGCTTATGTATAAAATAAATTCCAAGTTTCTTGAGCGTTTATTTATTTTTTTTATTTAAGTAAAGTTTGAAATAATGAAAAAAGATTTTAAAAATTTATTAATTACAAATTTACTCATAAATAACTTCAAATATTGAGTAATGTATATAGTAATGTGCAAGCATATGTGTATAGCACTTAGAAATATATAAATTTAAAAAAATTTCTGAAATATTACTTACTTGTGAAAAATAATAACTTATCCAACGCTTATCTTGTCCAACGCTGTCGTAATCAAAATGGATATAATTATTGAAATAACCATTAATAGATTTTTTTGGAGATTTCAGCATTATCAAAAACTTGCTTCATATTTAGTGTATTTTAGTTGATTACAGTTCTCTTACGACAAACGAAAATTCTTCGGCAGTTATTTCACTGGTTAAGAATAAGATTAACCTGAGCGCAAACCAGACCTTTTTTATCATTTCACTTGAACACTCAGAATCTCGACCGCTTCTATAAAAATCGTAAAACGGTGAACACAGCGCGAACTCGGTAACGAGTAAGCAGATAGAGGGAGACATAACATTGTTTGAAGAACACTAAAACAAGGCCAAAGTTTATTAGACGGAATTTGTTATCTTATACGAAAGTATAAACTTTTACAAGAACAAAAAGAACGAAAAACAAACTTCAAAACGGAGAATCGCAAAATCATATTTTTATGCCAAGATTATTGTTTTTTGTTCGTTTTATTCGACCATCATTCGCATCGATGGGAATATAATACTTTTTCTTTGACTTTTCATTGAAATAAAGCTTGTGCATAATACGAGAAGCTAAAATAAGCAGCATGAACAGAAAAAACTACAAGCTATTCGATAAAATGCGCTTAACAAAACAACGGTGAACGTATTAATTTAAATGACAGAAAAAAGTTCTAATTATTCAGTAGAAACTCGTAAATCCAAACTAATTAGGACTCTAAATGGTCCCGATTAATGAAAATCGAGATTTAATAAAATAACCTATAAAATGAACCGAGATAATATCTAAAAATTCTCTACAGTAAAAAGAATATTTATTTTCAAATAAGACTAAACAAAACTGCAAATAATTGCGTCCGTAACAACGACGGAAGCTTCCCGTGTATCAATATGCTGTATCGGTGCTTCCCAACTTTTTTATCATCGCCGACCGGCCAACGTTTGATAATTTTACTGTGGCCCGCTGAGAATGGGACGTTGATTGTTTGTATATTATAAGGTGACCAACCATCCTTTTATAGGTCCTGTCCTTCCTCGAAAAGTGTCCTTCTACTTGCCCTCCTTTTCAATATTTTGAAACTGATCTGTTAATCTCTATATTCAGAGGTGAACCAAACATGCTTTCAATATGTCGAAGAAAGGTCTGAAACAAATCACAGGAAATAACAGTTTTCAATGGTGTTTTTTGGCTTCATCACAAGTAAATTAGGCAGTTATAGAAATGTTGATGTTTTATCAAAAGGAATGCCTGATATTAAAATCGTTGACAATGGTCTGTTTGAATAAATTGGAAGACTGAATGTATATTTAAATTATAATAAATTGAAGCAATTGGGAAATCAACATGCTGAAATTGATTAAAGATGGGTGGAAATAAAACATTTAAAAAATGAACAAATTCCATCTGAAAATCTAGTTATTCTTGTTGAATTTACGTTGTGCTGCTCTGGAACTAATGCACCAGTTGAAAGAGTCTTTTCAGTTCGTAATTTTGGGACAAGAGAGAAATCAAGATTGAATGTTGATATTTTAGCCGCAGTACTCACAGTAAAGATGAAGGATATTTTTTGCTCTGAAATTTCCGATATATATATTAAAAAATAATATATTGATAAACAAAAAATTCATTCAATGAGAAAATACTCGTTTAAGTGAATAATTAAAAGGGATGTAAGCATAATTAGCGTATTTTTGTTTGAATTAATAAAATATTTCATATATTTACGTTGTAACATTTTCTTAAATTTTTCGTTTTCCTTTTCATTGTAAAAAAACTGGTCACCTTATATACTCCTGTTTGTGAAAATTGCAACACCACGAAGGACCTACGCGAGTGAGCTGAAATTTTCAGGAAATGTAAAGTAGGGCATGATATGCAAATGATTAGAATTGCAGACCGGCAGCGCATGCGTATGCTGAGCATGCGCATGCATGCTCAGGATGCGCCCTCTGAAGGGTAGATCAAACCGAATATAAATAGACAGCTGTAGCGAGGCGTGTATTATTATCGGTGGTTATATGCTAGTGTAAACGTTAACTGAATCTTTACTATGCCTCGTCGATGAAAGAGAGTGAAATTTGAGCAAATTTCGGTGTTTGAACGGGGCAGAATCGTCGGCCTTCGTGAAGCTGGATTGTCTTATCGTGCAGTAGCCGCTCGTGTGCAGCGTAACAGCAGCACAATCATGCGTGTTTCGAAGCAGTGGACGGACGAGGGTCGGACAGCTCGGAAATCCGTGAGTGGACCCCGAAATGTGACGTCAGCTCGCGAAGACAGACGCCTGGTGCGAATGGCTCAGACGGACCGCACAGCTTTTTCTAGACAACTGGCAGCACAGTGGTCAACAGCTACACGTGTTTCATTGTGTGCTTCATCAATTCGGAGACGTCTGCTGCAGCGTGGGCTGCGCGCAAGGATTCCTTTATACAGGATTCCTCTTGCGCAAAACCATCGCCGCCTGCGACTACACTGGGCCAATGTGCATAGGAGCTGGCGTGCTGATTGGCAGCAGGTCGTCTTTTCTGACAAATCCCGCTTCAATTTGTGGCACCATGATGGCCGAATTCGAGTCAGGCTCTATGCCGGTGAACGGCGCATTCCGGAGTGCATTATCGAACGCCACAGTGGACGAACACCCGGAGTTATGGTCTGGGGTGCCATAGCATATCATGGATGATCACAATTGCTACGAATTGTGGGAAATTTGAACAGTACTCGATACATAAACTAAGTTTTACAGCCCTAAGATATTCCTTTCCTGCAAGGATTGACAAGGGCTGTATTCCAGCAGGATAATGCACGTCCACATGTCGCCAAGACTGTCAAATCCTATCTTGATTCGCAGCAGGTACAGCTTCTTCCTTGGCCTGCGTATTCGCCGGATATGTCACCGATTGAACATGAGTGGGATATCGTTGGGCGGCGTATCGCTCGTGATCTTCGTCCTGTTGCTTCTACAGACTAACTTTGGTTGCGCATATAAACAATATGGAATACTCTTCCGCAGACAGATATTAAAAATTTGTTTAACTCCATGCCGCGTCGTGTAGCAGCTCTTATTGCGGCGCGTGGTGGCCATACAAAATACTAATTTCTGTCTCTTTTAATTGTTTGTTTGGTTTGAAAATGTAATCATTTATTTGTACCATTACCACTCAACTGTGTATTAAATTTCATTCAACTATGATGCTTCCTTCATGGTGTTGCAATTTTCACAAACAGGAGTTTATATTAGATTGTTTGTGGATTTAATCATTTTAACTATATTTAAATATGCCTTCAGAATAAAACACAGTTACACCATAAAATGAATTCCAGGGAACGTCGTACAAGTCCGAGAGAAATACACTACAGTAAATAAAATAGAAATCGTTTAATGTTCCTTGGGTGGCCCGGTGATATTTAATCGAAGGACCAGTACCGTTTCCCAGCCCGGTGTTTGGGACCCACTGTGCTATGTTACCGGCCTGATGTTTGGGGACCACTGCGCTATGTCACCGGCCCAAATTATTCATGATTCATTTGAGATTGATTTTCAACATTTTCAGAGAAAGGTTTGGCCACCTAGATTTCCATACTTAAATCCTATCAAATATATACGGAATATCTGAGGATCCTTTTTTACAAGGCCATTCTATGTTTCGCCACCTAAATCTTCGTACGTAAATCCCATCAAATATACCGTAAAATCCGGCGAATAATGCGCCTCCATACATTCAAGCTGCAACTTTTAACTTTTAGGTATATTCGCTGTATAATGCGCACCCCCCTTTCATGAAAAAACCTGAAATGTACGTATGCAATGAAGTCATTTATTAGAGGTACTCCCCCGAGCTTTAGAAAAAAATTGTATACTTCTAGAACTACAACCCGTTAATTTCATAAGGGAAGTCATTTTTTTAAACAAACAGTATTTCGACACATGTAGAAGTTTAATTTTTTTTCTATATGTGTGCTCAATTTTTTTTCTTTATTTCTAAAGCTATCATTTTTATACCCGGCGTATAACGCGCACCCGTCAATTTCGATTATATTTTTTTGCGTTCAAAGTACGTGTTATACGCCAGATTTTACCGGATTTGGGATATAATCAAAAGGTCAATTCATGCACAAAATCCTGCTCCATCAACGCTTTCGCAAAAGCGGACAGTCGTAGAGTTGCTGGCCTTCTCCGCACAAAAAGAAATCTCACACGGTCTCATGACTTTTGGCACTTAAAAGATGTCTTGGAGTCAATAAGGGATCAATGTGCGTTCTATGTTTAGTTTTTAATCCTGAGTAAAAAATCGATATAACCTTCAGATGCGTGATATGAAATAATTTCATACGGAATCGTTCCAATTCCAATATATTTTCTAGAATATGAATAAGTATAAAAGATCAAGCAAGAAAATTTTAAATGATTATCGAATAATCTTTCTCGGACACATTAATGAGTTCTTGTAAATTTCAAAGAATTCAAAGCAATTTTTCATTTTAATTTTTTTAGAAAATTCTTTTTACACATATAATATGAAATGAAACAACTTAGTATTAGAGATGATTGACAAGGAGAACTAAATAATAGAGAAAAGAGCAATGCAATTTTAGCTTGAAAAATTTAGATAAAACGTGTGTATAACAAGTATAAAATATAAAGTACCGTGGATATAAATAGAAAGAGTCAATATATATATATATATAAAAAATGCATTGATATATATATATCACAATCCGATTACGAATTTCTTTATCTTATCTTTCTCTGTACATACCTCGTATACCATTACTTACAAGTGTCAAGCAAATTCAGATTTAGAGTAATCTTTTTACACCCTGATTGAAAACAAAGATAATGCTTGAAAATCCTTTTAATGGAAAGCAGACTGAAATTAAAAGACTACATTTCTATGAATTAACCAATTTATAACGGAAATTATTCCCTGTATGATTATTAAAACTTGGTAGCATTCTAGAAATTTTTTAGTATTACATTCTAATAAACAGAAAATTATGTGCATAACTTTAAAACTCTTAACATTTTTAAGTGCAGGATAAGTACTCATCTAAAATTATCTGAAGGATATTTAGAATTCTCTTACAATAAGTACTAGATGTAAAGACGATGAATGGTAAAATTGGTTCTATAGAAAAATATTTCGTAAAATCCTTAAACCATTGGATACCAGCAATTATATATAACCTGCAGATATGAGTATTAATGCGTAAATGATTATCACCATGTATTATTCAAAATTTTGAATAAAGTCATCGCAAAACTTATTAGATTTCTTCAATTGAAAATGTAAGGGATTCATAATTTGGAGAGGCTATACACTGTTTTTCTAAACATATATCTGCGTTTAGATAGAAATGTAATAATCTTGGTATATATAAAGATGGGAAAAAAATAATTTTGCTTCTATCGCAAGTACAGTCGAACTTCTATATTGCGAATTTTTTTGTATAGCGAACTTTCCCTGGAACCTAGAACATTTCACGATTTTTTTCGTAAAATAACCTCCCAATAGCGAAGTACATTTTATATATAACGGACTTTTTTTTCTTGTGACTCAATTTTTTTTCCTCCCTATTTTTAAAGTACTTCTGGGCATTTCAAGTTATTTCTCTTTTAACACATTTTATGGTGATCATTAATCTTGAACTGGTATCATAAAATGCCTAATTCGAAGAAAGTGATGAAATTCTCGACGTTTCATCCAAGAAGTGCAACCTTTAACCCCCCCCCATTGTTCAGTTCCCGGGAAACATCTTCACTCTCAGTGGAGTTATTTTGTGTCCCCGTGTCCTTGAACTAGCCTCATTCATTTGTAGTGTTGATCAGTCGTACTAGTTACCTCGTTTCTTACAGCTCGAAAATGTCAAACCGTAAGTGCTTGAGCACCAAAGAAAAATAATTAATTCTTCAGGAAGTGGATAAAGGCGTCAAAAAACTTTCCTTGCGGTTTTTCTTTCCTTTTTTTGATAGGTAAGATATATAAAATAAATATATATTAATTTACAAAAAGTTGTGAATAATTACTTTTTTTCATACATAGTGTTTATGAATTTAAACTCTTTGCTTTGTGTGGTTTATAATGAAAATTGAACCTCTATATAACGAATTTTCCATATAACAAACTCTCTTTTCGGTATTTAGCGACTTCGTTTTTTGAAGTCCGACTGTATTTTTAGTTTATGTTTGAGAACTACCATTTAAAAAGAGAAAACCTTGAATTTTTTCTAATCATCACAAAGAATGTGTAAACAAAAACAGTTTTAATATGGTTGATTCAATCTTCGCACTGGTATACATTGAGCACATGTAAATAAATACTAAAATTTTCATAATAAAAGCAACCATAAAGATGGAATAAAGTAATTTTCTTGCAAAAAGTCACCTTTTCCCGTTGACGATGTAGAAGTAAATACATAATGTTTTAATATTATTCGAAAGTCACTAAAAATTACTCTACACTATGTAATCGTCTGTATCCCTCTCGAACTGATCGAAAAATTTATGCTAACAGAAATTTTTTTACAATTTGGTCTTTTGGTAAAAAAAATATAGCTCTCTCATGATTTCAAAATCAGACACAATTTAAGTTTAGTTTTTAAAAGTCAGAAATTTCTATATTGTTAGAACTAAGATTTTATCAAGTGAAGAGCTCGCATTTTATTCAGATGGAGATATTGTCTAGGACAGGGGGCGGACAAACCTTTTCAGTGAGCGGGCTATTTCTAATTTTCTCAAGGTGTTGTGGTTCACCCAGTGGCGTGTAGTTGTGGTCTGCAAGTAAAAATAAAACATTTTCATCTAAAGTCAGTGCTCATAGTTATAGTCAGCAGAAGACAGTCTGCATACTGTCAGTCAATCTTGAATATTTCAGTACATATTTACTAACTGCTAAACTTCAGGCGGTCTCACTCCAAAATGTTCTGGCTATACATATAAATTATTTTTAGCTAGGGCTGGAAATGAAAGAAAACAATAATTTAGAAGGAAAAAAAAATGCTTAATAAAATCTTAGATAACACGAATACAAAATCGCAAACGCAAGTTATTTTGATGTAGAAGGTTTCATGTAATCTAACAAAGTAGTCTGCCGGATTAAAGATTTTTTCCTTCCGTAAAATTTCCTCGTAGCATGCTAATAATTTTTTGGTTCCTTGTTCTGTTGAAAAAATACGCTCTTCGTTGGAGTCAATATTTTCTAAAATTTGTAACCCTTTCTCAGTTAAACTAAGGTCTTCTGTCCAATTCCAAATCATCATTCGATCTTCCGATTGAATTAGGTCTAAAGACTCAAGTTCTTCAATATCTTGCTCTTGCATTTCTATGAGCTCACCAATTGTCAGCTCCTGATCGTGAGAATTTAGCAGTCCTTGAACTTCATCACCATCCACTTCAAAATTTGTTTGCCTGGAAAGATCGACAGCTTCTTCAATCACTAAACTCACTAAGCAGGAAGCGAATCATTGAGTTGTGTGTAGCGCTCAAACGAAAGACGAATCGACGAGATTTGAAAATCGCGTAACTCCGGATTCGCGTACGTCGGGGTAGCGAAAGTCGATGTATTACTGTATATTGAAAATGAATCTCTAGTTTAAGAATTTTCCAGATAACTAACTTTTTTTGAGATTCAGCGACTTCGTTAGATAGAGGTCCGACTGTATATACATATATATACCTCTTGTCGTTGTGATCTTTTTGTCACTAAAGGTTTTGAAATTAAACAATTTTCAACGTATTATTTTGAAAGCCAACAAAATGTTTTCTCAGATTTCAATAATTAGAACTGTTTCTAAAATACAAAGCTTCTTTATTTCATTTTTGTAACATTGTCTATTTTAATATCCCCGCAACTGCTTACCTTTAAAAGTACGAAATGTGCAACCCCTAAATAGCTAAGGATCTCCCTTCTTTCCTATAGGGTTCACCGCATTTAGTAAATGTGACTGGCACGCCCCCTGGGATGCAAATAAATCATATTTACTTATTTAAGTTCCTATCCATTATACACTCTGTCGCAAAAAAATATATGCACCCAGAAGAAATTGAGCTACTTTCACGAAATTTGGTATGCATGTAGTGTATATGAAAATAAACAAATGATTAAAAATTCAGAACAAAATATCATTTTATTAAGCGGTTACAGCTTGCAAAAGGTTAAAAATCAGTAAGTAGTAAAGCCACCTCTGGCAGCTATACAAGCCGAAATTCGGCGTGGCATCGATTTAATTAGATCACTTATGACCCCCTGTGGAAGATCCTGCCATAGTCTTTGCATCTGCGCAGTTAATTCTCCTGTATCTCGGGCGGCTGCAGTTGCCTTCCCAGCGCGTCGCAGACATGCTCTATTGGCGAAAGATCTGGTGACCTGGCAGGCCATGGTAGGACGTCATATCCTTGAAGACATTGTTGGGAGAGTCGCGCAGTATGTGGACGAGCATTATCTTGTTGATAAATGGCACCTGGGCGACTTGATAGCATGGGTAGCACAATCGGCGTTAAAATATCGTCCACGTATCTGCGAGCTGTCAAAGTGCCTTGAAGGACCACTAAAGATGATCGTGTGTCCCAAGAAATTGCTCCCCACACTGTCACACCTTGTGAAATTGCTGTATGCCGCTCGACAATAAATGCCGGATCGGACCGCTGGCCGCTGCGCCTCCAGACACGTGTGCGGTGGTCATCAGCACTGAGACTGAATCGGGATTCATCACTGAAGACGACACGTCTCCAGTCTGTCACACTCCAAGTTGCCCGAGGTCGGCAAAAATCCAGTCGACACTGCCTATGATGTGGGGTCAGTGGTAAGCGTCTTAGCGGACGTCGGCTCCTCAAGCCAACTTCGGTCAGTCGTCTCCTTATGGTTTCTCTTGATGGCACTGGATGTCTGGAAGGAGGTAAGTGGCGTTGAATCGATGCTAGCGACGTTGTTGGTGCCGAAGTGGCCACTCTTCTGATTGCACGATCCTCGCGATCATTTGTGTTCCTGGGACGTCCTGACCCTCCGCGACGGTACACTCTACCTTCTGTGATCCAATGTTGCCAACACCGAGCAACTACCATATCGCTCCGACCGAGGTGGCGGCCGATACGTCTATTCGACCAACCTGCTTCTCTGAGGCCTATTATACGGCCCCTATCAAAAGTCCGTCAGCTGCTCGTACTGCCGCCGGTTACGTCTTAGAGGCATCCTAAGTCTCAATATCGTCTATCAAAGTCATCAGATTCGTTTGGATAGCCGTACGGCGCTCGTACTCATGCTTTTAAACTCTCCCAGTTGCGCAACTAATATGCGCATAGCACACTTAGCCTTGTCTCATTGGCTTCGAAATTTTAATCATTTGCATATCTCTTACCAGACTACATTCTTGCCGAGTTTCGTGATTGTAGCTTGATTTCTTCTGGGTGCATATATTTTTTTGCGACAGAGTGTATAACAGGCTTTAAATAATTTTTTTATATAGGGACACTGCTCAATTCAATTGACGAAAACCGATAAAAAATGAAATCAAATTCTGGCCACGAGTTCACGAATATGACTCTATATGGTATGTCAAAAATATATCCTTACGTTCCTGGTCTATTCTGTGTGATTTCAATGATTATATTTTCCCTGTTAAATAATAAAGGTATTCATCTAAGTTTTTTTGAAAATTTCGTTACATATATGCTGATATAGTGGTACATTGACTTATGGGCTCTTCATATTCTAGATAAGAACCTGTTATTGAGATAATAAATATTGTGTTTTGCAAAGCAGAGCGTGTCACAAATTACATATTGTGAGCAATAATAAACTGACATTTGTTCATAGATTCATATACTTTTATTGACAACTTTAATATTTTATCCCTATTTATTATTTTTCGATAAGAAATTATAAGTGAAAAAGAACTTTTAAAACGTGTGATGTAAAACTTTTTCTTTGTAGCTTAATATAAATATTCTACAAGAAAACTAATGGAATAAGTCATACACTATAGAAAAAGGCCCGCGTGTGTGTGGCGAATACAGTAATTGACGAAACATAGTCCAATTTGACAAGGGTACATAATGGGCCATGGAATTTCGATTTCTTGGGGGGAAAATTAAGTACCAAAGTCGTCACCAAGGGAAATGATGGTGCTGCAAAAGCGTATTAGTGTGAATAATGAATGATTAAATGTCAAACAACGCTGCACAGATCAACTTTATTAACTTACTATGTCTATGTATCTTTATTAATTTCTTACTTACAAATGAGGTTTAACATGACCACCATTGAGACGTTCTAAAGATTGCATTAGAGCTGCGAATAATCCACGCGCTTGCGTGTAGAAAACTCTCCACTCGTTAAAAGTAAAAAGTGCGGTGTGGCTTTACAGTGTCTTTTATTATCGCTCCTTACTTTAACGAAAAAAATGGTAAATGTGGGCCAGTGAACCGTACCGTTACTGCAGATAGATAAGCTAATATGCTACAGATCTTTGTAGTTTTACAACTGCTATAACGAGAATATCTCAATTCGTCAATGTTCATGCAGGAGGGGGCATTATTCCACGTTGAACTTACAATGTGTACTGCAGCAACATTTCTTTATCAGCAAGGTAATTAGCTGTCAATCCTTGTGACTTTTAGTATCGGGAATTTCTTAAAGGTGTTGTGTATTAAGGACGTGTACCCGATATCGCATTTTTGAAAGATAGAATGGCATTATAGGCGAGGCATAATAATTCTGATATGTTGCTGGCCACCGTAGAGAATGTCGTGCAACGCAGGTATTCAATATTACATGAACACAATAATGGTCATATCGAGCCTCCCTTGTAAGTAGCAATCAATTTTTAGTAAAATTGATCTGTGCGGTGCCGTTTTGTAATGGGTTCTTTTCGTGTACTCCGAGGAGAAAACCTTATAATGAATAGCTAGGTATTGAAGAACCTCTTTCTGTGAAGAAACCGTGACACTTGTAAATTGGTCTCACTAAGTACAGTGAAATGAAACGAGTTTGCGGAGGAAGTCACAGTAGCGAGTGAGAGTTATATTAACGTTGCCCTATAAATAAGGTGACCCTTTTTTTTTACAATGAAAAGGAGGACGAAAAATTTCAGAAAAAAGTTACAACGTAAATATATGCAATATTTCATTAATTCAAACAAAAATACACTAATTACGCGAACATTCCTTTTAATTATTTACTTAAATAAGTATTTTCTCTCTTTTTTTTTTGTCAATATATCATTTTCTAGTGCATTGGAAATTTCGGAGCAAAAAAATATCCTTAAAATACTGGATTTTACGGTACTTAATATATTAATATTCAATCTTGATTTCTCACTTGTCCAAAAATTATTACCAACTGTAAAAATTCTTTCAACTACTGCATTCGTTCCAGGGCAGCCCAACATAAATTCAACAGGAATAACTAAATTTTTATACGGAATGTGTTCCTTTTTGAAATGTTTAAGTATTTCTACCCATTTTTTTTTAATCAATTTCAGTATGTTGATTTTCCAACTGTTTCAATTTATTAAAATTTAAATATACATTCTGTCTTCTAATTTCTTCAAACAGACCATTGTCATCGATTTTAATATCAAGCATTTATTTCGAAAAAAATTCAAAATAGTTTTCTATATCTACCCAATTTACTTGCGATTAAGTCAAAAAACACCATTGAAAATTGTTATTTCCTGTTATTCAGACTCGTCTTCGGCATATTGGAAACTTGTTGGATTCTTTTCTGAATGCAAAGATTAGCAGATCAGTTTTAAAATATTGAAAAGGAGGACACTTTTCGAGGAAGGACAGAACCTATAAAAGGAGGACTGTTCTCTCTAAAGGAGGACGGTTGGTCACCTTACTATAAAGGGTGGCGTGGTAGTTGCGGACACACACACTCCGAAACACAACGTGGTATTTGCGGACACATTTTCCCCGCATCTTAGAACAGATAAAGGGTGCAGATAAATAAGGAAATAAATGCTTTTAAAAATCACAAATATAATTTTAAACAGTATTTTAAGTGGCAAATCTCTATAACCGGGATATATATATATAAAAACTTTTTTCACCGAAGTTTTCTGATTATCTAATTACAAGGAAATATTTCTCTGAAAGTGTTTATTTTTATTACATTTCGCTATGTTTAAAATGCCTTCACACTATAATATCTTAATTTAATATAAATAATTAACTTTGATTAGCAAAAATGTATTCATCCTTGTAATTCGATAATCGAGTGTAAAAACAGAAATCTTCAGTAAAAAAAAAAAGAAAAACGTTATCCCAGGTAAAAGATATATTTGCTACTTAAAATACTATTTAAATTTATATTTGTGATTTTTAAAAGTATTTATTTCCTTATTTATCTGCACCCTTTATCTGTTCTAAGATGAGGGAAAAAATGTGTCCGCAAATACCACGAAATGTTATGTGTCCGCAAATACCACGTCCGCAACCCTATAAAGCAGCATGAGAGTTATTGGCGACGGATCTCGAAATTTTGAGCCTCGGTCAAGTAACGAGGACAACACCTGAGCTAGAACTTCCCTCGCCTAACTACCATACCACACCAACGGGAGAACATTGAGCAAAGACAAATTTAACGTGCATCGGCCCATTGTACTTCAAGTGGGTCTTTAGAAGCACTAGGATCAAACTCATGACACACCATCCACGAACTCGTGACCATGGTCACTAGCCTTCCGCGGCCACAGGAAGTTAGGAGTGAAATTTTAGCTAGTGTTAGTTTTAATTATATTTCTGAATGCCCTAAGTTGTGGAACATTCAAATATCTAAGCATATGACTCGTAGTCTGATTATTGTCAAAAGCTCTGAAGATTTCGGAACCAGTGCGTCTGTCTGAAATTCAGATATAAGTAGCATTTATAATTATTAATTGGAGCCAACTCGTTTCCATTAACTAATTGCAACCACGTTAGATTTTTAATTAACTTAAATAAAGGTTGTTGATTATTTCAATATGTCTCTTCCGTCAGTAGTACATTACACTAACGTGAACACAAGCTCACCTCAGTTTCGTATTTAAACATTCATTATTCACACTAACACGCTTTTGCACAACCCCACTTTTTCCCCTGGTGGTGACTTTTGGAACTGATTTTTTTAATGGGAACTAATATTCTGATTTGCTATGTACACCCAACAAATTTTGTTGTGTTTTGCTCACTATAGAGGACTCTGAACACCTCTTGATATTTTATACCCACCCTGTATATATAACGCTTATTGTAGTAAAAAAAAATTCTCATTGCTCTATTCAACCGTTGTATTGCTACCCGGCGCCTCCACGAATAATGTCACGAAGATTCTTGGAGTAGAACAGGTAGCAATACAACAGTTTAATAGAGCAATGAGAATTTATTGAATGCAAGAAGGCAGGTGTGATCTACTTGATCGTATACCAGACGAACTGACCCCCAGCTCGAGGGAATCAGCTTATATAAGATACAGTGGTGACATCTAGAATATGCTAAAGTACTTGAACTAACATAAATTTGCATGCGCTTCAACTCTCTGGAAAATTCCAGAAAGTCTATTTAAATCAAATTTAAAAAAAAACGGCGAGTAGCAATCGGTAGGTTTTGAACCTGAGACCAACAAGTTCCACTAGCGGCGGCTTTACCACTCGTTCGTTGAAATGTTTACGAAACATGTCATTATTACAAACCTAATTCCTTGGTAATATTGTGGCGAATATTGTGGTTACTTAGTTTAGGGTTTTCCGTCTGTTCAATAAATTTATTTGTATTCGATGTTTTTTCTATGTATGATAAGTAGGGATCTGAGCTGTTCTTTTCCTTCAAACACACGGCCACTCATAGATAATTAATAAGATAATGCCTTTCTAAAAAATGTAGGTAACTTTTTTTTTTCTGATTATCGACTCTTAGTTAGAAGGAAGTTTATCAGATTACTTATTTAAAGCACTCAGAGGTATATCTGATAATGGAAGTCACTCAGCCATTCACAATGATTTATGGAAAATAAATAAGTGAGAGAATACGATAGCCTAATGAGAGACAGTAACAGGCTTGATTTTGGGTATGAATCGTTGCTCTATGAGCAGTGTGAAAAAAGCTGTTAATAACAAACCTAGCTATTTTGAATCACGGTAAAAGAGCGGATGACATCTGAACTGACATTCCACTCTCCTGACTTCCTCACTCAACGAATCGGGAGGACTTTCAACCATTTAAAGTGTATTGAACCTTATTTTTAGACCTACTAGGTCTTCAATGGAAATAAGTATAATTATTTTATTTTAAACATGCATATAGCAAAGAATCTATAAATGAGAAGGTCTATTTCAGACGGGGTTCACAGCTTTCATCTTAACAACAAGAGAGTACTAAGTAGGAGACCTCGGGTTTTAAGAATCCATTAAACTTGAATGGCCCTGTTCTGGATATACTCAAGTTTGTTGTGCCTTGGATAATTTTACTTGCAAAAGGAAGGTACGAACCTTTCTCAGAGGAAGCCATCCCCCCATTTTCCAACGAACCTGTTTCTCGATACGCTGAACGAGTTGATATCTGGGTATCTTTACTCAGTACTGTATCATCTGAATATTTGTGCCACATTATTTATGGTCACGAATTCGTGACCAGCGTTGTAGAGTCGTGTGTTCGAGTCCTGGTGCTACTGAAGACCCACCGTATAGAAGGGCTGGTGCACTTTAAATCTGTCGAGGCTTAAAATCTTCACACTGGCATTGTGTGGCATGTTAATCCTCGTCATTCGACCGAAACTTGGTTCATCTCCAATAGCCCCCACGTTACTTTGAAGTGCCACATTAATAAACAATCAATCAATCAAAAACAACCTTATTTTCATCGATAAGTTTCATTTCATAATCTATTTAATAGAACTATTGATTTCAAAAACAAACATTTGATTTGAATATAAATTTGAAACCTCCTCTTAAAACTTTTTAAATGCTGCAGATAGCGTGGGGGTGGGATTGCGAGCTTCTACAGTAAGAGTATCTAAAATCAGAATTATATCTTTAATTATAAAATAAAACAGTGCATTGTTACAAGACTTATATAAATTAAGGTTTCACACAATTCAATTTTCTTCAAATTACATCGATTATAAGCATTTCCCTTCTAAATTTTCCATTTATAGACAGAGTACTTTTGTTTATTTGCACAAAATAATAAAAAAATGTAATAAATTAATATAAATACTTATCTAGAAGCATGGCAACGAGAGGACTTTGAACCTCTTTAGATTAAACGTGCATCAACCCTTCTACGCGAGGGGTCCTTAGAACCGTGGTGTGGAAGTGTGAAAAGGAGTATGTCAGCTCATGTTTCGTCCTCATCTCTTGACCGAGGTTCAAAACTACGAGGTCCTGTGTAGCTCAAAGTAGGACGTAAATAGCAATCATCAACTGAACCAGTTGTGACGGGGCTTTACCGTGCCTTCAACTAGAACCCTCTTGGGAAATCTTTGGAGCCAGAATGGCAATTCTTTCCAACCAACTCAAGAAGAGAACGCGATTATGCAGATTAGGAATGTGTATATATTGGAGTTTTAGTATTCGCGTGTGGTGCTAGGGGAGTTCTATGAGTGTTAAGAGAGTTCTAAGTGAAGTTCTAAGAAGGAGAGTTCGAAGTGGGTTCGAAGCCAGAAGATTATCCATTTGCCGGATCAAGTTGGATACAGTATTATATTGACGATATAAGGACAGCTGTTTGCCGTTGAATAGTGGTAAGATAGATTAGATTAAACTTTAATACCAGAGCGGATTCTATTAAGTTAGGGAATCATCTATAAGTATAGATTCAGTGGCTTAATGCGCTATTTGTTGGAATTGTAGTTTATGTTATATCACTCCTGATCATTAGCCTCCTAGACTTGTGTTGCATTGTTTAATACAAATTGAGATAATAATAAACTAGTTTTATTATGGAAGCTTTTAGTGGTCAATCTTTTGTCCCCTCAAACCTAGGTCGCGTGGATGATACCCACAGACCGTGGGCTATTACACAGTGTGAGTTAAAAAATAAGTAATTATTATGTATCTTAATTTGTATTATTCTTTTTGTGGATGCGGTGAAGAAACATTCAGTAACTTTATATAAAAATGTAGAATTTTAAAAACAGATTCCCTTTGCTGAATAAAAAGAGCAGAGATCGTAATATCCTATTCATCTACGGGAGTTAAGCTCCTAAATCAGATGGTGACGAGCCCCAAAAGAACAATGAAAAGCACTGAACAATTACCAACCTTAGAGTCCATAAATCTCAAGTTCATAAAAGCTGTCAAAATACTGTGAAAGAAGGAAGACATTCTTTTATCAATATCAAGCGAGTAAAATGTCGAAAATGTTACGAGAAACAACAGAGTAAGATTTACAACCATGAGCAACGTAAAATATAACCTACCGAAGATATTCCAAGCGCATGCGTAGAACCAAAGCTCCATGACTGGTGTGCTCAAGTTCGGGGTGATAAAGAGTGTAAAATATTTAATTCCGTTAGTTTGTTGAGTTTAATCTTATGTTCTCTTAGTTTGGTGAGAGAGAGAGAGACAGAGACAGACAGACAATTTAATCCTTTTATAATTTATGAAACTTAATCCTTTGTGTTCCATCCATTCGTTGAATTTAATACTTTGCTCCCTTTAGTTCCCATAGAGAAAGTTTAAAATCCTTTAATACTTTAGGTTGTTGAATTTAATCCGTTATTTGTTTAGTTTATTGAATGAAATAAAAATCGCAGAATAGCACAGCGAGAGAAAGAGAATATTAATTATTCACTGAAATAAAGAAGGATATAAGCATTCCAAAGCTGTAGAATTTAATAGAAGCAAAATATAATTATTCTACTAAAATTAGTCCAAAAACTGAGTCAGTGGCGTATACGGCCTTTTTCATGGCAGGCGATTTCATTTTAAAAAACGAGTCTTACAGTAGTCGCATATGATGAGCAACATCTGACATGTTATCGTGGTAAATACACAATACTAACTTTTTTCCTGAAAAAAAATATGAATCGGGTATGATTGGAAATAATTTTCTATCGAATAATTATATCTTTAATGAAAATTGTATTTAATTAACAAAAGGAGTTAAAAAATGCAATATTTTATCAAAAATAATTATTCTTGTTCAATTTGGGGAAGAGCGGAGACAATAGACTTATGATAACTAAAATATGACACATATACTTGTGATTTCAAAGTATTTAAAAACCGATAAAAAACAGCGTCATTAACAGTACCACTGTCAGCAGTCGAAACATTCTAATTTGTGTTCATTTCGAGCTTGAGTTCATCATTCATAAAATCTATGAGTGTCTCAGCTTTTGGCAAACTGAAGTTAAAGTTAAAATCACCATTCAAAATCAGGGGAAGCGAGTGATAATTTTTTTAAAAGAGCAGAACCACCTTCGTTATATGGTAAAAGTACAAAATGCAGGAAATCTTTAATTTTGAAGTGATAACTTCTATTGGCGCGATTTGCTAGAGTGAACTTGAATGAACGTCACGCTCGGGAATGTAACGCTCCTTCGACATTTTTCGCTTATATTCGAAAAACATGCTCCGACAAGATTGGTCCATCCCTAAAAAGAAATCACGTGACTAAAAGAGATGGACGTTCTCCCAGGGTTTTTATTCCCTTTTCTCCCCCACACCTGAAGCCGAAGCAATGCTCACTCATAAACAGGTACACAGACAACCCATTCTTCGTATTTTCTCCCCTTTATTCTTGTGTCATTCCTTTTTCGAATTTCCTTCTTTTTAGTTTTGAGGGCATGATATATTAAATTGATGCAATTAAGCCAACATCCCTAATTATGTATAAATTTAAGATATTTTGTTTTATACGAGAAATTAGTGTTTTTTGTTTATTCTGTCACACACAAATCTTAATTAATTTAAAAATATTATTAATTACTTAACCTAAAGCTGCACACATTTTATACTAATGCATCGTTATTGCTGTGCGCCCAATTTACTTTACTTCAAATTACTACTTACAAAGTAAATTTACTTCAAATCACTAATTTTTCCTGGAAAATTATTTACCCAGATCAAATTTAAATCTACACGTTCTTTCCTATTTTTTCAAGTGGCCGCGGTAGCCGAGTGGTATAGGTACCGGATCGTGGCTTGCCTGGTCACGAGTTCGAGCCAAGTACCACTAAAGACCCGCCGTGTAGGGTGTGGTGGTGGTAGTTAGGAGAGGGCGGGTGCCAGCTCAGGTGTCGTCCACGTCATTTGACCATGGTTCAAAATTACGTGGTCCGTCGTCAAAAGCCCTCGTGTAGCTGAACAGTGCGACGTTACTATTCAACCAATCAATCATATTTTTTTCAAAATGTATGTTATTTTTTATTAGCTTTTAAAAAAGCTGTTTTTCTAATTTCAAATCTCATTCAATGTTTCTCTCATTTCTACAACGACTGAGTCTCGCCCACCCACTGATCGAAATTTGTTTTCATTCTCAGTGCTTGCACCGTTTTGGAGATATTTTTCCAGCACTTAAAGCATTTTAATAGTTTTAAATTTTAATTTTTTACTCTCATATAAATATACTAGCTGGTATACCCGTTCTTCGCACGGGTGAACTGAAAAATTAAACAACACAGATTGAAGGATAAAGTAGTTTCTAATGAGTTAATTTTAAGTGAATTGCAAATTAAACAAAAAAAGCTTTTCGCATATCTCAGCTGAAGATAAAAAAGAAAGAAATACCTTTGTTAAATTATAAGTCTGTAGATCTAATAGCTGATAAAAAGGATTTTTTTTTATATTTATAACTCCCCGTAACACTCTTGAGGGTCGATTTTTGAAAATACCTCCCTAAGCTGATCTCTGCTCAGCAAAAGTAACACATAGTTATGAGTTTTGTGACACTTAAAATATTGTAAATAATTTATATCTGAAAGTGTCATACATTAATATTACTTTCTGTTGAATTTATTTTATGCTGAAATTGTAATATTCGCAAGCAACGCCGTTTCTTAAATAACAATGGCGATTCAATGAAACACATAGCGAAATGTTGACGATAGAGTCCAGTTGGCAAATGTCTAGCTACTTTCATAGCTCAAGCTTTACTAGAGCTTTGTAAGTCCCGCCGTGTAGGAGAGGGATGCACGTTAATGCTTTATCTACCGCATTATGATTTACTGCAATTTTTTTTAGGTCACTATATTGAAAATTAAGGGACATACATAAACAAAATACTCCACTTAGGGAAATTTAATCCGTTATAGCTAATAAATTAATAAAAGATATTCCACTGTAAAATTAATTATATACACGGTCTCCATAAACATACAAAAACATAAGACACTTAAATTTTGACATTAACTATTTTTTGGGGACAAAAATGATAATATTTGCAATCCGCTGAAAACGCAATATCTGCTACAAAACTATTCGCCTTTCCCGCTAAAATACTCATCATAGAACCCGTGTTGTCATATATCTTGGAAGAGTGGATTTCAAAGAATATGCCTGCTAAATTGGTGTGGCGTGGTAGTTAGGAGAAGGTGGTGCCAGTTCAGGTGTCATCCACGTCACTTGACCATGGTTCAAAATTACGTGGTCCGTCGCCAAAAGCCCTTGTGTAGCTGAGTGAGTGAGTTAATACATATTAACGTCGCACTGTTCAGCTACACGAGGGCTTTTGGCGACGGACCACGTAATTTTGAACCATGGTCAAGTGACGTGGACGACACCTGAGCTGGCACCCCCTCTCCTAACTACCTCACCACACCAACGGGAGGACGTTTCAGCTCTCGACAGATTTAACGTGCATCGCTGCCCTACACGGCGGGTCTTTAGTGGTACTGGGATCGAACTCATGACATGCCTGCCATGGTTGGATACCTTAACCACTGGGCTACCGCAGCCCCCCTCGTGTAGCTGAACAGTGCGACGTTAATATTCACTCACTCCAAAAAATACAGTACAGTAGTTATAATTATTTTTATACTTAAAAATGCAATATCTGCCTATTCAATTAAAATTATAGCGTTATAATTAACTACTAACCACACAAACAAATTTTGAAAATTTGTCCAAATGATGTAGTGTGAAAGAGAAAGTTTATTCAGACAGACAACAAATGCGTCTTATATGTATATAGATATAGATTTGTTTGAATTCTTGTGTATTATTACTTTTGTAAGCCTCATGACATACTTTATGGTGTACCAGTCTTTTAAAGCTGACTGAGCCACAGCAACATTTAGCTGGGTATAGCTAGCTATATCATAAAATTAAATCTTAAAAAGATATCAAAAATAAATGAAGGCTCAATATTTTGAATAAATCAGAAAAACATTTTTGTACAAACACAATATATATATCGTAAAATATTTATTTTACTATTTGCATTTCAGACAGACGTCAAACAAAATTTTAAAAATTGTCAAAAACAGATAAAAAAACATATTTAAGAAAAAAATACCACTGATTAATTTTGTAAAGACATCGCAATGTGTAAAAAAATATTTGCAGTACATAATCACCAAAAAAAAAAAATGTAAGTACTAAAATATAAAAAAAAATAAAAATTATATATTGAATTAATTAAGGATTACTGGAGGGAAAGGTAAAACAGGCTAAGATAATACTCATAATATTAATTTCATATTGGTAGGCTACTCATTTTTAACATGATTTTGAAATCACGTCAAATTGGTATATGTTGCGGCCAGTCTAATGTTATAGTAATGTACTTAGAGGTACTTACGTATTATTGCAACTTATTGGTGACATTATACAAAATGAAGCACATGATTGCCAATTCAACGCATACAAAGTTATAATTGCCAAAGTGGCGAGTTGTCTTAAACGTTGGCGATTGTGCACAATAATACGTAAGTACTAAATAAAAAAATCATTCAATGTATATACATCCCGAGCATTAAAATAAATTGAAAAATGAAGTACAGTACTAACATTAACTGACATAAAAAGAACTGAACTAACTTTATCAATGCAAAAGCATAATTTGAAAAAATAAGGTACTTACATATAACCGCAACCTATTGGCGACATTATATGAAACAAAGCACATGACTCACAATTCAGCATATATATGACATGCGAAATCGGGGTTGCCAACTTGACAAGTTATTTTGAACGTTGGCGATTGTTAGGATAGTACATAAGTTCAAAAAATAATTTATCGTACGAGACTACCTTCTTCCTCAACAGGTATTTAAGCCATTTGTATGTTTTGCTCATTCTCTGATGCCTATTTCAGTTTGATATGTAATTACTACCAACACTGTTTTTGCTTGGGCAGTATGATTACCCAAGTTTGATTTTCTGCAAGGCAATTTTATGCACTGAAGCCAATAGTATATATACCCTTAAAGGTTAAAATAAAGACACATGAAATTGCAAAATATTATTAATTTCATACTATCTAAAACAGTTAACGAAACGGAAATACTATACTTACGTTAATTGCAGTAATAAAACTGAAATATAACCCTTATCAATAAGAAGTTTTAGTTTGTCAAAATTATAATCCGCATTCTAAAGAAATAAATAAGTTGTAATTTGTAAGCAAAATCACACACATAAACATCCCGCGATAATACCTAAATGTTGCCAAAACAGCAAAACAAAATTTTAGTTGTTAAAAGAATAATCCTTGAAAAAATGATTTATTCGAAAAATAATCCTAATTAAATATCAAAGAACAGAAAAATTGAATAAATATTCCAACCGATAAACATAGCTATAGTAAAAATATGTAATAATCTTGAAAAACTGCATGTAAAGTATAAATTTTCCACTTAGTGAGAAACGTTACATCGTTTGAAGTCATAACACTGGAAAATCACTTAAAAATTAAATTTTAAAAAATTTAGAAAGAATTACGAACGCGAAACGTGTTTAAGAACCTTTCCCATGTAATTTTGTATACGTGTACCAAATTTCACGTTATTTGGTTCTCTGGATCTTGAGTTATAAGGGAACAGACAACAAATGCGTCTTATATAGAGAGATATTTTACTTTTTAAGTATTTCTTTTTATTAACAAAAGGCAAGAGTGAAATCGTCACAGTCACTCAAAATCCTAAAGATAAGAGGTTATAGCTCGGAAGAACTAGATACTCTGGTCATCCACCCAATGATACTTTAAATTCATTTCTCGCACATACCAGCAAGTCTTAGACTTCACCCAGGATAAACTTGCGATCCTTACGCTCAATTGTCAAAGGGCTCACCAAACAGATTTCGACGACGTTATTTCATAAAAATGTTCGTTGATTATGTTTTCAGAGACGTGGTTAGATAATGACGAACGTGTTTCGATACCTAACTTCGATTGCTGCGTACACAGTTTAAACGACCGGGCCGCAGAGCAGCTGGTGTTGCGATCTATCGCAAACAGAAAAACTCATATGAACATTACTTATCGTCAAACAAGTGGACTGGGTATTGTTAGTGACCATATTGGGGGACATATGTGCGGCAGATGCTTATTTGAAAACCGACAAAATCGGTGGTAGCATACATTTCTTGAAATCAAACGGTACAAAAAATTAGATTTCCTGCATTTTGTACTTTTACCATATACCAAAGGGGGTTCTGCTCTTTTAAAGAAAGCTATCACTCGCTTCCCATGATTTTGAGGGGTGACTTTAACTTTAATTTCAGTTTGTCAAAATCTGAGCCACTCATAGCTTTTTTGAATGATGAATTCAAGCTCAAAATGAGCACAAATCAAAATGTTTCGACAACTAACAGTGGTAATGTTATTGACGCTGTTTTTCAACGTTTCTTAAATACTTTGAAATCACAAGTATATGTGTGTCATATTTTAGTTATCATAAGTCTATTGTCTTCGCTCTTACTCAAATTGGTGAAGAATAACTATTTTTGATAAAAAAAATTGCATTACTTCTTGGGTTAATTAAATAAAATTTTTATTAAAGATATAATTATTCGATAGAAAATTATTTCCAATCATACCCAATTCATTTTTTCAGGATATAAGTTACTGTTGCGTATATTTACTAAGATAACATGTCAGATATTACACATATACGACTACCGTAAGGCTCGTTTATATCTAAATTATCAAATCTTCGTTTCGCTATTGGCCAAATTATTATGTAAATCTCTTGGCTTTTCTTCCCAAATAATATTTTGTTTCATGCATACGGTTATTAAATTGTTCTTAAAACTCGAAATAAAATCTTTATCGCAACGTTTCTCAAACTGTGGGGTGCGCCCACCTAGAAGGGCACGATAACCCTACTTCGGGGAGGCGCGATCATATCGCGAAAATGAAATATTTAAAATAATTAGCAATTTAATTAAAAAATGCAATTTCAAATAATTACAAAATAAAATACATTCTTGTGTAATAAAAAATTAAATATACATTCTCACACTGATATAATACACACTAATATAAACGAATCAGTACTGCACAAAGCATTTGATGGTTAATTTATCAATATTCGGAACTAATTTGGTATCGGGGGTAATAGCGCCAAGCAGCGCTTCTTGTTGCGGGAATGGAATCCAATATGGCGGCATAGCGGTAATTTAATGATACACAATAATTTTAAAGACTTGTTTTGAAATACATTGAAATGTATTTCAAATAAAGGATATACGAAGAGATTGAGAATAACCTAGATCAATCAAATAATGAATAATAATATTATGTAATAAAAAGTAACATATATTAATAATAGTATTATAAGCAGCATATAACTTATAATATTATTTTATCGTAATTATATATAATATTCATATAGTACGATTTTATAACTGTTATTTGAAATAATAATCATATAGTATAATTAAATAGTAATTATAAAAAAGAATAATCGTCGAATTGTAAAAAAATAAAAATAATGCATAAGATTACTCGTATTACATATAATTATAAATAAATAACATAAGAATAGTTATAAATAAGCAACAGAAATAGTTATAAATAAATAAGATAATAATTACAAATGAATAAGATAATTATAAATCAATAATAATAATTATAAATAACAATAATAATTATAAAAAAAAACAAAATTTGTAATAATATTTATAAATAAATGCTAAAAGAAACAGTTATAAATAACGAATATTATATGATTATTACACATAGTAATAATTGCATTTTTTTGCATTATGAATAGAATAATTACATAATGTATGTTAAAACTAATTAAGAATATCAATACAAAGTAGTGAAAGCTTGCAATACGAAACTTCCACTGCAAGTTCCTTCAACGAATTTCATCGAACGAAGAACGTAAAAAAAAAAAAAAAAAAAAAAAAAAAACTATTTATAGCGATAATTAAAAGCACAACACTTATTCTTTTAAGAAAAAAATATTCCAGTACTCACTCATTTTACAAATATCCATATTCGAAAATAGCACAAAATTAAGCAGAAGACGAAAACTAGAGAAAAATTACACTGAAAATGGTTAAATTTTTAAAGAAATCGTCTGAAATTAACAGGGTTACAACGGGAAAAAAGGAATAAAAGTTATTTCTAATATACGTTATCTCCATGGCAACCACATCGACAGACAATAAAAATATTAAGGTAACCATATTGTAATGTTATCGCCCATCTTGGCGAACATAAACAACTTGGCGCTATTACCCCCGATATCAAATTAGCACCAAACTTAATATGTATCTTGATAATATATTTTAGTACGGTTTATAATTAAAGTCGTATTGTATCGTAGTTTTAACTTCTTATAATTACATTCAACACATTTTTACTATAAGAAGGGGGACGCGATGAATATTCTGACTGAAAATTGGGTCGCAAATATTGAAAGTTTGAGAAGCACTGCTTTATCGCAATCTACAACACTCTTTTAAGTATCATGAATCCCTTTAGATTCTAAGCAGGATATCTGTTCACAAGAACGCCGAGGGTTCAATCCCCCCCTCATACACCAACAGATTTTTAATCTTTAGCATAAAGATTACGGCTCAGCCCCTTCTCTTTTTTTTTATAAAAAAAAAACTTAATTCCCTCCTCCTCCCCCATAAGAAATTATGTGCACGCCCTGCTTCAGTTTCCTAGTTTTATTATTAAATTATCGTGTGATAAGATTCATAAATCCAAGCTGCTAAATATTTTGTGCGGGTTTGCTTTTTTACTCTGTGCTTTAAGAGACGTTTGCAGCTCTCCAGTCTTCTGCCTCTTTGTATCATTAAAAATTAAATATTATACTAAAAAAATATTTTTTTTACCTTTATTTATACATATGTATTGAATGATTTCTCTGTATTTACTTATATATTTAAACATTAGACTGGCGTAAGACAATTACTCGTATAGTAAATTGTTTCTCGTCAACAAAGAGTTTTTAGAAAATCAATGAAAATATTCGGATTATTCCTAAAGCAAGCAGAGTCCATTTTATTGGTAAAAATACCACCGTGGGAAAATGTTCCCTGGAAGGGTTCCCTCTGCAAAGCGCCCCCCCCAACAGAAACACATTCTTTATTTTATGACATACCCAAGGGCTAATAAAGAGGGTTGAAATAACCCTTCAGAAACTAGTCGTTTTCGAAAAGAGATAGTTGACGCAATTTCATACCAGCAAACACACACATACAATTTCTTCAATTGCTCATCATTTTTTTTTAAACTGCAAACGGTAATTATGATTTTACTTTTGATTTATTTTGTATTTTCCCTT
The DNA here is from genome assembly GCA_019973935.1 of Trichonephila clavipes. Taxonomy (NCBI): domain Eukaryota; kingdom Metazoa; phylum Arthropoda; class Arachnida; order Araneae; family Nephilidae; genus Trichonephila; species Trichonephila clavipes. The sequence goes on from BMAU01004252.1 coordinate 47,994, forward strand.
AAGACTTAAAAAAATGTACAAATATTTTTATCATATTAAGGTAAAACATATGTTTATTATTTGCTTTCCTTTACAAAGGTGGTGGTGAAAATAATGTTCAGCTTAATGAAATCTATTTAAAAATTTTTTTGTAAATTTTCCGTTTTACGTCAGCTAATTTTAAGACTTTTGTCTATATTTATATATATATTTCAATGCACTTTTGTAGTACTTTTATGTTAATTAATATGCATCAATACTGGATTTCTTTGCTTGAATACATCTTTTATAAAAACACGCTTTTCTGTGCAAGAACAGTTTTATAAAGATTAATTATCAGTGCAAAAACAGGAATTTTTTTATGTTATCTGATTGAAATTATTTTACATTGAGTCAGTTTTTTCTTAGATGTTTCTTATATTCTTATGAGCCTTTCATGAGTGATATTTGTCCCTTTTTTCAGTAAAAAAATATTAGACATTCTTCTAAAATATTAATACATAACTTTTATCTGAAAATATTTTAAGTGAGAATTATAAAAAAATTAATATAAATATGGAAATATTAGTCTTTGACAGAGGTACCCAAACATTTTTGCCTCATAGACCCCTTGACAGGTTTTTTGGCTTGGGGTAGACCCCTACTTACATAGTATTAAAATTTTTGCGAATTCATCAACTTAAATCTGTTTTTGACAGCAGGTATAGTTAATTACTTTAAAAAATTTAAATTTTAAACTGCAGTGAAGTATAGTGTTTAAAACTTAAGAAAACACATGTTAACTAAATTAAAATTTAATGAATAACATATAATTGTTACATAAAATAACTGTTACAACAAACAAATGTTTTTAGTGAGAATCTGAATGAATCTGGGGATGCAGTAACAAATTTTCAACATTTGGCATCAATCTTGTCAGGTTTAACCCTAAATATCTCGTTGGTTAATAATCTTTTCTTCTTTCTTTTTGAAAATTGGAAAGCGCACTGAAATTCCTTCTCAAAGAGAAACAAACTTTCTCAAGATATCCCATAATATGGAAAAATAAAAGGTATATCTTTTTAAAGCCAACATTGTTTACATGTGCTTGTACACTTTATTTTAAGATCTTCATTAGGGCCTATTCCTCTAGTGCTTAATTCTTGTAATCTGACATTTTTTTTTTCCAAAGTGACCTCATGAATTCATTGCCTACTGTTTTATTACAATAGTCAAAACATTCTCAAACCTAGTTACAAAATCTAAAAAAAAGGCATTAAAATGTTGAACGTAGGTTACGTCTTTTTCCTGGCAGATTATCTGTGACAATTGAGAAACTGGAAAAATTTGCGAAATTCAAAATTATACTCGTTTAGCTTAATTCTGGAAAGAAAGGCTGAAATGTGGTCCTTGTTTTAATAAAATTTATGCTGTCACTTAGAAATTGAAAACTATCCTCATTAAATTTAGTAAGTAAATCTGTTAAAGAGGTAAGTATGGTTTCCACTTGATTACATTTTCTTTTAAAATTAAAATCGCGATGTGATTTAATGAGAGCCGTTATCGTAGACCACCATTTACAACTTATGGGCCCCCAAATTATTTTTTTGCTGGCGTGGACCCCTGGGGTCTATATAGACCACTTTGGGAATCACTGGTCTACGACCTAAAAAGAAATAAATGTCATAAGCTTTATATTATTGACAGCGACTGCGAGTAGTGCAGTATTCCTTCCTTTCGTCACGTCATCAAAAAGCTGTATGCCCTGTTCCCCTCAGGGCATAAGTTTCCCTAGCCCAACTCAAACAATGATCCAAATGAAAGCACGATAAAGAACGGAACGACGCTTGACGGAGTGTTTTTTAGATATTTAAATAATTTTAAATCGAAAGTATTTATAACCTATTTCAGCTACCATAAAGCTATTGTTTCTTTCTTAGAATACAATTAACAAATATGTATACTTAGCAAAAAATATTACTTTATGTGTACAGACATATGAATAAATAATTTTATGATAATACTAATATAATATCCACTTGTTTTTTATTCACCTAACTAATGGCTAAAATAACATTACAAAATTTGAAGTTATCACTTCTATCGTGTGGTCAAAAGCACACACACTTTTTTTTAACCGTTTGATTCGAAGAAATATATACGACCACCGAAATCACTGCTTGTCCATTTTCAAATAATCATTCTGCCGCACTTATGTCCCCCAATATCGTGACTAACGGATTTAGAGTCAAACGCTCGAGTGCTTGATGGCTACTGGAGTTGGACCAAGGCCACACAGCTTTGGTTGGACCCCCCTGCGATGGTAGCGAAAAGACACAGCCACGCACTCTAAATGGTCAAATCAAGTAGCACGCGCTTACGTCACATCCTGTTACACACATCCGTCTCTTTTCACGAAATCGCTCCCAACAAATATCCAGCAACCGAAAGGAAAGATGTTACACTTGAAAAATCTGTCGCCCCTTCCCCTTGTGTAACGTCACTGGACTGAGAATTTCATCTCTGGTATGAGAAAAGAGTTTGGACGTTACAAACCGCGGGGAGACTGCTTCTGAAAATATGATATTCAAATATTTAATAGGTGTCGAGGCTCAAAGTCCTTACTTGTCGAGGAGTGAAAGTTTGGAGAACCGGGTACAAACTCTAGAGCCGTCCTTGTCACTTAACCATAGTTCAAAATTACGAGGTTCGTCGTCAATAGCTCTCACTTTGCGTTAATGAATAATCAACAATAGAGGGTCCATTACTGAGAACTGCTACATTAACAAAATATTTTATACCAGCTGTACCCTGCCACGCGTTGCTGTGGCTCAGTGTGGTTAAAAAGAAAGAAAAGAAAAGCAATTATTTTTAGTATGTTTAAACGTTTGTATTTGTGAGGTATGATTTTTTTATAATAAAAAAATTATATATGTAGTAGTTGTTTCTAATGCTACTTGTTTGACAGTGTCAGATTAAGGCCCACGAAATTCATTGAGGCATAGGGCTAAAATGTATGCCTGTCGTTAGCTGTAGCTTTGAGCATCATGTAGGTGACAATACAATTTGGCTTGGTTCCACCCGAATTTTGAGGGAGAACATCCGGAAGTGGTCAGAGGCATCCCATCTCTCTTCCCCTTCCACGAACCTCATGAGAGAACTTGCAGTTCGATGGTTATTCAGAGTATCCCAATGCCGCAAAGGTACTATACATTTACAAACATCCATGTTTTCTCCAGAATTCGAACCCAGGCCCTACAACACAACAGTCAGCATCATTAACTACTATACCAGATGGACGACAAAATATATATACACAAAACTTTCCTTCACTTGTTAACCAAATATTTAAAGTTATTATGGTTGGTTTTCATCCTTATGTTATAAACCTAAAATTATTTACATTGTCTCCATAGTGGAGATCTTAAACTCGAGGATAATTTTTAAATGGCTCTACTCTAGATTCATCAAGGGCAAAGGGATAGTTTTACAATGCTTATGGGTATCTCTGTTAAATCTGCTTATTTTTCCAAACAATGTCATTTGGAATTTCTGAATTATGTAGGAAATGTTTTGATTTCGCAGTATATCTGACAAGCAAAGTTTTTAATGGGTCTAGTGGTCCTCCAAGTAGAGGCAATAATTTTTTCAGTGGAACAAAACATTCCTTTTTTTTTCTCCCTTAAATTTCAGTGTCTTGCAATAATGACACACTTCAGTAATTGTGCTGATGAGAACACATGCTGGCTCAACCAATAATCTTCTGCTGGGTTGTACTGGAATGCAATGTGACTGTTATCGTGTGATTACTCACCACCAAGTCATGTTTGACGATAAAATGCTGTTTCTCGTTGACATCTTTCAGCCATTTGTAACCTATTTTATTCCTTTTGTTGCAAACAGAGCAGACCTGATGTTGCAAAAAGCAAATGCTGTGCTTGCAAATGTGCATCCTCAAGTCTGGCTGCATATTCTTCTACTGCATCTTGATCTGTTTTTCTCATTGCACTAATTTTGCCTAGTGAGTACGACCACCTAAATTTGATTTCCTACAAAGCATTATTTTTATGTTCTGAAGCCAATTGACTACACTATAAAAGGAAAAAAGTTAAAACAAAAACATAGAATTTCAAAATGTTGAAAAAAGGAAAAATCAGGAACAAAAAGAAAAGGCAAAATAAAAAATACTCTATCTAATGAAACATTAAACTTCAAATGTACATCAATCAACACAGCTCAATTCCAACGTAATGAGAAACAGAATATTTCATTCCACTCCAACAAATCACTCTGAAGAGGTCAATTTTACTATATAATTTGAATTCAAATAAAATTTAATTGACAGAGCTCAATTCCTGCCAAATGATCTGAGAAATAAAGAGGAAAAACAATGTAGGAAAAATTAAATACACTCATATAAAATCAACTCTATAGTAAAAGACAGCTTAATATCAATGCAATGTAGAAAAAAATAATTAAGGTGATTGCCTATATTAAAAATGTTGTTAACACTGGGAAGTAAGTGACAACAAAATCAAATTTGTGCATTGTTTACAATCATATTGAATGTGCCTGCTTTCCTTCATCTACAATAAAGTTAGGGGAGAAATATAAACCATACATGTGTGTGTGGCTGAACATATTTTCAGTAGAATACACAAGGAAAATTCAAATATAAACAAGGATATCACAGCAAAATATGTATGATGAAGTGTTGATAATGATTGATAATTCTTGCATTTCACAATCCAATAAATATTAGCAATTGTTATCAACAAATTTAAGGGCCTAACTTTATAACAGAGCGGCTTATATCTAGACACAGACAGCTTTTCCCATGGACAATTATTTGTTGTGTGGGTACTTGCATATTAGCATCACTGCCAGCCAAATTGCCATCATGTGAATCACACTCCACCCAAATCTGACTGCTTGGTTCTTTTTCATATAAAAAATGTTAGAATCTTTGTTTTGAAATCAAGGAGCGATTTGTGTGGCACCAATTTTGTTATGTTGGTGCTAATATACAAATACCTTTGTGTGTTCTATAGCAGAAGTCACAAATTGATGGTACGTAAGAAATTTTGGATACTCCACAGAAAAATTGGTACATTTTGTACTTTTATGATAAACTCACACAAAAGCAACACTACCATTAAAGACACAGCCCACACAACAGTAAAGCAATTTATCAGAAAATAATTAAGGTGACTGCCTACATTCAAAATGTAACAGACACTGGAAGCTGATTGACTTAAAAATATGAAGATTAAATTTGCAAAACATTAAAAAAGGGAAAAAAATAAAAATACTAACAAAATATATAACTTCAAACGTAAATCAATAAACATAGCTAAATTCTGATGCAACGGAAAACATAATTCATTCCACTTGATTCAGCGTGTACAACACATAAAAATCAGGGGGGCGAGTTATTAATAGACTTGGTGATTGTTGCAATAATACGCGTAAGTAGTCTTTCTTTTATTTGTTTCAATTATTGTGCATTATTACTTACTTTTGTAAGCCTCATGACATACTTTATGGTGCATCAGTCTCTTTAAGCTGACTGAGCCACAGCAACATGTAGCTGGGTACAGCTAGTTATAACATAAAATTAAATCTTGAAATGACAATAATAAAAGACTAAATGTTTTAATTAAATCAATATAAACAGTTCCGTACAAACACAATATATATAGTATAAAATCTTTATTTTGCCATTCGTATTTCAGACAGACATCAAACGAAATTTAAAAAATTGTCAAAAACAGATAAAAAAAACATTTAAGAAAAATCCTACCAAATAATGTTGCCAATTTTTAATTAATTTTTTTCTTTGTGATGTGCAAATAAAAATTTGCCATATATAATTGGCAAAAAAATGTAAGTACTAAAATATAAAAAAAATTATTATATATTGAATTAATTAAGAATTAATGGAGAGAAAGATAAAACATGCTACTATGATACTCATAATATTAATTTCATATTGGTAGGCAACTCGTTTTTGGCATGATTTTGAAATCACACCAAATTGGTAAATTGTGGCCAGTCTAATATTACAGTAATGTACGGAATTAAAGGTACTTACATATTATCGCAACCTATTGGTGACACTATAGGAAATGAAGCATATGATTGCCAATTCAGCACATACAAAATTGGGACTGCCAAAGTGGCAAGTTACCTTCAAGAGACTGGTGATTGTGCAATAATACATAAGTACATAATCAAAATTAGTACTTTATATAAAAAATTATCTAAAGTATATATCCTAAGCATCAAAATAAATTGAAAAACAAAATACAATACTAACGTTAGCTGACAGAAAAAGAACTGAACATTTATCAATACAAAAACATAATTTGAAAAAAATAAGGTACTTACGCATAATAGCAACCTATTGGTGACACTATATGAAACGAAGCACATGATTACCAATTCAGCATATACATGTCATTCGAAAATGGGGTTGCCAACTTGGAAAGTTATTTTGAACGTTGGCGATTATTGCACAAGTACATAAGTACCAACAATAATTACAATCTTATGACTTCCTGCTTCCTTAACAGATATTTGAGCCATTTGTCTGTTTTCCTCAATCTTAGATGCCTATTCCAGTTTGATATGTAATTACTACCAACACTGCTTTTGCTTGACCGGTATGACGACCTAAGTTTGATTTTTTGCAAGGGAATTTTATACACCGAAGCAGATTGTATACGCTTAAAAAAGTTGAAATGAAAACATATGAAATTGAAAAACAGCTCTGAGTGGGCACTGTATCAAAATTCTTTTGGGGGCTCTTTTTGATATGAGCATCATGTTAGTGACTGCAATTACATGTATTGGGACCGCTGTAGCTTGGGGGCCTTGTATCGTTGGTACGGCTGATAGAGTGGTAACTATGTCCCTGACAAAAGCAAACAGTACTTACGTATTATCACAACCTATTGGGGGGCATTATATGAAATGAAGCAACAGGTTGTCAATGCAACACATATGACACATTTGAAAACAGGGTTGCCAACTTGGCAAGTTATAATAGAGTTGGTGATTGCTGCAATAATACACACATAAGTACTTTTTCTGTTATTTGTTTGAATTTTTGTGCATTATTATTTACTTTTGTAACACTTGTGGCATACTGCTCATTTTAAAATAAAATTAAATCTTAAAAAGATATCAAAAATAAAATAAGGCTCAATCTTTTGATTAAATAAATTCAAACAGTTTTCTACAAAAATAAAATATATATTAGAAAATCTTTATTTCGTACTTCAGAGAAACATCAAAGAAAATTTTAAAAAATGTCAAAAACAGTTTAAAAAAAAACGTATTTAAGATCCATCCCGCCGATTAATTTCGCGAAACTAAGACATCGCATGTAAGTACTAAAATATAAAACAAAAATTATTATTTTGAAATAGGCGCTACTAATATTCATGATAACAAAATTTTGGTTGTTAAAAGTATAATTATGAAAAAATGATTTATTCGAAAAATAATCCTAATTAAGCATCAAAGAACAGAAAAGTTGGATAGATATTCCAACCGATAAACATAACTATAGTAAAAATATATAATAATGTAGAAAAACCGTGTATAAAGCATAAATTTTCGCATTTAGTGAGAGACGTGACATCATTTGAAGTCATAACACTGGAAAATCACTTAAAAATTAAATTTTAAAAAATTTAGAAAGAATTACAAAATAATAAATGCATAAGAACCCATCCGGATACAAATTCAACGTTATGTCAAAATTTCATAGGATATGGTACAGTAGTTTCGGAAATTAGCGGCTTTGAACAAACACACATTACATTTTTATTTATTACTAGCTGCATGGCCCGGCGTTGCTCGTGCGTTCTCTACTTTTATAAAAATTTTCCCTTTCCTGCATAAAATCAGCACTTCTAATACTTTTTCTCAAAATGACTTTCACCCCCTTCCTCCGCTTAGCCCAGCGTTGCTCTGCCTTTTTCCGAGTGTATAACTTAAAATTGAGTTTCGAAATGTTTTTGCTTTTCTGTCAGACAGGTTTATTTCCCCCCGGCATTGCTAGAACATTTTTAAATGCATAACACATTGTCATGGAAATTCCCCTCTCGCTATGATATCTCTTGAGTAAGTGAACAGTGGGACCTTAATATTCACTCACTCACTTTGCAACTTTTTAGGACCCGAAAACGAAAATGTACCTTTTTAAAAATAGTTGCATGTTCAGAAAAGTAGAAATTTTTATAATTACAAAATTTCGCCACTGTATTAAATGTTGAATTAAAATTGTGAGTATTTTTTGAAATGTTCGATAAACGGAAAAAAAAGTTTCATGCAATTATTTTTATAAATGAAGAAGTTATAAAAACTTAGAATTAGATAAGTAGTTATTAAATATTTAAAATTTGAGTATATTTTAACTGATGCAACATATTTCAAAAATAAAATACTGTAAAGAATTAAAATTTATTTAAGTAATTCTCAGTTGAATAAAAATGTTACTTAGTCTTCTATTTTTTTTAAAAAATATTAAAACTACCTTTTTTACTAATTATTATAATACTTATTACTACACTTTCTTGAAAGGTTTAGAAGTATGCATTGACAGACTTGTAAAACCTTCGATATGCATCCAGTATCAATTTTACTGTAGTTTTGTTATAGGTTTATAATATTCCTAACTGTCCACCGTTCTTCAAGTTCTGTGAAATGGGTGTCCTCTTGGCTTTTTTCAACTAAGTTTGTTTTGTATTTCGATATTATCTTTTGAACTGTAAATTTGTTTTAATATTTTTTTATCCACTATAAATAGTATTTAAATTTTAAATTATCGCCTAGCTTAATGGAAACTATTATTACAACTTTGCTTTCAAATGGGAGAATCGATCTTACGTTTAATTTAAAAGACATTTATTGAGTGTGAGGACCTCTTTCTTTCTGTTAATATTTAACTTACAAAATAATTTCACTAACGTCATTCAAACTATCAAATATCGTTTTTTCTCACGTTGTGTAAATTGAAAAGTACACCGAATCTTCGAATTCTGTGTAAGCGACCTTAAATTACCATAACTAAAAACTATATAGCATGATTTAAAAAACAGTGAAAACCTTTTTTTGAAAAACGGCATAAATCAATCTTGGTTCAAAATGCATTTTTTTTTCAGGTCGACTGATTGGAGACGTATTCGTTTTTGCAAGGATTTTTATCGAATAATTGTCTGTGTTTTGTCTTAATTCAGCGAATTTTTACTTTAATTAATATTGCGCAGTCCGTAAATATTAAGATTTAAAAATTGGCGAACGTAACATACTCGAACTTTTCTAAAATCATAAGCAAATAAACAATGTTATTGTTTCGATTAAAATAGAATAAATAATTTATATCTAGAAGTGTAATACGTTAATATTACTTTTTGTTGTATTTTTTATGTTAAAATTGTAATCAGCCTCACACTCTGCCTGTTCAAACTTTCGCAGTTCCTGGCGTAGACAAAACAAAATGCAAAGGTTAGCTTCACACATAAAAGATAGATATTTGCTGTCGGGGGCTTTTTTGCAGATGGCAGAATTTTTTCCTACTTACTTGACAATTATTGTTATATTTTGGACACTTCACACAATATCTATAAATTATAGCCTATGTGTTATTCTGATGTATAAGCTATACTATTGTAAAGTTTCATTAAAATCCATTCAGTTGTTTTTGCGTGAAAGACTCCCAAACATCCCCACAAACTTTCACGTTTATAATATATATTAGGATTTATATTTATATTATATTATATAGATATAATATCGTCGCTGAAGTGTATTTCTATGAAACATATTTGTAAAAAATTTGTAAAATATTTACTACATAATAAAGGGTGTTTTTTTAGAGGTATAGAACTTTAAATTGCAATAAAACAACGATGTATTATTCGATTGACATGAATTTTTTTTATTTGAAAGATAATCTTGTGGCATTACATTTTAAATATGATTTCTGGCATATGACTGCCACGGCTGGCTCGGATATAGTCCAATCTGGACGTCCAATTTTCGATGACTTTTTCCAACATTTGTGGCCGTATATCGGCAATAACACGGCGAACGTTGTCTTCCAAATGGTCACGCGTTTGTGGCTTATCCGCATAGACCAATGACTTTACATAGTCCCACAGAAAATAGTCTAACGGTGTTAAATCACAAGATCTTGGAGGCCAATTCACAGGTCCAAAACGTGAAATAAGGCGGTCACCAAACGTGTCTTTCAATAAATCGATTGGGGCACGAGCTTTGTGACATGTTGCGCCGTCTTGTTGGAACCACAGCTCCTGGACATCATGATTGCTCAATTCAGGAATGAAAAAGTTAGTAATCATGGCTCTATACCGATCCCCATTGACTGTAACGTTGTGGCCTTCATCGTTTTTGAAGAAGGATTCCACCAGCCCATAAAGCGCACCAAACAGTCAGTTTTTCTGGATGTAACGGTGTTTCGACATGCACTTGTGGATTAGCTTCACTCCAAATGCGGCAGTTTTGTTTGTTGACGTAGCCATTCAACCAGAAGTGCGCTTCATCGCTAAACAAAATTCGCTTATGAAAATTGGGAACAACGGCAATCTCGTTTTGGGCCCATTCGACGAATCTACGCCTTGCTTGATGATCGTTTTGATGAATTGCCAAACCAAATTGAGAATAAATCACTTGACAGCTGTTAAATCGGTCTCCATCTTGGAAAGTAATGCCAACTTAAACTTCTATACCTGAAAAAAAACACTCTTTATATGTCTTTCACACAGAGAGAGATAACTTAATTTGTTTTATTAATAAATAGGAACAACCATGCAAAAGTTGTAATGGTGAAAATTTAATATTTCACATGCCGAAAGTAGTGTTTATTAAATTATGTTATTTATATTGTAAGTGATATTTTCGAATAATTCTCTATATTTCGATTTCATTTTACTTTAATTTTTAATACTGCGTTGTATTTTGTATAAAAAAGTGAAAACTAAAAGTAATTTTTTTCTCTCAACAAGGAAATATCAATAAATAATCATACTGATTTAATTAATATTCATGATTTCTTTTATCAGCCCGCTCTACCCAGTCACGTCGTATTTACACTAAGTTTGGGGCTTTGTAAGGATATTCATTTTTTGTTAAAGAAACAGACCTGTAAGTCAGGATCTGATTTCTCATAACATCAACCTGAGCTAGCTCAGCAGTCAGTGGTACGCTGTGAGGAAAAGATAACCGAACAAATACGATAGTAAAGTTTTTAAATTTAGTCTGATTATATATATAGTTCTGTTTTATTTTATTTGAAACACATATACATCTCTCAAAAAATCTCATTTGAAACAAAGATCGTATTTGTAAATTTATGCATTATTCGGCCACATTAAATTGAATTAAAAGTAGCTTTTCGGTTTTATAACTTTTGTGAGTTTTTTCTTTTTTACGCCAAAGAAGCACGGTGCGTGAGTCAATTTTAAATTGGTTCAATTATTTTAAACTAGCTTAACTTCAAAGTAGAGTGATTTTGATTTTATTATACTTCAAAGAAAGGCATTATCTTAATTAGTTGTCTGATGACGTAAGAGTATCTGTTTACTGGTTGATCGTAATTGAAGGACAATTTTTTCCGCGAGAGGAAATGACTCCGCCAAAACTATTTTGAGACAAACTCAGAAAAAGGAAAAGTTAAAAATGCAAGACGAAAAGAAGAGAAAAAAGAAAAGAATGATTGTCATCAGCTTTTGAGCGTGATAATTCAAAAGTTTCAACGACAATGGAAACTCTTAATGGAATATGTACTGATACATTTCTTATCTATTTATGAACAATTCTCTTTCCTGACTGTTTCGTTAAAACTTATATGTTGAATATATTTATTAATACACCATATGTGTGTAGCTGCCTTGCCTATATATATGCTTACATACATACAGTGGCACACACAGGAATTTTCAAGAAGGGGTGTGTGTGTCCAGAATCGTAAGTCCACCATTCTCGTTTCATGCTTCATTCAATACGTCACCCAACATATTCTTTTGATTTTATTTATTTTGGGGAACAAAAAAAACAGTAAAAAATTAATTATTGAATAAATAACTAGAATTAATTAATAAAAATTAATTATTAATAACAAAGACTTAATTAAGTTTTAAGTATTAAATACGCAAGATTATAATCAATCGAAAAAAAATTCAAGGGCTTCTGGGGAGGGGGATCCGACCGGTGGACCTTTTCTGGGTGCGCCATTGGTGCGCCATTGCATATATATATATATATATATATATATATATATATATATATATGTGTGTGTGTGTGTGTGATGAGTCCTCAGCCCTTTATACGTCAGTTGGGATAAACCTCCTGCCCAGTACGACTTTGTCTTCAATTTTCACTGACTTACCCTACCCACATGGACGAACGGCCCTCTTTCCCGATCGTTGCTTAAAACAGGACTCAGCTCTAGTCATGGCTTGGGGTACAGAACGATTTGCTGAATCATTGGAATAAAATATTGTATGATAAACGACTGCATTTTTCATTATTTCTATCAATCACAAACACGTCAACTTAGAAGTAACTCCAAGTCATGTTATATGTGTACTAAACTTCTATAAATCTAAAGAAGTACAACAGACAGTAAAGGTGGAAATTAAGATAGCTTCAGTAGTACAATAGCAAACTCTTAACTTTAGGAACCAAGATTGCGAATTTAAACAATGTTTAGAGGTCAGCCAACCTTCACTTGTAATTTGCCAGTACTTCTGGGGTGTAGGGGAAAAAGAAATAAGAGTAAAAATAAGTCATCATTAATAGTAAGGATAATAATAACATTAGAAGGTTGATATTAAATATACAAAAACTCTAAAATACCGAGGCAAATATCAAGTAAAATTAGCAATTAAAAGAATATCCAAATATACTTACCTAATGCAAAAAATATTAAATATATATAAACAATTAATTAACAATATATGTATATATAAATATATAATATATACAGTATCGTATGTATGGTGATTAAGAATTTTTTTTAAAAAAACTATTATTTTTAAATTTATTACGTTAGATCAAAATAAACAGATTACTTTTTGATATTCTTGAATTATGGTGATTTAGATTTTTGCAAATTAAATTGAATTGAACACTATATATATAAATCTTTTTTCTCCTTATTTTCAACTGTATTTTCTCTGTTAAATTTTGTTTCAGCCCATTAATATAGGTAAATAAAGTTTAAAGTTGGTGTCTTTAAACTTTGCTTAACCTTACAATCTTAGCTCTAAGCTTAAGAGCTTACTTACGCATTACTGGGTCTATTTTACTTAGTCCTATCTGTCTTGCTATTTTATCCTTGCAAATTAAATTGAATTGAACACTATATATATAAATCTTTTTTCTCCTTATTTTCAACTGTATTTTCTCTGTTAAATTTTGTTTCAGCCCATTAATATAGGTAAATAAAGTTTAAAGTTGGTGTCTTTAAACTTTGCTTAACCTTACAATCTTAGCTCTAAGCTTAAGAGCTTACTTACGCATTACTGGGTCTATTTTACTTAGTCCTATCTGTCTTGCTATTTTATCCTTGCAAATTAAATTGAATTGAACACTATATATATAAATCAACTTTTTTCTCCTTATTTTCAACTGTATTTTCTCTGTTAAATTTTGTTTCAGCCCATTAATATAGGTAAATAAAGTTTAAAGTTGGTGTCTTTAAACTTTGCTTAACCTTACAATCTTAGCTCTAAGCTTAAGAGCTTACTTACGCATTACTGGGTCTATTTTACTTAGTCCTATCTGTCTTGCTATTTTATCCTTGCAAATTAAATTGAATTGAACACTATATATATAAATCTTTTTTTCTCCTTATTTTCAACTGTATTTTCTCTGTTAAATTTTGTTTCAGCCCATTAATAAAGGTAAATAAAGTTTAAAGTTGGTGTCTTTAAACTTTGCTTAACCTTACAATCTTAGCTCTAAGCTTAAGAGCTTACTTACGCATTACTGGGTCTATTTTACTTAGTCCTATCTGTCTTGCTATTTTATCCTTGCAAATTAAATTGAATTGAACACAATATATATAAATCTTTTTTCTCCTTATTTTCAACTGTATTTTCTCTGTTAAATTTTGTTTCAGCCCATTAATATAGGTAAATAAAGTTTAAAGTTGGTGTCTTTAAACTTTGCTTAACCTTACAATCTTAGCTCTAAGCTCTCTTAAGAGCTTACTTTCGCATTACTGGGTCTATTTTACTTAGTCCTATCTGTCTTGCTATTTTATCCTATTTATCCTATTAGCTTATATATTTACAATTGCATCTTTAAGGAATTTAAAATCAAGAAAAATTGTTTCGTAATAAATGTACGAACGTCTTAACTATGGATTGTTTTGGGCTATGGAACTTATAAAACAAATACAATAAAAATCAATAACAAATGTAATAAATGTGTATATATATACATATAGGAGAAAAACGACTCACTAACTCATCAAGAGATCGCCAGAACTTGTAATTTGGCAAGCATGTTTCTTTTGATAAGTAGAGATCCACTTAATACAGGTTTTCAAAAATCGACTGTCAAGAGGCGGAGCTACGGAGGGAAAAGATAAATATACTTCTGTTCTAGAAATTCAAGTCTTATTCTTTTAAATCAAGAGATGAAGGCTATAAGAAGGATTTTGAAAAAAAAATAGAAAGCTTAATTCTAGAACTTACAGATATCAATAATAGAGAGAGAGAGAGAGACAATATATAGTCATTCAACAACATGAAACGCATAGCAAAACTGTGACGTCTTACGCGTCTTTTCTTTAACAAGTCCTTTGGGTTCTTTGGGCCAGAATTACTGGCAACTCTTTTCCAACCAAATCCAAGAAATAAGATGTGAAGTAAAGATGCAAATAAACGGATTTTAAATATCGGATCTGTAAAGGAATGTTAGACAATTGATGTGCGTTGTGGCAGTTAATGATTATTACAGTTCGTGTTTCAAGTTTGAATAAGTTCTGCGTGACGTGGATACATATATTGGTACTCGATTAGAAGGAAGCCGTACTACGTACAGCTGCATCCTATTGCAGATAAAGACAAGATTCATCGTTACTAAGGTAGGATTGATTACTTAATATTAGAATCGAGAATTAGGCGGTTCGCGCTTATTGAGATTGGTCTGAATTAGATTAGGTCTTATTATAAATATATATGTATTGCGTATTGCGTCATCGTAGATTCTTTCATATTAATTATTATAATTGAATTTGTTAAAAGTTTAAGTTGAATATCTTAATAAAGTCATAGTAAGATAATGTTTGTTCCTAGTTCTTTCGCTAATCCTACACCTCTAACTCACGCTGATGTTTCGAGAGATGTACTTCCAAGGGGAGGAACATCACAATGGCGCCCAACTAGGTTTAATCTATATGACCCCGAGATGAGAAACGCGAGAGGGTTTAATGTTTGGCCAGAAGTGTACTTTTCTGGGTCGGAGAACGTCACCGAATTTTTGGAGGGTATTGACAATCAAATCAAATTACTTGAAATACCCAGTGACTTATCCTGTGCTTATTTGAAAGGTCATCTCCTAAGTAGAGACCTAGATTAGTACCAAATATTCGGATCAGCGTTGGTACAAAATACCGCCACGGACTTCGCGCAGCTGAAAGCAGCATTGTCGAAAGCATTCCCTGCCATCCAAAATAGGAAAGATTTAGAAACACGTTTTTACGCGTCACAGCAAAGACAGAACCAGGAGCCGACGGATTTTGTTTACGATTTATTAAAGTTGCAAAAGAAACTAGAACTGGGGATGACTGAGAAAGCCCTTGTCGATCATATTTTTGTTAGACTTGAACCACAAGTCCAGGACTATGTTGAAGTGCGTAATCCACAAAACGTGATCCAATCATTGTAGGTCTTAGCTAAATTTGAGGAAAGATATTCATGCAAAGCAACACGGGATTCGAGAAATAGTGTTAATGTGGAAGGACGAGGTTGGAATGAGCGTAGGATGTCTAATGTTGGTAACAATCAAGGAAATTGGAGAAATTCTGAAATGGTGCGTAGACCGAATAATGGTAGAAATGATTATAGGGGTAACTATCAGAATAACCGTCAGGGAAATCAGTGGTTCGAAAGCAGGAATAGGTTTCAAAACGATGATCGCAGATTTAACGATAGGGGATATCAATTTAGAAATCGAGGTCAAAATGACGATTTTAGTAGAAGGGACCAAAGAAATAAGGGTTCGAGTGAAAATTTTAGTCGAGGCGGTAGAAAAAAAATAGGACGATTAAGTGTTTTGAAAGTGAGTGAGATGTTAAAGGTGATCAGACGCAGTAGATAAATTAGTCACCGATTAAACTTTCAGCAATATGTATGTCTCCGGTAGAACTTCCGTATGTTCCCATTTTATTAGACGAGACTTTTACGAAAGCGTTATGGGACACTGGAGCGGAGAAATCGTTTATATCGGAGGAGACATACCGAAAATATTTTTTTTATAAACAAATAAAGAAATCGAGTACTCAGGTGATCACGGCGCAGGGAGCTAAATGTCGAAATATTGGAGTTGTGAAATTAAATATTCGAATATGGGAGTTTGAAAAACCTTGGTTGTTCCATGTGTTATCAGATTTGGAATACTCAAGTATTCTTGGGATAGATTTCATCGGTGGATCAAAGATTATTTTAGACTTTGATCCAAAATCTTTGGCGATTCCGGATTCGCAGATTAATAAGGTGGTTAAAACGGTTGAAATAGATCTTTCGAAGACAAAATTAGAAGAAAAACAGAAACGAGAATTTCATGATTTGTTTGATAGTTTTCAAGGATTTTTTTCGGATAAACCAGGGCTTAAGCGTGTTTTATATCATGAGATTGACACGGGAGATAACCCACCGGTTGTTTCCAGGCCGTACAGATATGATAGGGTTAAACAAGAGCTTCTGGATTATCACGTTGACAAAATGTTGAAAGAAGGACTATAATTCCCATTCAATCTCCGTACGCGTCACCATTTGTGTTATGTAGAAAGAATAATGGGTAACACCACCAGATAATCCGAAAGCGTATAGATTTGCTGTTGATTATCGGAAACTGAATGCGATCACGAAGTACCCTCGGTATCCTTTACCCTTAATAGACGATTTAATAATGAACATACCCCATACGGGGATAATGTCTGCCCTAGACCTTCGGTCGGGATATTTTCAGATGGCTGTGAACCCTAGTGATATAGTTAAGACTGCGTTTGTCACGAAAAATGGTACCTACGCTTTTCGCAGAATGCCATTTGGCTTCTCAGGGGCGGCTCTCAATTTTCAGAAAGCAATAGATATAATTCTCAAGCCCATGATAGGCAAGTTTGAGAATGTTTATATGGACGATGTGATTATATCATCTCCATAATTCACTCAACATGTTAGGCATTTGAAAGAAGTTTTCGATTATTACATGAGGCGGGGTTAACTCTGAATAAAGACAAGTGTAAATTTGGTTGTGAGGAGTTAAAATATTTGGGTTTAATTATTAATAAGGAGGGAATTAAAACTGATGAAACAAAAGTTCAAGCTATAGTTGAAATGAAACCTCCGCGTAACTCCAAAGAGGTGTCGAAATTTTTAGGAATGTCCCAATGGTACGCACAATTTATTAAAAATTATGCCGATCTTTGCGAACCTCTTTATAAGATTAAACGAAAATTAAAGAAATTTATTTGGTCGATTGAGGCACAGAAAGCATTCGACGCGGTTAAGGAGGCTATAACAAAAGCGCCAGTTTTAAAATTCCCAGATTTCAAAAAACCTTTTGAGTTATTTACGGCTGCAAGCTCAATAGGGGTAGGAGCAGTTCTAAACCAAGAGCAAAGACCAGTAGTGTTTGCTTCTCGTACGCTTAGTGCTGCGGAGAGGAATTACACGGTAACAGAGAGAGAGAGAGAGGGGGAATGTTTAGCAGTGGTTTGGGCTCTGAATAAATTCAGAACGTATTTAGGTTGTTTGCCGATTAAGGTTATTAAGGATCACGCTGCGTTAACGCATTTAACGAATGGTAAAAATTTGTCAAATAGAATGATCAGATGGGCATTAAAATTAGCAGAATTTAATATAGAATGGGAGCATCGTACTTATAGTAAAAATACAGTAGCTGACGCTTTGTCGAGAAACCCAATTGAAAGTATAATAGGAGAAAAAGTTAATTGTGTAATAATCAGGGATTTGGTAATTTCGTCACGAGATTAGTTAATAAAAGAGCAAAGAACAGACCCAGAATTAGGTCATATCTATAGATATCTGGAAAACCCCCAGAAGATAGCTCGGTTAATGCGACAATATGTGAGAATTGGTCACGGGATTTTAGGTTAGTGGAAGGCTTGTTATTTTATGCGAAATATGCAACGTCATTAGGAGAAATGAGAGTATACATTCCCCCCAAAATCTTTAAGGAATGAAATAATGAGAGAATTTCACGACAAGCCATTAGCAGGTCATTTTGGACGTTTTAAAACTTATCATAAAATAAGGGATGTTTGTTATTTCCCGTATATGAGAAAATTTATTGATAAATATGTCTCTACATGACATATGTACCAAATTACTAATTATAAAAACGCGTTACCAGCTGGTCGGTTAATACAAATTGTATCAAATTATCCAAATGAAATAGTTACGTTAGATTTGTTAGGTCCGTATCCTGTGTCGAGAGTAAGACGTAACCGATATGTATTAGTAATTACGGATCATTTCAGCAAGTGGGCTGAAATCATACCCCTTAAAAAAGCCTCTGCTCGAGTTATAGCAGATAATTTTTTTGATTACTATATATCGCGTTTTGGAGCTCCAATAAAATTAATTAGTGATAACGGTCCCCAATTTATTTCCGATATTTTTGAGAATTTAAGTGAAAGATTAAGCATAAGGCATGTGAAGACTGTTGTATATAAAACTCAAACAAATAGAACAGAACGCGTAAATCGCGATCTGGTGCAAATGATTGCAAATTATGTCAATGAGCAACATGACACATGGGACCAATTCTTACGTGAGTTTGCTTATACTATTCGTACAGCTGTAAACGAAACAACGGGGAAAAACCCTGCGGAATTATTTTTAGTTCGAAAGTTGATTACGCCTTTTCAGAAATTAGTGATGGTATCAGACGGAACGCGGAATTTGCAGTAGGAGATATTGAGAGATTGTTTGAGGAGGCTAGACGAAACACAAAAGCTAAGCATGAAAAATGGGAGAAACATTATAGTGGACTCAGGCGTGATGTGCAAATTAAGGTGAATGTTTGGGTTTCGGTAGCAACAAATCCTTTAAGTTCGGCAACAAGAAAAGTGGTAGTTAAGTTTAAACCAAAGTTTGAAGGTCCGTATAGAGTATTAGATGTAAAGAATAACAACGTATATATATATATATATATATATATATATATATATATGGAATGCGGGAAAAAGGTTAACGAATAATGTAGATCAGGCTAGAATATATCGTCATAGGAAATGTGACGAGACGGAGATAGGAACTGGTAGTTCGGATAATGGTAGTTTGCGTGATGAATCGAGTGGTTTTGACAGAGTACAATGGAGATCAAATAAGTCGCAAGATGGTAAAAAGAAAGGGTCAGAAGTAAAGCGTGAGTTGGAGGGAAAAGGGTTAAGTTTTAGAAATGATCAAGGTGAGAAACACACAAATAAGACCAATAAGCGCGGACCACTGATCAGATCAATACCTAGTTCTTGGTCTGAGAAAGGTAGAATGATTAAAAAAAGAGCAAAAAAGGAAAGGTTAGGCTATAAAAGATCACATGAATCTAGGTCGGGAGGACCAGAAAGGAAGGTTCAAAAGGGTTCAGAACGTAGAGTGAATAAAAGAAATTTAACGTCAAATGATACTAATAGCGTTTCGCCAAAAAACAGAAAGAAAAGCCGAAGGGAAGAGACAGTAGCATCCACCACAAGCGGCTACAACCTGAGACCAAGAAATGGAAAAAGAGAGGAGTCCCGACCGACCATAGAGAGGAAGACACAACAAGGATGACCAGTTCGATCCAGAAAAGGCAGAGGAAGGAACGATAGATCCTACATCGAAGAGCGAACAAGATCAAGCAACAAGAATGCCAGACGAGGAGGTGATCAACAACGGCAAGACCAGGAAAGGAGAGAAGCGTGTACGAAAAAGTCCTTGTCCCTGGAGGTCTTGGTAGGAAACGCCAACTACAAGTCATAAGAACCAGGTTGTGTGTATCGTTTCTTTTTATGTTCTTTCGAACAAGTGGTCGGAAGAATCATTACAATGAAGACAGTCACAGTCAGATATTTAAAATTTAAGAAGCCAAGCAAAAGTGGGCACTAAAATGAGTGTGTTTTTCTAGAAAAGAAAAATAAACTTTTGTCTTGTAAATTTTTATATAATTAGGGAGAAAACAATTGTAAAAATGCATTTGTTTACTTCTGTTATGACTTCGCTAAGATGCGACAATTCCTTTGGTTGTTTGTTTTAATTGTTTATTGAAAAATGTTTGTAATTGTATAGTGTATATATATGTGTTGTTATATTGTTTCATATTAATGAACATCTGGTTTTGGGAAACGCGGCGTAGATAGCATAGTGACATAACATTTAACCAGCGCTACGCGATTTGAGGGGAAGTTTTTGAAAGAGCCAGATGACATATATGTATAGAAATTAATTGCAATTTAAAAGTGATATGTACTGTATAAAAATTGTGAAATGTAATCATAATGTGTAAAACTTTGTTTTTTTCAATTGATTTAAGAGATTTTGGTTCAGGGGGACAGACCCTGAAGTCTATAGGAAATTAATGAATGGTTAATCTTTTTTTATACAAAGGACAAAGCAGATGAGAAGCTATAAAGAAGCAAAATTGTTAGACTTTAAGTAAGATTTAAGTAGAATTAAGTTAGTTAAGAGACGTGTTGGCCTCGTTTTTTCTACCATTTAAGTCATATATGGTTTTTCCCCGGCCCTGTAACCCAGATGCGGCACGTCTATTAATTTTTTTACATGTGAGAATCTACCGTGATTAAAATGCATAACTATGAATGTTGGTCTAGTTAATTGAGTAAAATTTATTGAGGCTGTTGAAAATTCAAATTAAGGAGAAATATTAAAAATTAAACTTAAGATGAATAGTGAAAATTAAAATTTAAGTGAAGCATTAGAAATTAACGGTTAGAATGAATATTTAAAGTTAAAATTTAAAGAGTTGAAAGTTAGAAGTAGAAGAATAAAATTTAGGCACGTAGTTTCTTAAGGGCCATTAAGACCCTCGAATAAATCACGTTTTGCTTCTTGGAGGGGTTTGTGACGTCTCACGCGTTTGTTCTTTAACAAGTTCTTTGGGCCAGAATTAATGGCAACTCTTTTCCAACCAAATCCAAGAAGTGAAGAGTGAATAAAAGATGCAAATGAACAAACTTTTAAATATAGAATCTTAGAGTAAGCGCGATGGCAATGTAAAGGAATGTTAGACAATTGATGTGCGTTGTGGCAGTTGATGATTATTATAGTTCGTGTTTCAAGTTTGAATAAGTTCTGCGTGACGTGGATACATATATTGGTACTCGATTAGAAGGAAGCCGTACTACGTACAGCTGCATCCTTTTGCAGATAAAGACAAGATTCATCGTTACTAAGGTAGGATTGATTACTTAATATTAGAATCGAGGATTAAGCGGTTCGCGCTTATTGAGATTGGTCTGAATTGGATTAGGTTCTATTATAAATATATATATATTGTGTGTTGCGTATTGCGTCATCGTAGATTCTCTCATATTAATTATTATAATTGATTTTGTTAAAGGTTTAAGTTGAATATCTTAATAAAGTCATATTAAGATAATGTTTGATCCTAGTTCTTTTGCTAATCCTACACCTCTAGCTCACGCTGATGCTTCGAGAGATGTACTTCCAAGGGGAGGAACATCACATAACGAGTGGGTAATGGCTAGTATATACATTCATTTTCGCAATTCGTAAAAAAATAGTGAATAATATTATTCATGTTAGAAAATAAGTCTCAGTCAATTAGATCATTTCATATGAAAGAGATTCATGAACCAGAAAGTTAGAAAATATATTTTAAGTAAAAAGATGATTTTTTCTCGGTAAAGAGGAAATAAATTTTAATGAGAGGGGGGTATTCCTTTGGTCTATGGTGGTGCCAGACTTTTGAAAGAGAGGGGCCAATTTTGTCATTGAAAGAAAATAATCAGGGTATCAAAAGTGCTATTTATATTAGTGGTGCACACAGGGGGGTGAAGGGTCCGAGAACCCCCCAATAGCCCTCAATTTTTTTCAATTGATTATAATCTTATGTATGTAGTACGTGAAATTTAGCTAAGTATTTGTTATTAATAATTCATTTTATCAATTAATTCTAATTGTTTATTCAATAATTTATTTTTTATTGTTTTTTGTTCGCGACAATCGATAAAATCAAAAGAATGTTCGTATTGGAGTATAATACGAGAATGGTAGACTTTCGACTCTGCCTCCCCTTGAAAAATTCTTGTGTGTGCCCCTGACTTATATGCATAAGTCTGCATACTTAGGAGTTCCCTTCTTCGGTTATGCTCAAAATTATATCTTTATTAGATGTAATTGTTTTTGAATAATACATAAGGGGCACACATAAGTCTAAAGAGTCGCAACCGTTGGTGTAAATAGCCACGGCCTGCCGACCCCTGGTTTAGGGTGCAGAGAGGAGTAGAGCTGGTCCCTCCCTTCCCGATACACATTACACATATCATGTTTTATACTTATTGGGAATAATTTTTTTACTTTAGGCTGCAAATGTATCAATATAAATGATATCTATAGGGAACATTTTAAATTATTCTTTTTTTTTTTCAGTATTAATTTGAGATTCTTATTCATTTAGTTCTACAACTTTCACTTTTTATAAAGATATCTCTTAATTGATGATGTAATTATCTGGATAACTGATTCTTATAGATACGCATCTTTCGCGGATGACTGTAGTTCTTTTAAAGCATTATTCGTTTTTCAATAATCTGATAAATTCAAAGAATGGATACAACGACTTAAATATCAGAGTTTTATTTATTAAACTGAATTATCTTATATCATTTCAGTATTTTTAGTTAATCAGTGAGTTTATCTGATATCTTTTGAAAATAAATGTGTGTTGCTTTTTGTTTGCTTGTATTTCTTTCTTTTCTGCTTTAGAATAGTTTCCGAAAAGTATGTTTTTTAATACATAAAATCATGGTTCACTTTTTGAATAACATTTATATATTATTTTCTTTACACATAGTGCTTGAAAAGAAAATATTAAAATAGTCATGCTTCTTATAAAAACTATGAATATAATATGTTATAATTTGATACATATAAACTCACAAATTGATTTACCCTACTCTTCTTAATAGAAAAACAAGTAGAATAAAAAAAAAATTTTTTTCAAATAACGATATGTTTACGTAATAAAAGTATATGCGTAATTTATACTAGATACAGGCATAACAAATATGCAGCTATAAAAAGTTCATTTACAGGGATAATTTTGGCATTCTAGCATATTTTAAAAACATTTTTCTTTTCTGAATCACTATTATTAATATTATTCATTTTCTTGTGAGAAATGAATAGTAAACGTTAAATAGTCTTATTTTAAAAAAAAAAATATTATTTTTTCGAATACATACATCGGTTTGTAATTTTGTTAAAAAATATTTACAAGAGACATGCAAGACAATGCAGTTCGCTTTCTGTACAGTTTTATAAAATTAGTGCAAAAGTTGGTATTCAATTTTTTGTGTAAACTTTTTCAGGAATTTTATCAAAATGGTGAATAAACTTTTAATAACAATTAAAAAATCTATTTAATTTGCTAAAAATAAAAAAAAGTAATAGTTGAAATAAGCTGTTAGTATTTTTATTTATTTTTCCGACCATTTTTAAAAATTAAACTGTTTCATGTACGTAACAGCACTTGTTATAGATATTTATTGCGCTTTTTTATAAAATATTTCTTAGAAGGCTGTACAAAACTTATGATTGCAATCCTTTGCCTCCAGCCATAGGTTATTTGCATAATTTTTACCAACGCTGGAAGACATGTTATAGTCCCATTTTTCCTATCATTCACGCTTTTCCATATAAAATAGTATAATTAGGTTAGTTAAATATAGAAAATTTAGTAAGCATCCGTAATTTGCTTAACATAATGATTATTGGTCCCGATAGTAAATTTAAAATTCTTACTTAATGTTTCCTATATTACCTAGTATTCGGAAGATTTTAATCTTCTCTTTTAAGGTTAAAAATTAATTCAAGATTAAATAAAATCATTCGACTTTTTTCTTTTACAATTAAGGAAAATCATGAGACGTTTCCATATGATCTAGTGACAAATTATACTTGCTTATCATTTTAACAATAGTAAATACCCGATATCAACTGTCGGAAAAGATCAAAAGTTTAGAGCTGTTTTATCTGTATACTATATAAGTATCATTTCAAATTCTAATAAGCTCATTTGTAAAGGCAAATGAGGTCACGTCTTAGGAGTATTTGAATTCTCTAAAACGCTATCTCCGTTTTATGATACTTATCAATAGCTATCATTTTAGTTGGAATATTTTAAGAAACCTTAATACACATGTTTCAATGATAGTTTCAACAATAAATTATAAATTTTAAAAAATGAAATCGTGATTTTATTGTTTCAACAATAAAATATACATTGATATATTCGATTTGCTGAATCTGTTCAGTTTTGTAATTTTACCTTCTCTTTTTACTTTTCTTACTCTCTGGGAGATAAGATATAATCCGTTAATTTATGGTGTTTTTTTTTGTTTTTTGTAATTTTTTTTACAACTTCCTTCCTAATACTGAAATCTTTGGTAATCCAGAGTAAATGTCTTATGTACCATTAAATTAATGTATTGTACATCGTAGGAAAAAGTTACATTATTTATGGAATAAAATCTTTAGTGCAAGTGCTTTTTGTATCGAAAATCGATTGACTTTGAATTTAAATGCTAAATGAAAGAAAAAAGCTCTGTATTGTTTATTGTATTTTTATTCATTTATTCTTCTTCATTCAATTTTGTATAGTTTAGGGGGGAAAAAGCAGACACGCACAAATTTTTCTCGTATTCCTAGAATTTCATTTCCTGTATTGTTCTTCAATAAGTTTTTGTAATTACATTTTTGCGTAACCTTTTAATATAAGTATTCTTTTCTTACATTTCATAATTTGATTAATTGCTCAAATTACCGAAAGGCGTTGTGTTACGTATATGTTCACAAACATCTATCAGAAGTTACTCAATACTTTTTTAATCAATTTCATTATTTAATTGTTTCCTAATTTTTTATTGCTTCTAGAATTTATCTTCATCTTTTATTATTTTTTAAAACTTACATGGTTTGTTTCATCTTTTAATTCTTAATCTGTAATAGTTTTGAATTTAATATTATATTTAATTAATTATTACTATTAATTGCTAACCAAATTATTATTATATTATTATTATATCTGTAAAATATAAATTATTATATCTGTGAAGAGTATTTTTTAATTATTTAATAATAAATTAAAAATGATAATAGCTTTGGAGGAATAATTATTTTTTGTTCTATATCTATGATCGGCTTCAATTTTTGTTACGTTAAAAAAACATAACAAATATATTATTGTTATTATTATCATTATTGAACACCTTTCCTTAAAAATTTTTAGTTACAGTGAAATACGTTTAACGCGAAAACGCTTAAGAGGAAATATCGGTTTACACGAAATAATACAATGGTCCCAACAAACTACCATGTATTTTTTTCTTTTTTCTCTTCACCAGAAAACGAAAATCGCTTAACAAGAAAATATTTCTCTTCTGGGAGAAGGAATATATTGAAACTGAGCCGACACTTAAATGTTAATGTTTGAGAAAGTCTCTGTCTTATCGGACTGTTCTATAGTATCATCGAAAGAATCCATTGCAGTCGGTGATGATAATGGGCGTACAGCCACAATTATGGCTGACAAAGACATTGTGGAGTTCTAGAAAAGCTCAAAAAATATCACGGATACAGATTCCGACGTCGAAAATGAAATGAGTAATACAGCTCCTGTTCCCACATCATCCGAAATGAGGAACAGCAGGAAAAGTATGCACAGTTATTTAGACGCTCATTCCAATGGGGAAATCAAAAACAAAATGGATGAAAGCAAACAATATGTTTACAATTTGATGCTAAAAAAGACAATACACAATGAAAAGTATCAGATTATTTTCCAAAAACTCGGTAAATGTTTTGCTTTTCAAAAAACTTGGAAAATTTTGTATTAAATTTCATTAAGTTCGTGCGACTGGTTTTTTTTCATTGATGTTTACTAAATACTTGTTCATGCATATATATCTATGTAAATAAAATTTACTCTAATAAATTTAATTTTGTTGAATATAAGTTTCTTATTTTTGTAAATCTTTTAACCCGAAATTCTTTTAACACGAAAAAAATATTTCAGTCTCCTCATTTTAGAGTTAAACGATTTTTATTGTATTTTGATTAAATTTGAGCCATTTTCTCTTGAATATTATTAATTCAGGAATTTTCCCTTATTCTTTACAAAAACATTTTTACCCTCTCAATACATTACATTTCCCCCTTAGAAAATGAGATTTTTAATGCATTTTAAGTGGATCAATTATCAGGAAAAATGTACTTTGTAAGTGCAATTACAAAATAGTAAAATAAAGTTCGTAAAAATGGATCTTGAAAATGAGGTTTATTATATAAGTGTTATTCCAGAAACCAACACATGCATCAAGTAAAAATCCCTTAAACCCTTTACTGATAGAGTTATCTACAAGAAGCAAAGGAATTTTGACACGCTATCCCTCCCTTACAGGGATTTTTATGACTACTTTCAATATGGCGTCTAGCACTTGAAATATTCTATGAACATAAAACATCTTTACAAAAAGTTATAGCTCATTGTTCTAACATCATGATTCCACTTATGACAGACGCAGAAAAAATGTTTTTGTAAAACTGTATTATAGAAGAAACATGGATACTATATAAAATCAAACTAAAAAGACATTAAATGAAGGTAAATGTATATTAAGGCAAATTATGTGAAACCCTTTGTTTTTCGAAATCTAGGTAAGTTTCAATGAGGTTAACTTGAACTAAAGGAACACCATAACTCAATTTTTACTTGTATACTAATTCATGAACGAAAGTTTGAGGGGAAAATAAAGATTTATGTTAAGAATTAAAATAACAAATTGCTTTGTAAGTTATTCAACTAATAATGCAAATAATTCGCATAAATATTGCAATAATTTTATGTTCTTTTATGTTGAATTAACTTGTCTGCAATTCTGAATACAATGCATTTTTGAGAAACGATCGCTGAATTATTATTTATTTGAAACATTGTATTTAGTTAAGGTTTTATTAGAATAACGAGTGAGCCTATGAGTAATTATAAAAACAATAATGTAGTTACTTTAACGTCGCACAGTAAAGCAAAACGAGGGCTACTGGCGACGGACCTCGTAATTTTGAGCCTCAGGCAAATGACGAGAATGCCACCCGAGCGCTTGCATCTCCTCTCCTAATTACCAAACCACACCAACAGGAGGACATTAAAGCTCGACAGATTTAACGTGCGGAATCTAACAGATTTAATTATTTAAATCCTCCACACGGCGGGTCTTCAGGGGCACCAGAACTCAAACCTGGGACACTCCGGCGTCGAGTTTGTGATCACAACCACTAGGCTACAGGGGCTACTTGAATATTAGAAGAAACTTTTCTCTCTCTTCCATATAATTTAATTATAACCAAAAATACGAATTCTGTAGCACTAACCATAAATTAAAATTGCAAAAGTTGTTGCAAACAAGAACGAATTGAAAAAAAAGGAAAAATAAAGCTAAGCACAGAATTTTTGACTGTTTTGTACCGAAGTTTTCACTGAGCTTCAAACTCCTATCAAATGCGACCAACAAGAATATCTTGCAAGTAATTTTTTATACAGAAACAGTTGGCCACTTAAAAAGAAATTAACTGACGAATCAGAAGCAGGAATAACAGAGAAGCAGATGAATCTGAAAGTGAAAATTGGAAAAAAAATTGGCATAAAATTTATCAGTGAAATCGGAAAAAAAAAGATAAGAATATTAAATCGAGGAATGAACAGATGAAAAAGCAGTAACTTGATTAAAATGTTTTTTTACATAACTTAATTATGATTTTATGATGTTGAAGTAGGATATACCCCTCCCCCCCGAAGTCACACTTAATATTCACAAATAAAACCATCATTTTAGTTAGATAAATTGAAATTTATAATGCAGAAACACACACACACACACAGAGAGAGAGAGAGAAACATTAATGCAATGCCATATGCGTAGGAAGCAGTTATATATGCATAAAAACCACATATTATAACAGTAAAGGAGTTGTGTCATGCCTATTTGATTAATACTTTCTAAAAAAAGATTAATATTTTGTACTTTCATAACCTTACATAAATGTTTAGCGAGAAAATGAGAACAAAGAAATATACAGAGAGAGACATATTTGGGTTAGAAAGTAGATTTAATATATAAATTTTCATCATGAACAGAAATATTTAGTTTGTCTATGCCTTACTGAAAATTCGGTGCCTGTATTAATTATATGATATTTGAAGTGGTCAACGGTTCTTTAAGTTACATATATATATATTAATAATATAACCGTACATAATTTAAGCAAAGTTAATAATTTTTTCTGGAATATTTTTCTGTTTAAGTACAATTTACACTCAACAGTTACTTTATCTGATGCTTAAAAACTTTCAAAATACCAGGGTAAAATACATAGCAGTGTTTCAATTGGCAGTTAAAAGAAAACTGAGAGAAAACCATTTTGAAGCAATAAAAAGTTTGTTTATATAAAAATGCAGTAAAAACAATCGGAACTATTGCAACCATGCTAACTTTAAAGATAACGCACCAAAGGGTGATTTCTTTAACCGATTTCTATGTGTCGAAGGCGCTGAATTGGCAACCATGTGCTTTGTTTCATATTTCTCCACTTGCCATAATTATAAGACTAACCGCTCGTTGATATGGCAAGCTCGAATACTAAAATGGGAATCTAGGATTTACCGAAATTTTAAATAATAAAACTACTAATAATACAATTATATATAATTATTATAATAATATTAATTATATATCCCTTTAGCAGGCAGTGGCTAATAGGTCTCTAGCCACATATTAAAAATTTTTTCTCCAAGCGGGTGTTGGATATTTAGTCTATCCATATGCGTTAATTAAAGCTAAAACGCATAAAAATTAATACGGAGGGCAGTACGATACCATATTTTGCATTTCTAGTCCTCATGGGTAGTTAAAAACAGTTTTCTCGGTGTAAATCTATAAATTGTATTTTGATTACTATAAATAAAATTTCTGATCTTTGAAAAAAATTTCGACATGCCTTAAGTATACTTTTCTCTCATCTCAATGAATTAAGTAATTGTACAATTAAAAAAAGGTTTTATTTAGGTTTTTGGAAAGCTTTTATATGTGGATAGAGGCTCTATCCACTGCCCACATAGAACAGAAAAATGTGACCTATTTCCTGTACTCGAGATAGAGAGCACTTAGAATCCCATGAGAATGTTAGGGGTCGGAAATAAAGACAAACTTTGTTTATAATACATGGTACGAGATTCTCGGTTTTTAAAATCTTTCATTACAGCTTTTCTGCTAGGAGAAAACGTTTGCATATTACAAAGTTTCACAGTAAATAGCTTATTAAATTTGTGAAATAGCTAATTTAAATCCTCAAAAATATTACTCTATATTTCTAACTTTTTATACTAACATTAAATAAATATAAACTGTGGATATATACCAATTTCAATGTATATATTCTAAGTGTTCTATGTATATTCTAAATAACAATTCTATGTTGTACAAGTATTCTGTTATTATTTTATTGCACTTCTATTTTGTATTTAATTGTTATTGAAATAGTTATTAGCATAAATGTTAATTTTTCATAAAAAAGTTTATTGTAAATGGATTCACTTTTTCTGTCCTGAAAAGTAAGTTAAATGTCGTAAATGCGCAGTGGCTATAACGTCTAGCCACCACCCAGGAATAAAACCCCTGATCAGATATTTTTTTTGTGACTAAATAATGTTTATAGATGATGAGAACTTTAAATTTATCAAATACTTTATCCCAGAAGAGTATATTTTAGCTTTGTGCCGGTTAAAGGGATAAAATAAAATAATAATAATGTGATATAAAATTAGGAAGAATAAAATTAAAAAAAATGAAATTAATTTTAAAAAATTAGTTTTATTTTTCTTCTATTGATTTCTGTTTATTTATAAAAACTTTCTCATAATATTTTTCGACTACATGCTCCATATTCCCGTTAGCGAATTCTGCCTATAAAATTCGTGTGGTTTTATTCGCTAATATGGTTGCGATAATACGTAAGAATCAAACAATGTAATATGTTCAAGTATTATTACATTCACATTCTTTGTCTTTTAAATATAATTTAATTTAAAAATAATGAGCATTTTGTTAAATTGTTTGTTTAATTACTCAACATATATTAACATAAATTTTGTCGTAAATGAATATTTATGTAAGCGCTTTTTTACAAAAATGATAAGCGATTTGTTTAAAAAGATTAAGTTTTATCGGAAAATTATAAAGAAGGTTTGAAAGAATAATAACTTTCAGATATAAAGACTGCTTATTTTCTTTTCCTTTCATTTTTTTGCCATTTAAGGATTCGCATTGTCGTAAAAATTGCATTTCATCTGTACGTTATTATTGGTCTTCTCTTTTACAATTTTTTTATCTTCTCTTCTCATAGAATGAATTTGCTTTATTTTTATGACCAAATGTTTCCTACTACATTTTCTGAAGAATAAAAATTATTTTATAATCTCGCTTTGTAATGGATTTTTGTATTTTACAAGGAATAAGACTTGAATGAGAATTATACATAGTGTGTGTTGACTTTTTTTTTTAGCTTTGAACTCCCGCAAAAGAGTAACTTAACGTAACGGAGTGTTTAACGAAATTAAACCTAATGTTGTAAAAGTGTTTCTAAAAATCCATAGTGACAAAAATATTTCCAAGAATTGTAAGAATGAGAATGTCATTCATATCTCTTCCTCTGTTCAGCATTTTAAAATTTAAGAAATGATTAAAAAATCTAAAATGTAAAGAAAAATTTTAAAAAGAAACACCGTAAAGTTTTTAGGGATTAGTAAGGTAATAAAATAAAAGAGTAAAAAAAATAACTGTAAAATTTTGAATAATAAATAATAAATAAGACATTAAAAATAAAACTTGAAATATGCCGTAAGAACATCTGCTCTCATTTAAAACACACTTCAAATTAACAAAACATTTCATGCACTTGCTGATGTTATTGAGCTTTCAGAGTGTGAATAAAGTTGGAAATTTTGAAATATTTTATAGTTATATACAGAAGAACACGCAAAATATTGAAAGCATATCCTGTGCAATTGATGCATTTGTATGTTAGTTATATAGCCAGGGTTATGAGAATTATAAAATTTCAAACAAAGGGGGGGGGGAACAGCGGAGATCATGGATCATTAAAATATATCATAAGACTTATTAACCTCTTAACCGGTTTACCCGTACACCATATGGACTATCAAAAGTTGGCCGCAAACAGTAGGCACTGATTCTTTTTTTTTCTTTCTTTTATTTGCAAGTATTTTTAGTTATTTTGGTAATATTAATTGTGCTAATGTTTTCAAAAGGTGATGCTATTCGTATATGGTACTGACATGCCTTTCATCCGGCAATTTCTTTGTGGGGAAGGCGAGAATTTTTCTTTGATGAATGCAGGAATTTAGATCCTTGAAATTTATGTTCTACTGTTTGCAGTTCTTTTACATTCAGACCAGCGCAAGCGTGCAGTTTGTTGTTTGATAAGAGATGAAAATTAAAAGATAATCCAAAAAGAGACGAGAAATTTCTGTCTAATTGCAACGCAAGACTTCTTATCACACCATGCTCCAAATTAATCGTAAACGTACACACACAACACGAAGCCCTCAACACTTTTTGGAAAAGTACGAGCATGCAAATTTTTGTAAAATATATGAAACATTCTAAACAGCATGTAGAGTGTACTTACAAAAAGCAAACATAAAGGGGGGGGGGAGGTTATTTTCCCCAATTGTAAAAACTTTAAAATTAGAAAATAAAATAAAATTCTTCTATTTTCTAATTTTATTAAGGCTGCCTTCGGTAAAAGTATGAGAGCTTTAACTAAAGGCGAAGCACATTTTCAGACAGAAAAATGACCCAATTTCCATGGAAATTTACAATATTATAACTCGTATCTCTGTTAACAATATAGTGTTTTTAAAAATTTCAAAGTATTCCTTAAATACTTCCTTTTTTTGTCTAAATACGTGAAGACAAAGCCCATTTAACATTACGGCATAGGATAAAAAATGCGAAACACATTTTATACCAGAAAAAATGAATCAACTCGATTAAAAATGGGAAGTATGATAAAAAATGCTGCTCTCTAAAGGAAAATGAAGCCAGAATATTACATTAATTTTTCATTTGATTTATATCTGAAAAAATGTTCGAAATTCGGGTCCTATTCTTTAACATTAACCGAAAACAGCCTTAAGTATAGTGTTTAGTTGTATACTATAAAAAATGGGCTTTTGTTTGAAATATTTTGGGTAAAGAAATTGACCGGTTAGGAGGTTAATCCTGTTTCGATTAGTATCAAACTATATACAGTCTTGGACGACGGGATTAGAGCTTTAATTTATGTTAGATATAAAAGTATCGAGATATTTGAGGATTGAAGAATATTTCATCCGAAAACAGTAAGAGTCGGATTCATATTAAAAGGTCCAAAATGCAGGTTTTTTATTGAATTAAAATTTTTCGAAGAAGATTATCTCATTCTTTTCACTGTATGAATATTTTTACTTTAGTTTTTTTTTTACATATTTTTTTCAGATTTTAATGAGCTCATTTCAAACACCAAAGATTGAAAACGTTTCTAAAAACTGATGCTTCTGACTGACAGACGCAATTAAAATAGAAGTAGATCATAAAAAGTATTTCGACTCCTATAATTCCTATAAAGTTTGACTTCTTTCTACAAAACATTGCTTTCTTTAATGACATCTGTTCAGTTCAAGAAGCTTGTTTTCTTCTCTTAAAGTTTAATTCATGATAAAAAAGAAAATAATGCTCATATTGAAATACGTATAACTAAAAATTATGTGTGTGTGTGAATTCCATTATATTTTAATTCAAAAAAAGTTTTCGAAAATTCGTCAGTTTGAAAATTTTAGTTTTATATTTAGGCCATCAAAATGTTTTATTAATTCTTTAACTCTATAATTATATATAAGAAAATGATTTTCCTCTTTGGATTCAGCGCATATAAGGTATTATAGTACAATACTGTACTATTATTTTGAAATCCAAATGGTTTTATGATTGCATAAGAAAGCTCTATAATCATGATTGTTGTAGTTTACATTGAGCCCTGATCTAAGCTTCTTGTATTATTTTTAAGATAAAGCTGTTCAAGTCACCGACAACAATTGTAACAAGTCGCAAAGATTTAGATAAGGGTAAGAGTGAAAAAACCCATTATAGCGATTTGATGATAGGTAGTATGACGTTACATAAATGGGTCTGAAACAAATCTTAGAGTATTAGTGCTTGAAGGATAGCTAAAAATATCGGCGAAAGTGTAAAGTTTACCCAACGTTACAGGGCTGCGGTAGCCCAGTGGTCAGGGTATTGGATCATGGCAGGCATGTCATGAGTTCGAGCCTAGTACCACTAAAGACCCACCGTGTAGGGCAGCGATGCACGCTAAATCTGTCGAGAGCTGAAGCGTACTTCCGTTAATGTGGTGTGGTAGTTAGGAGAGGGGGTGACAGCTCAGGTGTCGTCCACGTCACTTGACCATGGTTCAAAATTACGTTGTCCGTCGCCAAAAGCCCTCGTATAACTGAACAGTGCGACGTTAATATTCACTCACTCACTTGTTACCCAGAGCTTTTATATAATGAAATATACTTAACACCACATAAAGAATATTAAAGTACTTAAATTTGTTTTCAAATTGGACACATATGAATAAGCGAGATTTTTTGAATACACAGCGACAACGATAGGATATTCAGACGCTTGAGATGGAACACACACAGTAGGAACCAACAGAAATACGAGGAACACGAAATACAGAGAGGTGTACATTATTTTTAATAATTTTGCGGAAAAAATATGTTCTTCCCTTTATAGTTGAAAAGTCTGATTCTCTCTTTTTAAATATTCTAAGGCTATTAGTTCACATTTAATTGGCTCACATTACCTAGTCGTGCTATAACTTTTGATACAAAAAAAATTTGAAATCTCTCTCTCTCTCTCTCGTTTGCCATGACTAAAACGCTGCAGACGCTTTTTAATTTCGTCATTGGAGATTGTCTGTAATATTTTTTTTTAAGAAAATTTAATCCTTCAAGTATCTTAACCTATAAATCAATCAGAACTTTAACACAGTAGAACGAACGTCAAACAGGAACTAGCAGCAGTTATTTCTCTACAGCCAGTGAGAAGAGCCCGTCGGAGATTTTATTTAAAGCTCTTAAACATTTAGATAACTAAAGGTTATTCATTTATAGATCAATAAAGGTATTTTCCGAAACCGACAGGATTGCAAATCGCACCAGAAGCGGTCTCGTCCATGCTCTGTTAGAACACCAACTCTTACCAAAGGGAGTAAAGAGTCAGTCTTTTTAAAAGACGACTCTTCTTGCTAAACTGATGAGAACGTGTTAAAAAGACTTTAGACCAGGGGTACTCAACCTTTTTTTCTGCCGGGCAACATACAGATGTCAACTATATCTTACGGGCCGCTAGATGAGGATTAAGAGGGGAGGGGTGTGTGTGTAAGATCAAGGACATTTAAAACGCGGAAAACTGTTCAAAATATTAAAACTCTTAATTTTGGATTTTAATTTAAAATTATATTAAACTACATCAAACTCAACCCCAAAAGATAGGTTTTATACATCTCTTTTTACCCAGTTATGGGATTATTTGAATTTCCTTTAATCAGTGATCCCCCTCTCCCAAATATTTTGTTCCTGTTCTAAAGACTTTTTTAAAAGAAAGCTAGCTTACCTCACCTTGAAAAAGATCCTCAAGAAAAAGAGTCATTGAAAGATTTGTGCTTGGTGGTATAGTGACTAGTAAAATCAAATTTGTTAATGTAACATTTTCACTACATATTAAACAAGTTGTTGATCCATGTTTGTTTTTCTCAACGAAAAATAGTCAAGATCCCAATCACTTTGAAATAATATATGTTTTTTAGATATTTTTTGTTTGGAAGACATAAAGGTCACTACTCCACTGTTATTTGTTATCACTAACTGTAAAAATTACAAGAAAAAAAAGCTATCTCGCAATTCTTACCAGCACAACACTAAAAACAAAGCTGATATAAGATCGATAGCAAAACATTTTTCTTAAATAACTAAATTTGTTAGTGCAACGAGCCGTGACCGGACCACTCAGAAAGATCTGGTGCGCCGCAAATTGAGTATCGCTGCTTTAGATCAAGGATGTCAAACTCAAAATTTAACTTGGGCCAAACAAACAAGGTTTAACTAAAGGTGGGCCGCAAAGGAAATCAATATTCATAGAAACATAGGTTTATTTGGAATAAAACTTTATAATAAACGTATATAAAAGAACAATTTAAAGTTTACGTCGGGACACTTGACATCTCTTCTCTGTTATTATCTTTCCAATTTAGGGAAAAAATTATATATATTTTTTTATATACTATTATGTGTCGATATACTTGTCGGACCGCATGCGGCTCACAGGCCGAGAGTTTGACAGCCCTGCTTTAGACCAATAAGTTATCGTAGAATAACTGACCATTTTCTTAACGAAGGAATTAAAATGCTAGAGGTACTTTAAAACAAAAGCACTGTTGCGGCGGCATGCTCATAACGGTCACAGACGTATTTTGTTTACCGACGAGAAAATTTGTGACGTTGAAGAATCTTTCAACCCCCTGAATGACCGTATATATGCAAGGAGTGTTCAAAAAGCTAAAGAGGAGAAAAAATACGAGCATAGATCATCATCTGGTTTCCATAATGATTTGGTTGGGTGTCTGATATGAAGGTATCTCAAATATTCATTTTTGCGAGAAAAGAGTGAAAATCATGGTAAAGGATATCAAGACACTGTTTTAAAATCGAAAGTGAAGCTCCTTAATTTAAATCTGTTTAATGGAAACGATTGGAGATCTCAATGGGACTCCCCTGCTCATAAGGTGATGATAACCCACCGGTGGTTGAAAAATATTTACCAGACTTCATAGAATACAAATATTGGTCTTCCAGTCGTCGGTATTTAAATCCACTGAACTATAAATTGTAGCCAGTATAGGAGGCGAAGGTGTACCGAAAAATACATTCCAATTTTAATATTTTTAAACGTCCTCTTAAGGGAACCAGCGATGGACACTACGGTGGAGGTAGTGTGAGCCTCGATAGGTGAAATGTTTTTAGACTTAAGACCAGTGCAAAGTTAAAAGTTGTGCAATAAAAGTTAATGCAATAAGTTAAATTTAAAGGTAAAATAAAACTTTATGGTGATTTAGTTTTAAATTTGATCACAAAGTTTTTTCTTTTTTATAATTGTACCAGAACTTACGTCACGACCAACTACATCTCAGAATATTCAATTTATCAGAAGAACAAAAATGAAATATATATATAATCTTCATCTCATGTTGTTATCCACCTATTAATAATATATGTAATTCTTTCACAGAGGATTAAATATTATACTTAGTGATCGACGGTTGATATGACTACAAAAAGACTACAAAAGTAATCAATAAACAAACATGTAGCTTTAAAATTTTTTCAATGTTTTTGAATGTCGCGCTTCTTGGTTATCAATAAAAATCATAATAATCACGCTTCTTGGCTATCGATAAAAATCATAACATATCTTGTTATTTTGTAAAAGAGTTTTCTCTGTGAATGAAGCGTCCTTGAATTAAATCATTCGGGACAAGTTGACCCATATTTGCAAAGATACGGAAAGAAAAATAGACTCTTATTCTCTCGCTGAGGCGCGTATATCAGTCTATCTAAATGACTGTTTCAAAAACAAATAAGAATCTGACTTGCCAAGTTCGTCTCCCCGTCGTAAATTTTGCGAATGCATTCAAATATCTTGCTTTCAAAAAAGAAGGCTATCATGTTGTTACACATAATGCGATTTATAGAGCCAAATTTTATGAAGATATTAATTATTTATTAAGTTATATTTAACAGTAAACTTTATCGTAGATAAGAAGCCATGAAGATGAAAAATTAAGCAATTGTTGCATTTGTATGTAGAATTATTATTTACAAACATTCTTTCATTGTGTAATCCATAGAACTTTACACACACACAGTGGCGTAACTGAGAGTATTTGGGCCCCCAAGTTGGATTTTACAAAGGGTAGGTACTTGGTGGTAGTTCGGCTTTAGGCCTCCTCGAATGCGGGGCTTGCGGGGTTGTACGTTACGCCACTGCACACACACACAAAGAGAGAGAGAGACTGTGATATCTTAATTAAAACGTACCATTAACTAAAAAGTAACTTTATCGAAATACTATTGACTTAGACTGAACAAAAGCTCGTTGCAGAACCCAGACATATCATTCAGGGTAAAATAATTTTACTATCATCTTTTTCTAAGAGATATAATTAAAAGATTTTAAGAGATTTTTATATATATATATATATATATATATATATATATATATATATATATATAAGGGATTTTTGAAAAATTTTTAAAGAGATTTTAAGAGATATAATATTAATCGTACACTTTTTTTTACTACTTATAACATAATTATTGATAAATGGGATATTCAAGGGTTTTAATTAGCTTATTTGGCATAGCAGTGTATTATCAACAAGTTAAATACATTAAAGAGTGTTGATAAAATTCTGTTAAGATTCCATAACAAAGGGTGTCAATCCTCCTGATTTTTCATAAAAAGGATTTGAATTGTTATGCTTTCTTACCTTGGAACTGGAAAAGTCTCTTTCTTTACATAAGCAATATCCGGTACTTGAACTTTCCCGCGAATAATTTAAAATTACAACACAAATGGTAGATTTCAAGTAATTCCATTATATAATGGAAACAAATATTTTTTTATCTATTTTCTCCTTTTGTTGTTAACTCATTTGATTTAAATAATGAAAACACTTTTCAACAAACGGGATGTAATGCACAACTTCCTTCTTCTACTATCTGGAAAAGATATTGGTACATACCAAGAATTTCCTTTTCCAATAGAATGCACTTGTAGAATACAATGGAGATTTCATAAACATTTCTGAAAGCTGATTCATTGCTTTATTTAGAAGCTTTATAGTTTTTTTTTATTTCAAACCATGAAAAGGTAGTATTTTCTTTTATAGTATTTGGAGTTGTAATTTCATTTCATCATCTGTTATTTTAAGCTTTCAAGTGATTGTTCAAGGTAGCACTCTGATTTGTTTTGTTAAGGCTTTAGACAATAATTGGAATAAATTGTACGGCTATGAGATCAATATTCCTTAATAAATGGCTAAATTGTTTTGGCTGCAAATATACAACTTATTTTTTTTTATCAAAAATAATTATCAGACTAATTTATACAGCTATCACAACATTTTTTAGTTTATATTTAAAACAATTTTTGAATGATACATATAAGATTTCTTATTTCATTATATATAAAGACTCTATTAAGGATTTTAGATTGAGATTTAACTAAATTCTTGAATCGAAAAAAGAATTTGGGGATCTAATATACAGAAAAGCATTTTTAAAGCTTTATTCCTTCGTTGTTTGTTTTCAATTAACGTCCATTTAAGATCAACACGATAACTAATAATTATGGACCCCATAATTTAGAACAGTTACATGCATAATGACGACATTTAAATTTTGTGCCTCCCTCTTTTAACTTACACATAACTCCCCAAGGAGACTTTGAGCGAACTTGAATTTAACTTATGGCAAGTCACATTATTCTACGAGACATATTTTAGTGGAGTGAGTAAATGTTTATTAATTGCGTAATATGAAGCAACATGAGGTCTAGTGGCAACGGACTACTTAATTTTGAACCACAGTCAAGTGACGAGCACGACAAAACCAACACTTTACGCCAACGTGTGGACTTGAGCCATGACAGATTTAACGCACATCAACCCCTCTACAAGACGAATCTTCAGTGGCGCGAGGGCTCGAACCTATGACCAGGACCCCTAGGCTACTACGGTCGTCAGAATTCAAAATCTGGTTTGAACGCCACCGATCATCATTTTCGGGACCATAACCTACCGTAAAACCCGGCGTATAACACGCACTTTTAACACAGAAAGTAAATCGAAATTTACGGGTGTGCCTCATACAATGAATAGAAAAATGATACCTTTAAAAATAAAAAAATAGCATAGAAATAAAATCTACATATATCGAAATCCTGTTTATTTAAAAGAAATGACATTCCTTATGAACTTAAGAAAAAAAGGGTTATAATTCTAGAACTATACTATTTTTTTCTATAAAGCTTAAAACAATATCTCGAATAAATGACTTCAAAACATGAGCGTTGCGTACGTACATTTCAGGTATCTTCGTAAAAAAGGTGGTGTGTGTGTTATACGGCTAATATATCTAAAAATTAAAAATTGCTGCTTAAAGGGGCGCGTTGTACGCCGGATTTTACGGTACTTTATTTTATGATCAAATTTATTATTTTCAAGCTATAAAAATAGCAACAAACTTTAGAAAAAATTAATACCATTTTTTAATTGTAATAAAAAAAATATGTGAGCTCTCTTATAAATACCAAATAATACTATTGTGAAGTTTTTAAATAAGAATATAAGGGGGGAGGTAAAACCTAGATCATTATTATTTCTTGCTTTATATTGGGATTTTTATATTATAAAATTTTTGAAAATAAGAGAGGAGAATTAATTGAGAAAATATTCTTCATATTAATAACACAATAATACGGAGTATTATGTTAAAAAAAATGTTCACAAACAATGCAAATATTTAGAGAATAAATAAAATCATATGAAATGTTTATTAACATTAACTCACAAATGTTACTAATATTACATCAATTTGTATTCCTTGCAAAGAATTTTCATCTCTGCGATCTTATTTTTGAGATCTGTGAACCTTTTTGATTTGTGAGATTACTTCCGAATTCGGCCAGACAGAAAACTTTCTTTTTCCTGTTTTTCCTTTCTCCAATAGCGAACTTATTGATTTTATAGAACAAGTTTATTTGGGTTGTACAACGTACGAGATTCTATAGAGTTAATGCATCTGAATCTAAGTTTTTTCAAAAGTCACGTTCAAAAAGTTTAAAAGAAAAATAGAATAAAAGTAAAAAAACCTCCACACATAAAAAAAAAAAGTTTAAGTGTATTGGAAGTACAGCAAAAGGTACAGGAAACATAGAAGTATAAAAATCCTTCTTTATTCGATATTTCGACAAAATGGACAAATATTGGAAATATCAAGGAGGGAAATTTATAAAAAATTGTGATTATTATAACTGATGCTTACATTAATTGATTTCAGATTAACGTAATCTGTATCCCCTCAATAGAATTACATTATTCTTTAAAATATACACCAATAAATAATCAAGATCTCATATAAACTAGATAAAATATTTTCTTATAGAAAGAGTTTAAAGTGAATCAAAAGAAAATGATTTATATTCCATATATAATAAATGAACATTGGATGAAAGTAATTTTGTATGAGAAGCAGTTTTAAAGAATTCATCTGAAGAATAGTTTTTAATTTTTTTTCAAAAATAAATTCGATTCAAAAGAAGGATTTGAGTATGAAGAAGTGGGATCAAGATTGTAATTCTGGGGAATATAAGAATTACAAAATGTATTATTTGAAGGGCGTACCATATGGTCGATATCCATTGCAAATATATGAATGAATAAGTTGGTTAAATGCTTTGAATCAATTTTTTACTAAAAGCTACAAAAGGGCTATTTATTACGGATCTCATAGATTTGAAGCATGATCAAATGATGTGGATGGCGTCTAATACCTCTCTCTTCTAACATCTACATCCCATTTCAAGAAAACTTTGAAGTGCAATTCCTGTTAAGGTAAACGACTACGTTCGGCAGCGTGATTTTGCAAATGCGTATCAATGGATAATATTAATGATATTTAATGTCACTTAGATTAGAAAACATACATGAAATTGTTTTAAGAATATTATTATGATAAAAAATGATTTAAGTACAATATTTTGATAAAAAATGAACATAGAATGACCAATCTTCAAAACATTCTCTTTATGAAAAATGCTTCTATTATAATAATATTTTCTTGTGTATAGCTCAGACCTCTGTACAGAGGCTGAACTAGAATTTTTGAAATATATAGCTTAGAAGTAGATTTATCAATATTTTACTACAACAGAGGGGAGAAATTTTAAGAAAAAAACTCCGATAATTATTTCAATTGGTAGTAACTCTGAAAATAATGTGAATTTTTCAAAGATCCTAGTTGAGACTCTCTGGAGGAAAAGTCTTTACTTTATATAAGCAAAATATTATTATTATTATAGAAGCATTTTTTAAAAAAGAAGAACGTTTCGGAAAAAAGGTTATTCTAAGTTAATTTTTTGCCAAAATATTGTATTTAAATAATTTTTTTTGTCATAATGTCCTTAAAACAATTTTATACATGTATTCTAATCTAAGTGACACTAAATATCATGAAAATTATCCATTTATGCGCTTTTTTAAAATCACGGTTCCGAACGTAGTTGGATACCTTAATGAGAAAAATCCCTATAATTTTGCTTGATACATCTAAAGGTATTTAGGCTCGAACCCGGGATTTGACTAGATCAGGCTGATGACGAGCTCTCAACTACGACCACTCGGCTCTCGTTAATCCTATAACTGTTATTGTTGCCAATGCCACCTCATAGATGGTGTCAGATCGGGGCACACGATATTCATCGTAACAAAGGGCTAGCTTTTACGCCTGTCGCTCGCCGCAGCTTGGAGCAGCATGCAGGTAACAATATGATCCGGCTTGATTCTACCCCAATTTTGAGGTAGAATACCCTGATGGGTAATCAGGGGTCTTTCGCGTCTCTTCCCCTTCCACCAACCTCACGAAAGGACTTGCCACTCGACGAATATTTAGAGTACCCCATGCCGTGAAGGCACTATACGTTTACAAACATCCATGCCTTTTCCGGGATTCGAACCCAGGCCTTACGACACATCAGCCAGCATCACTAATCACTATACTGTCCTTGCGAATCCATAATCCTAAAAATATGAGCCATATTCTCATTTGGGAGGTGAATTGGACTTTATAGGTGCCACAGTTACATTAGAACAAGCTGGATAAAATATTCGTTTATTTTCGAAAAAAATTCTATACTAAACTATACTATACTATTCTATATAAATTGATCTAAATTAAACTTTAAATGCTAAAAGGGGGGGAATAAAAGATAAACTGAACGACATAAAGGATAAAAAATAGTAAAAAAAAGAGCAAAGGCTTGCCAAGGGCACATCATCTGTGTTTACCAAAGATAGCATAACCCCATAGAACAACTCGACACCTTAGTGTCGTAAATTCCATACGAAAAGAAAAGCTCCTGAGGGGATTTACGGATGCGAAAATCCCCGGTATGCCGTAAATGCTTGAAATAGTGAAACGATATTATCATTCATACGTACCGAGGTCACTAAGTGATATTCATTTTATTACAATAAATAAACATTCCAATTTATCATTATAAGTTCCGTATAAATTTTTATTTAAAAGTAAAATAAAAAATACACTAATATAAAGTTATTAATAACTATTTTTATATCAGTGATTAATTTACATTATTTTGGAAACTGCAGAAAAAGAATAAATTTTAACTGACGAAAAAAAAGCATTTTAGCAGCACACAAAAAAAGTTATAACACAAGGTACTTAAAGAGTTTTTTTAAAAAAATTGTATGTACGAAACAAACGAAAATTACGGTACGTTACCAAAAAAAAAGAGTAGTAAATTACAAAATTGACACAGAGAAAATCCATAATTGATTAAGTGAAAAAAATTGCAGCCGCAAAGGTACAAAACAGAACGGAAAATCTTTGAACTAATAAGCATCATAGAAGATTCCTTCAAATATTAATAATCAATATAGGTATTGAAAATACAAAACTATTCGTTTTGCTCTTGGTTTCTGAAACTGATAAATAAATCAAAAAGAAAACTGATGACTTTTTTTCAAATGAAGTGATTTGTTATTCTTTTTAACGTTAAAATTATGTTGTTATACATTACAGCAAAACCATTACGTTGATTCTATATTTAGAAAAAAAATCACGATTGCAACAATTTCCCTTTTCTAAAACTGCCCTGTAAAAAAATAAAAGCAAGGCTTCCTTGCTAAAGAAAAAAAAATTGAAGAAAACGAAGAAAGAAAGGAACACCAACCTTTTGAAAAGACAGAAGATGCGGCAACGTAAGTCCTAACACTAAATCAACTAGAGCGGAGTGAACTATCCAGGAACAAGAGATGTTTTCTCTATGTTTGGGGGAGGACATCATTCAACATACAGCAGACGATCGCGCAACATAATCGTGATAAACTTCAGGACTTCGACCCCCTTATCTAAGATTAAATAAAAAATCAGAGCTTGTGATAGTGGTCGGAGATGGGC
This sequence comes from Trichonephila clavipes, assembly GCA_019973935.1. Classification (NCBI taxonomy): domain Eukaryota; kingdom Metazoa; phylum Arthropoda; class Arachnida; order Araneae; family Nephilidae; genus Trichonephila; species Trichonephila clavipes. The sequence goes on from BMAU01004252.1 coordinate 91,866, forward strand.
AGTTTTTTATTACTTTATTGTTAATAAACACCAAGATTAGTTGCATGTTATTTAAGAGTATCAAAATCTAAAATAAACTATATAGAATATAAATAAATAGAAGCGAATTTGCTTACATCCTCGCATGAATTTACCTGTAATTATTTTTATATTATGACGCACGATTAAAAAATTTTAAGGTATCCGACTGCGTTCAAAACCGTGATTTTAAAAAAAGCGCATAAATGGATAATTTTCATGATATTTAGTATCACTTAAATTAGAATACATGTATAAAATTGTTTTAAGGACATTTTAATAAAAAAAAATATTTAAATACAATATTTGGGCATAAAATTAACTTAGAGTAGCCTTTTTTTTCGAAATGCTCTCCTTTTATAAAAAATGCTTCCAAAATAAAAATATTTTGCTTATATAAAGTAAAGACTTTTCCAGAGAGTCTCAACTAGGATCTTTGAAAAATTCACATTATTTTCAGAGTTACAACCCATTGAAATAATTATCGGTGTTTTTTTCTTAAAATTTCTCCTCTCTGTTGTCGTAAAACATGGATAAACCCACTTCTAAGTTATATATTTCAAAAATCGTAGTTGAGCCTCTGTACAGATGTCTGAGCTATATACAAGCAAAATATTATTATAAGAAAAGCATTTTTCACAAAAGGAGAATATTTTGAAAATTGGTCACTCTATGTTCATTTTTTGTCAAAATATTGTACTTAAATAATTTTTTTATTATAATACTATTCTTAAAACAATTTTATATACATTTTCTAATCTAAGCGACACTAAATATCATAAATATTATCCATTTATACGCTTTTGCAAAATCACAGTTCCTAACGTAGTCGGATACCTTAATGAAATTTTGAAAACGTGGGTTAAAAAAAATGTCGTGATACATTTTGGTATTCTTTCTACTATACATTGAATTTCTTGTAATGGTAACAAGATCGTAATATTATAAAATTATTGCTATATTATTATTACGAAACTCAAGATAAAGGAAATCCATACAGTTTTTTTTATTTATTCATTTGCCCCACTTGTTGACTGTATTATTCCAACAAAAGGGCATAACATTGCTCAAAGATATCATGAGATATGGCGTCAAATATCATTCCCCCTTAACCTTCGAAGCCTACACATTCTAATTATGAAACAACTTAAAACTCTTTAATAAGCCAAATGAAATTTTTTTTTAAAGAAAAAGAAGCAAATTTTGTGAATTTCCAACATGAAATTCGTTGATGAAAGGATTGGAAAGAGGGGGGGAATATTGATTTTTAAAACCATTTTTATACTATTTTTAAGAAAGAACATGTTTCATTTTTTTTTTTTTTTTTTTTTTTTTTTGCTTTTTATTAACTATTCACCGAGAAGAATAGAACTACTGAAGAAACACTAAGAAAAGTAAGAAAAGAGAATTATAACACATTCATAAAATACAACACAGATGTTCTAGCGAATCGATTGTTGAAAGGAATTTTAATTGTATATATGTGTATACATCATCCACAATTATAAAATTCTTTTCACAAAATTCAAGCATCTGTCATGTAGTTTATTACAATTATATTACAGTTATCTGCGATTCGAGTTTATTGCTAGAAATGCCGCCATTTTAATAAAGAAGCATAAATGCCAACCAGACTTCGAAAATCAATGAAAAAGTCGGTCACGTCTGGCGAAAGAGAGGAGCGGTTGGTAACCTTAAACTCTAGATCCATTAAAAGACTTTTGGAGATCATTCCCCTCTAAGATCCCGTCTGATGTCCTGAGTGGAAGGAATATATCCTTCGATTTTCCTGAACTATAGATGCAAGAGTTTTGTGTATCAATTAAGAAACTATTTTTTTTGGTGATAATTAACCCAGAATTGGTATAATAATTGCAATTACAAAATCAAGATTTGAATTTATATATTTCTGTAAAATAAAGCTCTTGAATTTCTTGAAGAAAATCTTGTATATCTTTTTGAAATAAAGTATGCTTGAAAGCAGGGGTGAGCTTCAAGTCGATCGTGATCGACAGATAGACCTTTAAGAGATTTCGGTGTGATATCCTGAAGATTAGCAGTTAGTAAGTATGATCCGCGCGATATATTCGAGATTGGCTGACAGTATACTGACTAAGTCACCTATTGACTATAACTGCGAGAACTAACGTAAGATGAAAGTGCTTTATTTTTAAAGTATTTTGAATTGTTTGATGATATATATATATAAATGCATTTCATTTTATATTTTTATATTTGTGGCTATTATTATATTTGTGTGTGTATCTTGTGTTTTGCCTAGTGGTCTTAAAAGTGTAAGCTTTTCTTATTGTAGTTATGTAAGTAGGTAAATATTCCATATTTATTAAGTTATAATAAATATTGTAGACCCTTTTCTTAGCTCAGCACATCTACACTGTTGGTTAGACCGCAACTTCTTGAAAAAGTTAGAAGTAGTCAGTACCCAGGAAAAGCTTGCTAACCCCTGATTAAGCCATACTTTACATTAAAAAAGTTTGTTGATTGGGGGGAATGAAATCGTACGGTTATACATTTGATAACTTAACATTTCCAATTCGTGAATTACAAAATGGTGTAAATGGTTTCTAAACATTTAGAAAATCATATATAAGGCTGTTGATTTTTTTAAATTTAAATTTATGTTCTTTTAAGTCAAGTTTTTTTTAATATTTCACGTTGTATCAAAATACTGAGACAATGGTTAAGTAAAGATACAAATAAAAATAAGTGATAAAAAAGAAACACGTTTTAGAATTTAAAACATAACCATTGAATTTTATGTTCTTTTCTGTTTAAATAAAATATGTCCAATACTTTAAATAATTCATCCCATTTTTTAAAGCTGTTTTAAGTACTATGAAAATTATATTCATTGCTGTCTGTTAGTACGTTTTTATCATTTTTCAAAAAATACAGTAGATATCATGGGCTGTGAATACAAGAATCCTTATTTACCAAATCCTTAAAGAATCCTTAATTTTTAAGGAGTTCTTATTTACAAATTCGAAAGATCCATCCTCATTTGGGAGAGAGATGCAACCAAACTCATATAATTCTCAAAGGCAAAATATTTATTATAAATTTTAAGTTTAAGTGATTTTTTTAAATGAAGCTCATATACGTGTGTCTGGTGATATTTGTTGGTAAAAGTAAGCAACTTTTTAAAATAATGAACGCTAAGCACTATGAGAACAAATGATTTAAATCTGAACAATACGTTCTAATTCTATATGATCTATCTTTTATGAAATAATGCGTTTCTGAAAACTAGATATCACATATTGATATCATATATTGTTTTATGCATTACTATTTCCATCAATTCTCTACGATTGTACTAGATTAGAGGTGACCAAACTAAATGATTTCGTGAGCCACTTCGGAAAAACATTATAATTCCGCGGGAGCATATAAAAATATGTATCTTTTTATTAGATTTAGACCCATTACAAATATTTATTGGAGTGAAAATTTAAAGCAGATTGACATATTATAATTGTTTTCATTATTTTTCATGTATACAAACATAGATAATAGAAAAAAATAATAATGCAATGATCAAGTAATGTTTAATTTGTTTAATTAGTGAGATACATGTTTCTTAACTCTTTCACTTAGTTTTTGCAAATAGATCTCTGCGCGTGTATTTGCGCATTGTAGTTAATGTACAGGTTTTCGTTCGTTAAATTCGAGTGTGATTAATGTTTGATAAATTTCAATTTCGAAAAAAAATCACAGAAATAGAAGCAGCGTGATAAAATAGAAACAGTTATGGGATTTATTTGTTAAAAAAAATCTCTAAAAAGAACACTGCTTAAAATAGTCGTATTTTGTAAAATTGTAATGAATCTCGCGGACCACAGAAATATTCAAGGCAGGCCGCGGGTTGGCCACCCATGTACCAGATTATATTAAGGTGATTGGCTATATTCGGAACCGCGATTTAGAAAAAAACATATAAATGAATAATTTTTTTTATATTTCGTTTAAGTTGAATTAGATCATACATATAAAATTGTTTTCAGAATATTAGAAAAAATATAAGAAAAAATTAATTTAAATGTAATTTTTTGACAAAAAATGTATAAAGAGTGACACATTTTGAAAATATTCTTCTTTTATGAAAAATATTTCGATGTTAAAAATAGTTTGCCTACATATCACCAAGACTTCTGTACAGAGACTGATGTAAAATTTTGAAAAATTTCCATTAATTTCAGAGTTACGATCAATTAAAGTATAATCGGTGTTTTTTGTTAAAATTTCTCTTCTATGATGTATTAAAATATGAATAAATCCACTTATCAATTATGTATCTCAAAAATCCTAGTACAGGCTCTGTGAAGAAGTTTTAACTATATATATATAGGCAAAATATTATTATTATGTAAGCATTTTTCGTAAAAAGAGAATGTTTTGAAAACATTTAGTTTTTACTCCAAATTTTGCCAAAAAATTGCATTTATATCATTTTTTATTCTAATAATATTCTTAAAACATTTTTATATGCGTATTTTAATTCAGCTGACACTAAATATCCAAAAAAAAAAGTTCACTTATACGCTTTTGCAAAATCACGGTTCTTGACGTAGTCAGTCAGTGCGCTTATCAGAAGACATAAAAATTAGACATTAATAATAACGTTTAACAACATTCAAAATAAAAAATTTTACTAGATATTTATAAAGATTATTTTTAAGTAAGAAGCTAATTTCTTAAAAGTTTTTTTTATCACTTACCGTTTTGTTAGAATTCAGCGTCATAAATCAATAACACGTAACGCAAAGTACACATCCGACTTCGGTCTTCATAATTTATTTCTGCTGCATATTTTCTAACCACCAACTGATTGGCCTTCCTTTTTCCTTCTGATTGGAATGGTTTTTCATTTTGAAGGTCGATTTCAGTTTTTCTTCTTAATTACATTTACTAAGATTATTAAAAACACACACACACACACAAGGATGCAATTTTCCGCATAATTTAATATTCCAGAAATTTTTTTTTTCATTTTGGAGAGCTATTGTAAAAATAAGTTAATTAAAATTCCTTAAATTTCATTTTATGATTAATGATTTAAGTATTGCGTAATGAGGAAAATAAGTTTTGTCTTTTGTAACACTGTTAAAATAAAAACTTTTTTGAATTCAGTAAATTTCTTCTAGGCATATTAAAATAAGTAATTTTCATTCAATGGTGTGCCTTTTTTTCCCATTTTATAACTATTAAATATAAACATATTTTTGAATAGTAAAGAATAATATATAACTGCTTTCAAAACTAATTATTCTTTCCACATTTAAATTTAATTCGAAATCTTTTTTTTTATGTTTGTTTTTTCTTTTTGTTTTCTATTTTCCCATGATTATTTTGAAATAACATTTCCTGTTTATGTAGAGCGAAAAATTCACACTTTCAATCCGCTTATAACGTTACTCAAGCGGTACCAAAATATTGTACATGTAAACAGATCAAAGCTTTCAATGAAATTCAAATTTTGAATTGTGTGATTTTTGTTTTTCATTTTTAGGAAAACGAATATGAGATAATTTCTCATTTCTCCACTACGTGTGTATCTCCCTATTAAAAAGTGCATTAACATATTGCATCTTAAAAGTAAGTAAATGTGATATTCACAACAAAACATGTCAAACTCTGTAACTAATGTGCTTCAATAAGGGCTGCGGCAGCCCAGTAGTCAAGGTATCGGATTATGGCAGGTATGTCATGAGTTCGAGCCCAGTACCACTAAAGACCCACCGTGTAGGGCAGCGATGCACGTTAAATCTGTCAAGAGCTGAAACGTCCTCCCGTTGGTGTGGTGTGGTAGTTAGGAAAGGGGGTGCTAGCTCAGGTGTCGTTCACGTCACTTGATTATGGTTCAAAATTACGTGGTCCGTCGTCAAAAGCCCTCGTGTAGCTGAACAGTGCGACGTTAATATTCACTCACTCGCTCAATGTGCTTCAATTAAACATGATTTTTAATTTACGTGGGCTGCAAAAAAGGGAAATAAACAAAAAAACATCTATCTCTATGTAAAAAAGATGTTTTTCGTGATGCTGTAACAAATTTATTTATACATAACCATAGTTTGGACAAATTTTTATTTATAATGATGGTGAGGCTTTTCGTGAACGTGCAAAAGCAGTTAAACAGGACGATGTAGTGCAAATTTTACAGCCAACTATGAATAAAAATCCATTTGCAGAAAAATATAGAACTTTGTATGAAATTCAAAATAAAAACCAAGGTCAAGAGTTTAGTCTGTGTTTTTATGCAAGCCCTAAAGATTATCTTAGAGTTTATAATAAATCGCCATGAAATGAATTAGCTGAATTTGAGCAATGGGTATGAATAGTTGAATAATTTGTACAATGAGTTTGTTCCGCTGTTAGGTAGACAAAGGTACCCCCCCTAATTTTAAAAAAATATACATAGAAAAAAAACCCGAAAAAGAAATTATTTTGTTCAGACTAATGGCAATATCGATTAAAATCGATCCGATTATTGATTGATGATTGTCATAGTTTGCTGCTAATAATCATGTATACTGAAAACTAAGCAGTAAAATTTTTATGAAAATACGTATTATACATAAGTAATACTAGCCATGTTGCAAAAATATTGATTGCAGTCAGGAACTTAGCAGACTATATTGCAAGATTATCTGATTCCAAAATTACAATTTCTATCGGTATTGGACGTATTTTCCGTTAGCGCACTTTTATCGAATGTATCTCAAACGATTCAAAAGATTTTGGCTTCACTTATATTACATTTACAATGATCTTGATAACTTTTTAAGTAAAAATAATTTTAATATAAGCCTTTAAATTTCAAATTAATAAGAAAAATATTTAGTTAACTAAACAACACATTTTCAGTATAGAGCATGTATATTTTTAAAATAAAAAGATGCTTTAAAAGTAATGAAAAAACAATAAAGGGAGAATGTAATTTAATTGCGCTAAAATTTTATTAAACTTTTATTGGAAAATTAATTAAAAATATTTTTCTCTGTATAATAAATGTAATTTGTATACATGAAACTTCGATCGTAAAATGAAAATGCACAGCTCTGTCTCAATCAAATTGTGCTTACACAATATTTTCATTATATATTTACAAATGAGAAATAAAAAAAAATCCTTGAACACACCAAATAAAAGACAAGCATTAGTTATTTAGTTTATCCTTATTGCAATTACTAGTTGATTATTAATCTTAAAAAGAATATCACTGAACAATAATGTAAATCAAATTACGCACACACACACATATATATTATATATATATATATAAACTCATGAAGAGAGAATATAAAGTAGTAATACATAATCAGGTTAAATATATATATATATATTGCATGTTTCACTTACCCCAGAATAAATTTCAAGAGAAAAAATTATTAAAGTCAAGAAAGTTGCCACATTTTTATAAATAAAGCCAATTTTCTACGAACACGAGCACATTTTTTACAATACCACTTCCATCAAGGAAACTCAAATGGAAGGCTTCAAATTCATCGGCTTCTTTTTTACTAAATTATGAAGTCCGATGCCGTTGCCATCTTGGTTTTGAAAGAATGGAATGAATTCTGTCTTCAAAATCAGTCATTTGTTGCTTTCTTCCTCACCTTCCACAGTAGAATCGACGAATTACGTGTATTTATTTTTCCCACTTCATACCGGCAGATATTTTCGCAGGCGATAAATCAAAGAAACTGCTGAAGTACTCTATTGTCTTGTCTTACTGCAGAGTTCTTGTGTGGTATCAGCAGACAATGTAGTTTGGTCGCTTCTTTCGTATTATTTTTACATGTTTTTCATTGTTTTCATTGCTTGTCCACAAAAATAGAATTCTCAATAAATTCTTTTATTTCTCGTGTTGATATATCCACTGATGGAACTTGAATACTTTCCTCAAATGCTTGTAGAATATCAAAATCGATTTCAGGGATTTAATTAAGTTTCTTCATGGTTGGAGAACTCTTAAGTTATTCAGGTGTGTGCGGTGTGGCTGAAAATTAAAACCCCCAACCTCAATGTCAATTATGCAGAATATATAGTACCTCATCGAAATAAGGTTATTTGTTTTATTCTGTTAAAAACATACGATTCGTTCTGAGAAAAACGTTTTAAAAAGTAGTGCTTATCCAAAAAATACAGAACATATTAAATATTGTATTTAACTAAAAATAATAATTCTGTTGACTGATCTATACCGCTTGTGTGAGTGTTCAGCTCAACAGATCGCACATTTGTACATTTCAGTTTATTTTGATTCTGCTACAGCATGATTTTTTTAAAAAAATAAATTTGTATTTTTTAATAAGCACTGTGTTTAGGATTTTCATTAAAGTTTACATTATCCTAAGATAATTAATTCTAAAATAATAACCATAAAAAAATTCAAAAAACTGTACCCATTTATTTCAACTTTACATACGAATTTGAACGCTTATGATATTTGTTAAAAATGAAAAAAAGGAAGACATATTTAAGATCAGTATTGTCAATTTCTTATTTTTTAGTTTTAAGTTAATTTTTACCACAGCTTTTCCACTTACGAACATGAACCAGGAATAAATAGTAAGGAGTAAGTTTATTAAAGTAGGATTTCTATATAGTTCACATTGATTTTAATATTTATTTAAGTACCATATCTTCCTGCGTATAACGTGCACTTTTTACATAAAATATAAGCTAAAAGTTAAAGGGTGTGGGTTACATGGTGGGTATGAAAATGGTAGTTTTAAAAATAAGATAAAGGTAAGCATATAAAAATTAAGTTTTTACTATGTAAAGGTCCACCCCACACGTTTAAGGGTGTGGGAGAGTCTGAAGGAAGATTAGCCATATTCCAAAATAACTCATTTTATTCTTAGTACCAACAACACAAATTCAATTAACCAAAGTTAAGAGATGCACCCAAATATCAAATATGGAAAGCAATTAACGAGGTATTCGAGATACCAGAAGACTTTAAATAATTAAATCACTTTCGTCTAGTCAATAGCTTTTACTTCTTAGCTACCTAATCAAGTTTAATTCTTAGTTGACAGATCATCAACTTTAATATTACAGTGATCAGCTACTAAATATTCACACCTCACTTCAAGTTTAATTAATCACTGCACCCGATAGCAGTCTAACCTATCTCTCCTTTCTAACCTGAAAGCTTTAACTTTATAAACAAGTCTTAATTTTCATGTTCGCATCTTCTTCGGGAAGAAGCTATATAATATAATCATTTTTAAAAACCCAATATTTCCCCTAGAGGATTAGTACTTTAAGAGAACGCGGATAGACCCGTCAAAACTTATGAATTTGGCATCCTTTTATAAATGTTTTTTCACCTTCTAATGTTCATTTATTCCACTGCCTTTTTTAATTTTGCTTTGAATGGTTTATTGATACACATATCTAAAGGCTGACCTAATAACGATCATTCACCTGGAGTAACTACTACACTGCTGGACAATTGCTAAGGACGGATCACAAATTGCTATGTAGCATAACATTAAGCGAGACATGAGGCCTAGTAGGATAAAATATAGTTGCCACACTGTTCAGACATTAGAATAAAGAATATTTATTGTTCTGGAAAGTACAAAAGCTGTGAAACATCTGAAAGAAAAAAAATGTTCATTTGATCTGCGTACGGAGAAATGGAACAATGCATCCAAAAGTCAGAAGGCACCTTAAAGAAAGGTATCAGTACGGAATATGTCCACCGTGGAGTGTGATGCAACATTCCACACGTCGTACCATACTTTACACAACATTATCCAGCAGCTGTTGAGGCAATTTATCCCATTCCTCTGTGAGTGCACGGATGAGGGTGTTCTTGTTTGTCGCACGATAGTTTCGACCAGCAACTTGCCTCCCCAAAGCATCCCACACATTTTCAATGGGGTTTAGATCTGGAGAACGCGCTGGCCATACGAGACGTTGAATACCCTCCCTGTCTAGACAATCCTGAACAGCGAGTGTTCGATGACATGTTGCGTTGTCGTCCATAAAAACAAATTTATCACCGACAGCACCACGGAAAAGGCGAACATGAGGAAGTAGAACTTCATCAATGTATCGTTGGCCCATTCGCAACCACATGTAGGCGCGTGTGGCCATTGATCCTGATGCCGGCCCACACCATGATACTGTATGTCGGATATCGGTCCTTTTCCTGGATATTTTCTGGACGATAAGCAGTACCACTCTCGCGCCAGATCAGTTGGCGTCTACAATCCGATGACAGACTGAACCTACTCTCATCTGAGAATAGTACGCATGCCCAGTCCTGTTCAGTCCAATTGTGATCCTCACGACACCATTGCAAACGGGCAGTACGGTGCTGTCTGGTCAGTATAGTCCTCCTCCCCTCAAACGTCTGGCAACAGTTTTTCGGGAGAGATCTGCTTTCCTGAGGCAGCAAGAAACTGATTTGCCACCTGCTGAGCTGTGGTGCGCCTGTTCCTTTTTGCTGATAGGACGATATATCCGTCTTCTGCAGTCGTACTTCTAACACGACCTCCCCCGTGCCGTCTACTACACATTCCAGTAGTTTTAAATGACTTCCACAGCCGTGAAACAACGCTGTGAGCGATGTCGAACTCCCTGGCAACATCTGTTATTTTTCGCCCTTCTTCGATCTTTCCAATAATTCGGCTACGCATAAAATCATCTATGTGATGTCGGGAAGACATGCCAAAAATTTTAAGTTTGTTTATTAAATCTTTCCTGTAAAACTTTGACTTGAAACAACAACTGTCCACACGCGTCAAAACCTTTAAAGCTCTTATGAACGCTATCACGTGATGAACAGACGTGGAAAAAAGATTTGCATACTCATACTTCTTACTAATATCCCGCACTTATTCTAATTTCCCACATTTTGCTTCCTTTCATTTTGTGGTTGCTATGGATGATAGTGTTATACGTCCTTAGCAATTGTCCAGCAGTGTATATTTGTGTTGCACTATGTCAGTAATTTCTTCGTATTATCTGTTATATATGGATGAGTTCTAAACATATCAAACTAAAAGACTTCCTAGATTCTGTAAAATACCTGGACCCTTTCACCAAGCATTTCTTATCCACAATTTAAAACCTTTTTTGTCCATCCATCCTTCTCGTGAACAATAACGAAAACATCTTTCGGGAAACTAGATTTCGACATCGGTGTTCTTTTCAAAATAAAGATGGTTTTTAATGTACTGTCCGTTAAGGCAGAAGAGCACTACGGTGAAATGAGATATTTCATGGTCTATTATTTTTGTGTGAACCGTTTCTGACAAAGATAAGAATATTGCACATGTTTCTTTGTTAAGAAAGGATGCAGGTTATACGGCGAATACACCTATAAAACTTAAAAATGCAATTTAAATGTGTACGTGTATGTTATACCGTGTGCTTAATCAATTGGAATATACAGTATATCTTTTCATTTGATACATCTATTTCTCTCTCTCTCTCTTTCTGTTTTAAATTTTTGTTATTTATTAACATACAAATAGACGAAAAAAATGTGTTGTACTTATTCTGTCTTAATACCAGTGCAGAAATCCACAGACACATACACATACAACTCATTTATACAAACGTATAATAAGCTTATTACGTATTTGTTCATTAAAAATCTGCTTTATATCCATCTATATTTTCAGATAATAATAAAAAAATTTTTTTAAAAAAACTGAAATTTTTTAAAAAATTTTAAAGAAAAAAAAGACGAATAATTAAAAAACAGTTTCGAATTTATACAATTTGATTTTTTCATAGACATCAACAAGTTTGATTGGTTTGAACTTATCTAGTAAATCTACCAGGGAAAAAAAACAATTGCTCATCTACTATCTATTCTAGTAGACACAAATCAAATCAATATATATTTGTGAGAGTAAAAAAATAATAATATGCACGTGTTATGGTAAAGTGAATTAAATTAATATTTTTCTCATAAAATAATTATGCCAAATAAGCTTAAAACTATTCCTGCCATTTTACGATGTTTTCGTTAAATATGAGAATATCAGTCCTTTATTTCCTTCGCCTTATAAAAGTCAGATTGGAAGAAAATCTATAATTCAGAAACAGATAAATATATAAAAAAATAATAAAAAGTCTCGTGAAGTGTCTTAAAGAAAGAATCTTAAAAGCGATTCTCTATATTACTATTGCACAAGAAATATTAGAAATATTTTTTTTCTATAAAACACATAGAGAAATAATAGTGAAAAGGAATATACACGACAAATGAGTTTCACAGCATGACTTCATCATGAATTAGGTAACTAAAATTAATGAAAAATTCACGAACAGGATCAATTACACACATAGTGCAATGGAGAGAAACTATAGTTAATTGTAGGGTAGTCTAAAGTAAAGTCTAGAACACAAAGATAAGCAATAGAGAGATAACTTAAATGTAAAGTCTAGTACACAAGGCAGCATCTTATTAATAATTCAACCATGTAACACTGAGAGTGAGGGATGTTTTATGGATTGTAAGGAACCTTTATCAGTGTCGGGGAAATGCAACATCAAAAAAAATCTTATTTTTTAATTTAATTATTTTTATTTTACTATCATTTTAATCTTAATATTTAATTAACGATACGAGTTTTGTTTGTGATTTCTTAAATTTTCTGCAAATAATATGCCAAATTCAAACGACGGATTATTCGCGTTCAATATTCCTTAAAGGTTATGGCCATTCAATATTCCTTAAAAGTTATGTGGTCGAACAGCAATAATTTCAGTTCTAGAAGATTAAAGTTAGACTTCAATTAATAATTTATTTAAAAAAATTACCATTTTATAAATTTATATATATATATATAATATATATATATATATGTATATATATACACATATATATATACATATATATATATACATATATATATATACATACATACACTTATGTTTTTCAATCAAATATAAATTTCTCTTATTTTCTCCCTGTAAGATTATTTTATTAATCCACCAAAAATTACAAAATTACACATTAAAGGGTTATATCAAACCTTTTTTTCTCGGAATATATATTAATACAAAATAATGGAAATGATTTACGAAAAGAGAGAGAGAGAGATAGAATATACAAAAGCTGTCTGAACTAACAAAAGAAAAAAATTTCCTTAATGTTACTTTCGAAGTTGTAATAATTTCGAAAAGGCACTTGAAACGCTTTGTTAAAATAGTTACGTGGGGAGCCCGTTTTATATAAGGCCTAATATCATCATAGTTGGCACAAATTTATTCATTTTGTTTAAAAAAGGACTTCATTATTAGTTTATTATGTAATCCTTTTCCTTGATGCTTCGCAAAATTTATGATAACTGAAGAATTTATGCAAATGTGTAGCATCAGTTTTCTCGATATGCAGAAAGAGGTTTCAAAGAGAGGTCACAAGATGGAACTAAAATGGATTAATAGGGAATATAGTTTCCTCTTTCAATTATACAGCTTTCACAAAGGGAACTCAATCCGGGAATAAGATAGTTTATGTGTCCCTGTGGGTTGGTCCCACTCCTCAAAGAAAATCAGTTTTCAGATCTTAGGTGGTTTTGAGATAGAAAAAAAGGTGAGTTTCACAATTTCTCTTCCAAGAGCATCCTAAATAGAGTTGAGAGATTTGACTAACCAATCCTTTTGGCGAATATCTTAAGTATCTGGAAGTAAGTCGATATGATGAACCTTCCAGATGATGTAGACCAGGGGTCGGCAACCTTTTAGCTGTGGCGTGCCAAACCAATTTACAAGTATGATTCAGCGTGCCACACAGTAAGACATTTTTGAAACAATTCGATTCTCGAAATAATGCATGCAAATTTAAAGAATAGAGGTTAATTATATAGATATTTACAGTTTTATTATAAATTAATTTTGAATCATTTAAAGATATTTCTTAACGTAAAAATAAACTGCATAAAATATAATATTTTCAACAAAATAAAAAAATTAAACTGTACACATATTACATATTTTTAAAAACATTTATTAGAGTAAAAAATAGATAACATAAGATATAAGTATTTTCCTTCATTAGAATTAAATAAAAAGATAAATAAAAATTTTAATGAGAACTTAGTGCTTGCACCGATTTATTTTAATATCGCAAGATCCAAAGTGTAATTTGGAACTTTAAATTTGAAACATTCTGAACATTCAATTGTTAAACAATTTCTTTGTGGACTCTAAATTTTTTTCATATGAGGAAAGATTTTTTATTTAGATATGTAGAACCAAAAGCAGGAGAAAAGTGGAGTACATGCAATTTTCTCTCTTCAAACAATTAAAACTCTCCAGCAATGGCTTTCAGTAATTAACAAAATAAATGTAAATTTATCTTTTAGAGTTATGTTTCAGATTTTTTTCCTCATGACGTAAATGCCAATAATTTTGAAGATACTCATCAAATAATGTCCCTCACAAATTTATCAACTATCATACACTCAAAAATTGGCAACTGTGCAGAGTAGTGCAGAGTCGACTCTGAGAATATCGAACCGCGTGCCGTAGGTTACCGACGTCTGATAGACGAACGTTCTCACCTATAAAAAGGAAATCAAGATCGACTTCACCCTTGAAAATGCGAACATACACAACTCCATTATTTTATCCCTATTATTTCATATCAGTCACAGAGCCTCTGTCAAAGGCATGGAGGACAGAGTACTGTCCAACATTAAGCCTGACTAAAGCATCAAACCTCCACTTCTGAAGGCCTTGCCATAATATAAAAGCGTATTTTATCTACGCAGGAGTACTTTTATAATCCTCAAGTAGCAGTATTTAAAGCAGCACTGTGTAACTTGCTTGAATATTCACTTTGCCATTGTTGTGTAGACATAATTGCTGTTTACCCTTTCTTTTTGTTTTAACCCTTTAGCGGGCAGTGGCTAATACGTCTAGCCACATATTAAAAAAAATTTCTCCATGCGGGTGTTGGATATTTAGTCTATCTATATGCGTTAATTGAAGCTAAAACGGATAAAAATTAATGCGGATGGCAGCACGATACCTTTTTTTGCATTCCATGTCTTCTGATGGGTAGTTAAAAACAGTTTTTTAATTACCCATCTATTGTCTATTGTGAAATGAAATCAAGAATAGTATGTACCAAAGTTTAAAATACTGTCCTTTTCAAAAAACCAAAAATCTTTTTTAAAAAAATCGTGGGATTAATATTTTAGCTTAAGTTTTTACATGTTAGAATGAAAGAGGCTGAAATATAACTTTTAATGCCATTAAGGATAATCGTTTTACTTCAAAAATTCTCATATATCCTTTCACATTTCTTCTATTTTGAATTTCGTAACTTCATTCAAAAATATTTCTCGTAAAACCTTTCCTCTTCATTCTCGTAGTTTTGTTTCAAAAGAGGTGTCAGCTTTGAAATGTTTCACTGTTGGAGTGTTCTTATCCAAGTGATTTATGGCTGGCACTCCGTTTCATACAAGTCTGGATCACTTTTACGAAATGCAAATGAAGGTCATTTAAATACTCATTCGCCACTTTTACGACAGCTTTTTAACAAAGGTTCACTTCGCGGTCCACGTGGAACATCACTATCTTTCTCAGCTATACAGGTAGAGAAATTTACCTTTTGGTTATGATACCTATCAAAGCAAAAATAATAGTGAATAAAGCTGCCATATATACTTTGCTGTTGACGAGGTCAAGCTGTTTTATGCGGTATTTTTATTACCTAATTATGGATCTTTAAATCCATTTTTTTAGTCTGAGTAGTTGCTAAACCATAAGCCCAGAATCTTTTGAGATTTCAAAATTTTCTCACACGTTTTCAAAATCTCTAAATCATAGTTAATGAACTATGGATAAGTTAAGATATAAGTGCATGACTATATAGCATAAGATAATGGATATTTAAAAACGATACTTAAGGCTGTTTTCGCCATATGTAGAAGAGCGTGATTTTAGCGCGGAGCACTTTTTTTATAGACAGAAAAAATGCTTCAATTTTTATAAAAATTTGTGACATTGTAACTCATGCATTTGTTTATAGTATAGTGTTTTTAAAATTTCAGAATATGTCATAAATAATTACTTTTTCCATTTAACATGT
Organism: Trichonephila clavipes; assembly: GCA_019973935.1. Taxonomy (NCBI): domain Eukaryota; kingdom Metazoa; phylum Arthropoda; class Arachnida; order Araneae; family Nephilidae; genus Trichonephila; species Trichonephila clavipes. The sequence continues at coordinate 107,980 of BMAU01004252.1, forward strand.
AAAGGGATAGCTCATTTAGGATTATAGTGTAGGAGAAAAAATGCGAAACACATTTTTTAAAAGAAAAAAATGTGTCAACTCATATAAAAATGAGTAGTATGATAAAATAAATGATTCTCTACAGGATAGTGAAGCCAGAATATAATATTAATATTTGAGTACTTTCATATGTGAAAAAATATTCATCATTTGAGTCCTATTCTTTAACATTAGTGATTAACGGCAGTGATCCGCAACTCTCGGTCCGCGGATCAAATGGTGCCGGGCCGCCTAAATAACATTCAATTATTGCCATTTTATTTAAAGTGGTGCATTTCTCTCGGATTTGCGCAACTTTCCACGGCAATTATTGCCATTTTATTTAAAGTGGTGCATTTCTCTCGGATTTGCGCAACTTTCCACGGAAATCACTTTATATTCCACATTAAATCACTTTTATTCATTTTTGGTGTAACTATATTTTATTCTGAAGGCATATTTAAATTTAACTAAATTAAATTTTTTTTATCAAAACTCTAAAATATAAACAATCAACGTGTCCCACTCTCAGCGGGCCGCGGTAAAATTATCAAACGTTGACCGGTCGGCAGCGATAAAAAGGTTGCGGAGCACTGATCTACGGTATGAATTCATCATTTTTTTTACTTTATTACGCTTCTAAATCTCAGGATTGTTATTTACAGTTGAGTTAGAAAGTTGAGTATCTAAGTAAAAATTCAAAACTTAGTAAGTCAAAAAGCAAATCTCATTTCGCTTTAAAAGTGAAAAAAAAGTTATCCATAATTAACTTTAAATATGTGAATAATAACAAAAATATTCTTTCTATTACACACACTTATTGAATTCTACAGTTCATCTCATGGTTGTGAATTCTGGTTCGGAGAAGTTTTAGACGAAACGCGTGTTTTTGAGTCTCGATTCCACGAAGAACGGAGATGATGCACACATTAAATCGATCAAGACTTAATCTTCAGGTTGGTGGGATGCGGAAATTGAGATAGTTGAGAGCCGATTGTGCCATCTTCATAATTTAATGGTGGTTTAAAATTGCAAGGTTGATTACCAACAATCCTCGTGTTGCTTCTATAAGCTATGTTAATAAACAATCAATTAATCCAGAATGCATCGATTTCATTTAACCTATTTATGTATCTTTTTTGTTTTCAACACTTCTAAAGTGATGAGTGTTTATTAACGTTGCATATAAAGCCAAACAAGGGCGATTGGCAATGGGCCTCGTAATTATGAACCACGATCAAGTGACGAGGATGACACCTGGGTGGCAAACCCCTCTCCAAACTACCACACCACTCCAATGATAGGACTTTGAGCCTCGTCAGATTTAACGTAAACTACCCCTCTACACGACGGGTCTTCAGTGGCACAAAGACTCGAACTCATGACATGCAGGTCACGAGTTCGTGACCACAACAATTAGGCTCTACCGCAACCACTCAACATTTCTCAAATTGAATATTAAGCAAAAACAATTCTTTCTTTAGATTTTACTGTCTCCAGACATAGATAGGTTAATTTTAAACATTCTTAAACAAGGTTTCGCGAAATACACTGAAGACCACTGCTTTAGAGCAGCGGTTCTTAAACTTTCGAGCACCGCAGCTCCCTTTAACTTTAAGTGTGACATCGCCCCCCCCCAAGATTTTGAGTGTCCCTCCTCGACAATATTCTTGATCAAAATACAATTTCTAGTAGAGTTCTTTCATTGGGGACAATTCAGTGATCTAGTCTAGTATGTCCCATCTTTCAATTTTCCCACGAGGTTTTTCAGAGTCCGTAATAGAGGAAAATCTCAACATTACAGGAGAGACTCCGCGGACCCACTAGAAAGGCGCTCTGGACCCCCAGGTGTCCGCAAACCACAGTTTAGAGTGTGACGTTTATAAACACTCACTTACTCGGTACAAAGGAACAACTCTAAATTTGGAAATTCTTCTCTTATTTTATTAAATTGTTTGTGATCTACAAGTTAGTAAAAAGGAGAAGTTTTCAGTTGTACACATGAAAAGTATTAACACAAAGTTTAAAATCCAGAACTTTAAAAAATAAAGTAACAAAGTTTCATATACCAAATTCACTTAAATGCAAAAGAATGGATATCCAGATGTTTAAAGAATTTCATATTTTGATTATGTACATTGCAATGTAGTGGGGTTGTCTTCAATGCATCATTTAGCAGCTGAATTTATCTTTACCATTGCGTAATTGATAGTAAAAATGCTATAATGTAATTATATTTTTCTTACATGTTTTGCAGCTATTTCTTTAATCGTATTTTAAATAAAATGATTTATACTGAATTCAGGGGCACAACAGCCGATGAGAATCAAGGCCTACTGTGTCTATCTCAGTTTACGTGACCTCAGGCGCTGGGGTGCATGTGCAGATGTTTCGGTCAGGTGGTCAGCCTGACGAGAAACTCCAAGAGTTCAGTTCCCAAGCAATCTTGGTACTCATTTAATGACCCACTGAAGGGATGAAAGGCTGAGTCGACGTTGGCCAGCCCGGGATTTGAACCCCAGCCCTGTGGTGTAGAAGTGTGATACACTACCCCTCAGACACTGGGCTTCTAAACTTATTTATATCAGACTAAAATCTAGAAAATAACTCAGCTAAAAATATCTAAAAGGTACACTTAATGAACAACGATTTTAATTCTTATACATTTCCGGAAAGTAGTTTTTTATTTCCAATGGCGAATTAAAAATACTTAAAAATTTCTCGCAGTGAGAACATCTAACAAGTTTTTAAAAAATCTCTCCCTCCTTCTACATGCTCCTGCTCATTGATGCAGGAAGTTTTCCGGGGTCTAGTTCTAACGCCTACTGTACATAATGAATACATTGACACGGTGCCGAAGCGAGAAGTCATCCGCAGTAAGAAATTCGTGTCGCTTCTATTCATTAACGAACAGTTCCTTTTTCCAATGAAATTTCCCTCTTCAATCTATCAATACAAATCGTACAGAGTGGCATGTTGATAAATCCATTAACCGTGACAAACATCACAGACACACAATCAGCAGGTTTTTCTTTTATTCCTTTTACTGCATTCTATGAAAAATGAGATAAACTTACGGAGGTACACACATCTATCCAAGCTTCAAAACACTCAATTCTCTTATGCTATTTGTAAAGGTCAAACAGTTATGAAGGTTCTGTAGTATTATTTTTGTTAGCATTTAGAGAATTTACAGCCATTGCGATAAACGTAAATATTCTTTAAAGCTTTATCATGCATTCGAACTTTTGTATTCGAAAAACAGTTTGCAACCATAAGCATGATTTTAAAAAAAATCTGGAAGCGCGATTTTTGCGCTTGAGCGCATTTTATTCTCTAAAATATTTGTCGTTGGTCAACATATATTCTAAAAGTGATTGCTTTATTGTTGTCAGCGACTTCTCTCTCTCTCTCTCTCTCTCTCTCTAGCATGAAATGTGGCTGTACGATTTTTAAAAAAGTATAACGCGGTCATATTTTAAAATATTTTTACCTATATATTTGAAATATTTTCGCATAAAATTTTTTAAAAATTCCGTGAAGATCGTGAAATATAAGAAAAAATTAGCCTTTATATCGTTTCAAGTATACTAGTAATCTTTTATATTCAAATTTATTATATTTTATTGGCTTATATAGAAAAGTACCTCTCTAGCAAGAAGCAAACTCACTTAATAGCGTTTTTTATTTTGAATTATAAAAGTAAATATAGTATAATTTCTTCGTTTAAATATACATTTTTTACTAATGGCCAGCCCCCATTGCACAAATTATACAATTATTCATACTCATTGCTCAAATTGCAAAACAGTAATTTACATATATTATGTAGTTCTATTATTCACCCCCTACACACACAAAATTCGTTCTCGGCGTTCCTCTTCAGTTAACTTCATTATTGAAGCTGCATCATTCAACACATCATTGATAAAATCCTTAGATTTTGATAAAACTTGAGCTATTGCAGCTTCATGGCAAGTTTCTAAGGACATCCCCCCTCGGGTGCCCTTCTCTTTGATTATCAGCGTGAGTTAGAGGTGTAAGAATAAATGAAAAACTAGAAGCTGCCATGATCTTAATATTACTTTATTAAGAGATCTTAACTTAAATCTTTAACAGATTAGATAATAATATGATGTATGTGAGAGAATCAACGGTGGCTAAACACACAATATATAATACCGAAATAACGTAACTCGGACCACTACGAATAACTAACTCGCCTAAGCTTAATTTCAATGCTATCACAGATCCGAATATTTAAATAGTCCCTCCTACCTTAATGTCGAATGGAGTAGTGATCAATCGGCTCCTAGTTGAAGTTGCGGTTCACTGGCGTGCAATGGTATGCACCTTGACCTAAGGGCTCTCTGTCATGGGTAACTCCTGTTGGCTGTAACTTAACCTCTCAAAACCTCTTCACACTTGAAATACGGACTATCATAACACTTCCCAAATGCCACCTCGCTTACTCTAAACTTCTGTTATTTAAAAGCTTCCTAATTTGCATCTTTCATTCACATTTTACTTCTCGGATTGGATGGAAAAGAGTTGCCATTCATTCTGGCCCCAAAGAACCCAAAAGGACATGTTAATGAAAAGACGTGTGAGCCCGTCACACCACTCCAAGAAGCAAAACGTGATTTATTCGAGGTCTTAATGGTCCTTAAGAAATTACGTGCCTAAATTTTATTTTTCTAAACTTTTAACTTTCCATGCTCTATTTAAATTTTAACTTCGAATAGTCATTTTAACCATTAATTTCCAATATTCAATTTAAACTTTAATTTTCACTATTCATCTTAAGTTTAATTTTCAATATTCCTCCTTAATTTGAACTCTCGACAGCCACAATAGATTTTACTCAATTAACTAGAACAACATTAACAGTTATGTACTTTAACCACGGTAGTGTCTCTCCTTTTACAAACGAAATGGGCGTGCCCATCCAGGCAACGGACCCAGGAAAAAACCATATATGTCTCAGTTGGAAAAACGCACACCTCTTAACTAACTTAATTCTACTTAATGCTACTTAAAAACTATTACAATCTTCTTTCTTTACAGTTCACTTCCTTCCTGTCGGATTTATAATGAAAACTTTGAGAATTGGCTTTCTATCGAGAATTCAGGGTCTGTCACCCTGAAATGAAAACTCTTTAAGTCACTTGGAATAACAAGTTTTCACATAATACCATTACATTTCACAATTTTTATACATTATATACCCTTTTTAAATTACAACTAATTTTCATATATACACTTCCTCTGGCTTTTCAATAAACTGGCTGATATATCAGAGGATTATCGAAGCTCTTCAAAAGAACTCTTTAAAATAAGAGATTGAGGTTTATATAATAAAAAATTTTTTAGTACAGCATAGTGCTCTGTTAGAGCATATTGATTAGATCGAAGACCTATTTGCTTAAACTACGATAATTTATTGGAATTATTGATACTATGGAAATGAACCCGGAATTGAACTTGGACATCCAACTGGCTACTGGAACTGGACCTCTTTATGAACAACTGCCTAAAGGAAACGAGATGGAGCAATCCTTACCTCCCTTTTCAGGCAGCACCCGACCCGGAACTCCACAGCTCACCAACTGTGAACGCATGAAAGCGGCAACCTACGACTTAAGACAAAGCGCCGTCCTCATCGAAGAGACGACCATCAGCACCATTCGCATCCAAGGACTAAACGATGAAGCCGTCATAACCACCCTACTGGAAAGATTAACGGATTTACAAGTCAAGCATCAAATAGCGGTAAGCGAGATTTCCTCTATATCTGGCTGTGATAACCCTGATTGTAACGTACATAATACCCCTAATTGCTCTCCCAACAAAACTATACAGGAAATACCTACGCTCCCCAATTGTTCTCCCAGTAAATCTGTTCAAGAATATCCACCACTTCCCAAAACAACTGCTGTTAAAAGGGAAGGAAAGGGAGACGGATTTTCATCTCCCCCTACTCGTAAATTATCCAAAAATAAGGGAACTAATTCAAACTTGGACTTAAACTTTAAAATAAATCTGAGCAATAAATTCAACGGGGGTTAGAAAATTTGGAACCTACAATAGAGCCCGTAGCGGGAACCTCGACCGACAAAACTGCGATAAACTTACCTAGTAACAAAAACTTAACCGGAAACAATAAAACAACTCAGGATGATACCTCCACCAAAAAATTACTTCCCCCAGTAATGTTAAAGATCACACTGAATTTCAGAGATCAAATGAAAACGTTAACATACCACATGCCCCAATTAAGAAACAAGATGACGGGCGAATATTTTAAACTGTATTGCGACACTTTTGATCAATACCACGAGCTTAATAGAATTCTGGAATTACTAAAATATGAATTTTATTCTATAACTCCAAAATCCGAACGCCCTATAAAAGTAGTGATAAAGGGTCTCCCTAAGGTTTCAAAAATTCTAGACGTACGTAATGACTTGCTTGATCTGGGATTAACCGTTGATCGGGTCTCCCAGCTTACTGGAGAAGAGTCACAAATCAACTCCTCCCTGTATTCATGGTAACTTTACCTATAAATGTAAATAATGCTAATATCTTTAAAGTCAATAAACTCTTATCTTACAGTAACTGTTGAGGGCTACGATAGCAAAGGGGTAACCCAATGCTATCAATGCCAAAAATTCAATCATACGGCAAGCAATTGCCACGTTAAACCTAAATGCTTAAAATGTGGAGAGGCCCATCAAACGGCCGACTACCAGATTAAGAAAGTCGATACGATGTACTGCGTCAACTGCGAAGCTTACGGCCATATGGCCAATTACTCAAAATGTCCTTTATATCCTAAGCCCCACAAAGGCGCAGTAGTAAAACCAAATTATTCTAACGTAATTAACAGTCTTGTCCGCCCGAACACATCTTTCACGCAAGTGGCCCAACAAATCCAGGCAACAGTTAAACCCTCCGCTCCACAAAAGATGACGTCACATGTCGGTCAGGTTCCCATTACGAATCAAACACAAACTCAGGCTATCAGAATGCAAATTCCTCCCCAACCTCCACCGATAAATACAAATAATGATTGTATGAGCCTAATAACTCAAACTCTAAATCAAACAATTCAAGCACTCTCTGTGCTAGTTCAACAAATAAGCACCATAAACTTGACACAAAATAACCGAAACCAACCCCCTCCCCCCAAAAAAAAACAAGAAAATTAAGATGGAAATGTACGCCTTAGTAGAGGCTTTTTTAGATGATGAAGATGAATAGACACCAAATGAATGGCCCGAGTTTGTGTTCATGGAACGCAAACGGTTTGTTAAGTAAAAAACCTCAGAATTTAGACTATTTGACTATTAGACTACGATCCTGATATCCTACTTATTCAAGAAACACGTTTGAGACCCACCCTCAACATAAACATTAATAATTACACTTGTTACAAGAATGACCGCATCACGAACGGTCTCGCTCGCGGCGGTACTCTTATATTTATTAAAAGTTCAATTCCTCACTTTAACTCCCCCACCCTTCATCATGTTGAAGCTACCACCGTAACCCTTACACCCCCGAATACTAACCATATCTCAATTACCAGCATTTATGTCCCCCCCCCACAGATCTGATAATCTCTTATTCACCTTAGATCTAGAAACTATCCTTCAGATCAACAGCAATTGTGTGATCTTTGGCGATTTCAATGCTACACACAATTCGTGGAATTGCTCAAATAACTCTATTAGAGGTATTCAACTCAAAAACTTCGCAGATACTACAAATCTGAAAATAGCCTTTCCTAACACCCCTACGAGAGATATGGATATAACTCTTCCAATACTTTAGATTTCGCCCTCATCAGTAATCTTAACTTTCCCTACAATATCGAATCCATATCTGAACTCTCCTCTGATCATAACCCTGTTATGCTCAGTTTTACCTTAACTTCCACTATTCACAAACATAACCCTAGAGCAATTACCACCTGTTGGTCTGCCTTTAGTAGTAATCTTAAAAACCAAATTCATCTATCTGACTTCTCTAAAATACATAGCCCTCAGTCTCTCGAAGAAAAACTAACAAAGTTCACTGATGCGGTTAGCTCCGCCCATAACTCAGCGTCTAAACCAATCACGAACAAGCGACACAGTTACACTCCACAGCACATCAAAGATCTAATAGCTAGGAAAAACAGAGCCAGAAAGCTTTTCCAACGCACAAACCCTTTACACAGAACTGAAGCCAACAGGCTTCAGGGTACAATTAAAAAAGAATTAAGATTACACTCTCAAAACACTTGGTCAGCCAAACTCGCATCACTAGAAACCCAAGATTACAGTCTCTGGCATATGCAAAAACACTTCCGTAAAAAAAGGCTCAAACATTCAAAATCTAACAAGCTCTTCAGGCTTTGCTGGCAACGATGAACAGAAGGCAAATTTAATTGCAAACACTTTCGTTGACAATTACACGGAAAATAAAAGACCAGAGAACTACACTAACAACATCGACTCTGACGTCACTAATACTCTAACGAATTTCTTCTCCACTTCACCCCGCACACCCATGCCCCCCACCAACCCGGACGAAATCTGTGAATACGTTAAAAAATTAAAGAACTCGAAGGCTCCAGGTTTCGATAATATTACTAACAAAATGATTAAAAATTTCCCACTTAAAGTAATACTAATTTTCACCTACATTATTAATAAAATTCTACTGATACGACATTTTTCAAGTGATTGGAAAATGGCGATCGTTTTTCCAATCCACAAGCCTGGGAAAAATAAAAATTCTCCAGAGATTCCTACAGACCTATATCATTATTATCTCGTCACTCAGCAAAATTGCTGAGTATGTAATATTGAATAGGATTCATTCTCATATCTACAGCTCTAATTTTCTTAATCCTAATCAATTTGGTTTTACCAAACAACTCTCTACCTATCATCCGTTACTCCGACTCACGGAAAAAATTTCCTCGGGTTTCCAGAGAGGCAGGACCACTGGTGCTGTCTTTCTAGATATCCAAAAGGCATTTGACCGGGTCTGGATTAACGGACTCATTTACAAACTTATAACTAACAACTTCCCTCCTGCTATCTCATTCATATATTAAACTCTTATCTAACTAACAGGAATTACAGAGTCAGAGTCAACGACACTCTTTCAATTACACATCACGTTAACATTGGAGTAACTCAGGGTTCCTTATTGGGCCCTGTGTTGTTCAATATTTATGTTAATGACATCCCATCACACCCGCGCACAATGATTAATCTTTACGCAGATGACACCACGATTTCTGCTACCTACAAAAACACAAAATCTGTTACAATAGCTCTAAACAAACACCTGGCCCTACTAGAAAACTACTTCAATAAATGGAAAATAAAGATTAACGTGGATAAAACCGTAGCAGTTTTATTAACAAAAAGTCGCACCACCCACCCTATATTCCACACCACTACGTTGGTCTCAAACCACTAAGTACCTTGGTGTAATATTTGATAAAACGCTCACTTGAAAACACCACATTCTACAAGCGCGAGATAAATTCCGGATCGCGTTAAGACAAATTTATCCCCTAATTAATCGGAAATCCGATATGTACCTTTACAACAAGTTACTTCTCTACACGGCCGTTTTGCGACCAATTCTGAGTTACGCTTGTCCTGTGTGGGGCTATGCAGCAAAAACGAATATCAAAGTTCTAGAAATTGCACACAACTCAATTATTAGATGCATTGTACGAGCCTGCATGTTTAATTCGAACGCTAATATTTATAGAGCAACCAAAATTCCCCCCTTTAAAAAATACATCCAGACCCTCACCAAAAAATTCTTTGATAATCTCCAACAATAATAATTCCAATATCGCAAATCTTGAAAATTACACCCCCTGGATCGACATAAGAGGCCTAGGAGAATTCTCCTAGACTCTTATAATCCACCCTAGTTATAATTCTTTTTCATTCTGCGTTTCGGTGAATGAAACCAATTGCTAAAATTTCATTTTCAAAATTATTTTTATTCAACTTTAACTTAAATTTGCTGCACCCAAACAGGCAAAAAAGTTCCCAAAACTTCCCTCAGTAAATTCTTAACCCAACCCCTGCACAGCCAGTTAAGAGGTTTCTCACTTGCTTGTATCATCCAATAGAAGAGCTTCCTCTCCACTTACAGAGCTGCTATCCTCAATCTACCCGACAGAACAACAATCTTCAGGGCTGACAGCTTCTGCTCCCACCAAGTGATGACGTCACCTAGATGACACGAGACCAACATCAGACGCGGACATCGTAAATCGTCTCTGCCACTAAAAAACGCACTGCTCCCTGGGAGTCGATGCAGACAGATCAGGCTCCGACATAAATCATCAGGACTGACAACTGAACCGCAGGACTCCCAAAGATGATCTTGCATCAGACTCAATATGAACAATATTAGACATAATTGAACAATATTTGATGTAATACTCTATTTTTCAGGGACTTTCTCGTCCACTTTTCCACAATAAGGCCTCTATACTTTTTTCGATACGGGACGAAGGGTTTTATAAAACCCAGTACCCCCACGCTCTTTTCAATAAACTTCCCCCTAATCGCGTAGCACTGTTATTGTTAGTAAACTGTCTACGCCACGTTTCCCCAAACCAGATGCACATTAATATGAAACAATATACACTCATGTCCATAAATTAAGGGTAACGAAGTTCAAGCAAAGAAAGAGACAGAAGCAAAACAAATTTGACTTATTTGTAAAGTCTATTTATTAAAAAGGTAAAAAGCAAAAAAAAGATGCTATATGTTTGATATAATTAATAAAAATTGAGATTTTTACTCCCTGGAGCAAATTTCAAAAAAGAACCTATTTACAAAAAACAGTATAACATGGTTAGTATGATGGTTAATACGGAGTATGTCTCCCGGACGATGCAATACAGGCCTTACAACGCCTAGGCATGCTGAGTATCAAATTACCAATCCGATCTGGGGAATATTACACCACTCATCAAGCAATGCCCTCCGAAGCTCCGGTAAACAGGTGGGAGGGGGTTGACGGGCTGCAATTCGTCGGTCAAGCATATCCCACACATGCTCTATTGGATTCAAGTTCGGTGAGTATGCTGGCCAATCCATACGGGTGATATCCTCCGATTGAAGGCATTCGTCTGCAATGTTTGCACGGTGAGGACGGGTGTTGTCATCCATAAACAGAAATTCAGCACCCATGGCACCGCGAAACAAACGCACATGTTGTTCCAGAATGACATCCCGATAGATGTGGCCTGTCATCGTTACACTCTGAACATGCAGGTCAGTTCTGGAACCAAGAATAATTCCTCCCCAAACGAGCCATCCTGCATCATCGTAACGGTGCCGTTCAATGGTGTTCTCTTGGTGGTAACGGGTACCCGGCGCTCTCCATATTAAAGTCCGGCGAGAATCAGACTGCAAACTAAACCTGGACTCGTCGGAAAACATCACACAAGACAACTGTTGTGGTGTCCACAATGCATGCTCTCTACTCCTGGTTAATCGCAGGCGATAGTGAGTTGCGGTGAGTGGAACACATCTGACAAGCCTACGAGCATATAGACCAATGTGCCCTAAGCGTCTATCCGCGGTCTGCCTTGAAACTGTCGTACCGGTAGCTGAAGAGAGCTGACGAGATAGGTCTGATGCTGTGCTCCTTCCATTTCTTTTGGCAGTAACTGCCAAATACCGGTCCTCATTCGGCGTTGTAACTCGGCGGCGACCTGTGCTGTAACATCTACTCACATTACCATCTTCTTGGAATCGTTGCCAAAGCCTGGAGATGACACTCTGGGCGATTCCAAGTTCCTCGGATACTTTCAGCTGGGTACGTCTACATTCCAGTCGTCCAATAATTCTACCACGTAAAAAATCATCCGAATGCTTCCTTTGTGGCATAACTATGCGGTTATTGCACTGAAAGGCTTTCAAAGCGCTTGTGAACAATTTTACTTCTTTGTCACCATTCCTTATATACCCCTCTCTTACACTCTCGTCATTGTGACGTACTATCCGCGCCATCTGGTGGTTTCCTGTAATTTGCATATTCTTCTTCAAGATGTGCGTGATAATTCTACAGGTGAAATTTTTATTTTAGAGTTCAATTTCTGTGTGATTCTGAATTATCCTTAATTTATGGACATGAGTGTATATACATATACTATATAATTACAAGCATTTTTAAATAAATCTTTAAAACAAACAACCAAAGGAATTGTCGCATCTCAGCGAAGTCATACATAGAAGTAAACAAATTCATATTTACAAATGCTTTCTCCCAAACTTTGAAAAAAAATTTACAAGTCAAAAGCTCATTTTTCATCTTCTAGAAAAATGCACTCATTGTAGTGTCAACTTTTGCTTGACAAGGTAAATTTTAAATGAACAAATATGACTTGCTTCTTTGCAATAATTCTTCCGACCACTTGTTCGAATGATTATAAAATGAAACGATACACACACACAACCTGATTTTTATGACTTGTAGTTGACGTCTCCTACTAGGACCTCCAGGGAGATGGATGTGTTGCCGTTCGCTCCTCCTTTCCTCTCCTGGCAGTTCTGTTGTTGACTACTTCTGTTTCTGGTATTCTTGCTGCTTGACCTTGCTTGCTCTTCGATGTAGGGGCCGTAGTGATGTTCTCTGCTTTTTCTGGCTTGAACTGGTCCTCCTTATTGTGTCCTCATCTCATTGGTTGGTCGGGACTCCACTTTTGCTCCTCTTCTTGGTCTGAGGTTGTACCCACTGGTACTTGGCATTACTGTTTCCTCTGTTCGGACTTTCTTTTTAAATTGGGGTAAATCATTAGTATTGTTCGATGACAATGTTCTTTTAGCAAATCTATGCCCTATACCCTTCTTAATCTTCCTCTCTGGTCCTCCAGACCTAGAGTCAAGCGATCGTTTATCTGCAAGAGTTTCTTTCCTACCCATTTTAAGCTTTCTATTGGGTTCTGACCAAGAGCCAGGTGGTGATCTAATAAGTGGTCCGCGCTTATCGGTCGTACCTGTATGCCTCTCACCCTGATCTTTCTTAAAAAAAAAACTTATCCCTTTTTCCTCTAACTCACGCTTTACACCTAACCCCTTCTTTCTACCATACTGCGACTCATTTGATCTCCGTTGTACGCTTTCAAAATTACTCGATTTATAGCGTGAACTATTGTTATCCGAACTAACAGTTCTTATCTCCATCTCGTCATTTTTCCTATGATATATTTTAACTTGATCGACATTGACCGTTAACCTTTTTCCCGATCTCCATATCATTAAATTATTGTGTTTTACTTCTAACACTCTACACTGGTGTGCAAAAATTAAGGACGAGACGGTTTTTCAATATAACTTTGTACAAAAGCTTTCCAAATCAACACATTTAATACCGTAAGATCCCCAATACGTAAGGACATGTGTAATATGTAAGCAACACTTACTAAAAGAGAAATCAGAGGGATAAAAAGAAGCTTGATTGAAAAAGTAGCATGGAGCGCAATGCGACTGAAGGCCGAAACATCCCTGTGATGGGTGTCCAGCAAGAGACATCCGGTCTTTAGTAGGGGATATGATCTCCCCTGACTGCTAGGCAGGTTTCACAGCGTCTGCCCATGCTGAGAATGAGGGTGTCAATGAGTTGTTGAGGCATTGCTGCCCATTCGTCTTGCAGCGCCAATCGAAGCTCCCGAATCGTTACTGGTGGTAAGGTACGAGCTGCCAAGCGTCTGCCTAGAAAATCCCATACATGCTCGATGGGATTGAGATCCGGAGATCGTGCCGGCCAATCCATACGTTCAATATCCTCACTCTCTAAAGAGCTGTTCGGCAGCTACTGTGCGATGACATGGTGCATTGTCGTCCATGAAAAGGAACTTCAGACCCGTAGCGCCTCTAAAAGACGCACATATGGAAGAAGAATCTCGTTACAATAACGGGTCCCGTTGACTGAACCTGCGTCGAAGATGTGAAGGTCTGTACGACTACCAAGCATGATGCCTCCCCAAACGAGAACACCGCGACCTCCATACCTGTCCCTTTCAATGATGTTCGAGGGATGATTGCGGCTTCCCCGCTCTCTCCAGATGAGTATGCGATGAGAATCGCTACTCAAACTGAATCTGGTCTCATCTGTAAAGAGTACTCGTCCCCATTCATTGTCTCTCCAATTCCGGTGTTCCCGGCACCACAGAGAACGCCTTCTCCGATGGGCGGGCGTTAAAGGTACACACCGTACAGGGCGTCGTGCAAACAGACCACCGCCGTGCAGTCTTCTGGCCACGGTAAAACGCGATATCGGTCGTCCAGTCGCCTGTGTCGTGTGTCTAGCTATTTCTCCCGCTGTCTGCCGCCTGTTTCTTCTGGCCTGTAAACAATGTACCGGTCATCTGCGGGTGTGGTTCCTCGTGGACGACTACTACTGAACCCCGGATAGCTGTTCCTGTAGTTTGAAATTGTCTCCAAAGTCGTGAAACGATGCTGTGAGCAATTCCGAACTCTGCAGCCACACTTGTCACACTGCGGCCTTCCTCCAACTTCCCAATGATTCGACCTCGGGTAAAAGCATCCAGATGTCGTCTAACAGATTGATTATTCGTCATTTCTCGCTGAGGCAGCAACTCGGTGTGATTTTAACTGCTATACGGCTTGCAATCTCTTTGCCAGAAATACTGATCTTACACCGACAACATGCTTTATACTACTCAGACACTCCCCCATTACGTCTACCTGCATATCTGCGCATGTGCTACCGTACATCACCTTACTTAATCTCCTGATTGGACTTTCTGTCCGCTCTGCCTCTTCGTTCAGCTGATATGCTAATTTTTCGACTTCGTCCTTAATTTTTGCACACCAGTGTATAAGGACCTTAAAATTTTAGTTTATATTTAGCTAGCCCTTTCTTTGTTGCTGAACTTAAAGGATGCGTTTTTATCAAGACCCAGTCATTCACCTTAATTTGCACATTGCGCCTGCGTCTATCATAATATTTCTCCTATTTTTCATGCTTAGCCTTTGTGTTTCGTCTAGCTTCCTCGAACAATCTCTCAATATCTCCTATTGAAAATTCAGTTCCATCTGATACCATCACTAATTTCTGAAAACGTGTAATCAACTTTCGACCTAAAAATAATTCTGCAGGGGTTTTTCCCGTCGTTTCATTCATTGCTGTACGAAGAGCATAAGCAAACTCACGTAAGGACTGGTCTCGTGTATCATGTTGGTCATTAACATTATTTGCAATCATTTGCACAAGATCGCGATTTACGCGATCGGTTCTATTTGCATGAGTTCTATATACAACACACACAGTCTTCACATGCCTTATGCCTGATCTATCACTTAAATATTCAAAAATATCGGATATAAATTGGGGACCATTAACACTTATTAACTTTACTGGAACTCCATAACGCGATATATAATTTTCAAAAAAGTATCCACTATTACTCGAGCCGAGGCCTTTTTAAGGGGTATGATTTCAGCAGACTTGCTGAAATGATCCGTAATTAC
This sequence comes from Trichonephila clavipes, assembly GCA_019973935.1. Taxonomy (NCBI): domain Eukaryota; kingdom Metazoa; phylum Arthropoda; class Arachnida; order Araneae; family Nephilidae; genus Trichonephila; species Trichonephila clavipes. The sequence continues at coordinate 123,531 of BMAU01004252.1, forward strand.
TAAAACATATCGGTTACGTCTCTCTCTCGACTCAGGGTACGAATCTAACAAATCTAACGTAACTATCTCATTTGGATAATTTGATATAATCGGAATTAATAGACCAGCTGGTAACTCGTTTTTATAATTATTAACTAGGCACATGTGGCATGTAGAGACATATATTGATCAATAAATTTTCTCATATACGGGAAATAACAAACGTCCCTTATTTTATGGTAAACCTTAAAGTGTCCTAAATGACCTGCTCTGGGTTTATCGTGAAAAATGCTCTCATTATTTAATTTCTTTAAGACTTTGGAATGTATACTCGTATTTCACCTAGCGACGTTGCGTATTTCGCATAAAACAACAAGCCCTCGATTAAACGGAAATCGCGGTACCAATTCTCACATTAACCGAGCTATCTTCTGGGTTTTCCAGATATCTATAGATATGACCTAATTCCGGGTCCCTTCTTTGCTCTTCGATTAACTGTTCACGCAACGAAAGTACCAAATCCCTGATTACTGCACAATTAACTTTTTCTCCTATTATACTTTCAACCGGGTTTCTGGACAAAACGTCAGCAACCGCATTTTGAGTTCCATACGATGTTCCTATTTTATATTAAATTCTGCTAATTTTAGAACCCATCTAATTATCCTACTCGATAAATTTTTACCATGTGTTAAACGCGTTATTGCAGTCTGATCCGTAATAACTTTAATCGGCAGTGAACCTAAATACGTTCTGAATTTATTCAGAGCCCAAACTACTGTTAACCCTCTAACCGGATAGCACGGAAAATTCCGTCAGTGTAAAGATGCTTCGAAAATGGACTGCACGGATTTTTCTGCCTTCAAGTAACTTTTTCAAAAGCGGATTAGCCGCACTTTTCTGAAATCCTTTCCCCCTTTTAAGGTTTAACATCTTAAAAGATAATGAGGGAGGAGGAAGCAACACAGCAGGAGTTTTATGGCTCGCAGGGAACCCCGTGTTTTGACCCTGGGGCAATCGTAAAAAATCGAGGGGAAATTTCTTTAGACCCCAAGAAGTGTTAATTTGTTTTACCTCGTTTTTTTAAAGTTTTGTAAAGTCCCAACGCATAAGTAAAATATGTTACAATTCCCTTTTGGTTTCATATTAATTTGAAACTTTATAACAAGTTGGGGCGTGTCAGTGCAATCTGCTATTTTATATAGTTAGACAAATTATATATTTTTTAAGTATATTCTTTCGCTTCATTTTTCTTATTTTAATCAAAGCTTTCAGTTTTTGAAACATGATTATTTTATTATAAGATACCGAAAAAATTAATAAAACACCAAACTCTTGAAACCTTTTCAATTTTCCAACCACTAAAAATGAATAAATTTAAACTTCATCAAATCATTTGAAACATTTTCTTACACTTTGATAAAAATAATAACGAAAAAAAAAACTAATTAAGATTTATTAGTTTTTTTTTTTTTTGTAGATTTCAAAGCCTAAGTGTTCAGGGAAGTTTAAGTACAGTGTGTGTGTGTGCCTGGTTATATAATGTTAAAATACACCGAATTATATTTGAATTTTAAGTGCTTGAACTTCAGTTTACATCAAAGACAACATGAATGAAGATTTTCACACATTTTTTTATAACTTGAATGTTTGAATAAATGGTAATCAAAATATACGGAAACATTTACAGTAGACATTTATGCATATAAATAAACATAAAAATCAATTTTAAATTCGAGCTATTGAAAAACATTCGAATTATATATTGTTCAAAAAAATATATATTTATACAAAATACCACAACATTTATCTTTTTAAAGGCTAACTGAATAAGTAATTAAAATCTGGATATTTTTTGAAATCTCGACCTTATAAAGCTAGAAATTTTATGTTAGAAATTCCATTTGAAATTTCGAAAAAAAAAAAATGCATCGTGCAGTTAAAAATTATTTACCATAAGTTTTAGCAATTGTTTGAGTATAATAAAAAAATTTCAAATTTTATTATATAGCTTCTTTGGTATCTTTTAATATATTTCGTCCGCGGTAGCCGAGTGGTATAGGTATCGGAACGTGGCTTGCTTTGTCAGGAGTTCGAGCCCAGTACCACTAAAGACCCGCCGAGTGGGGCAGCGATGCACGTTAAATCTGTCGAGAGCTGAAACGTCCTCCCGTTGGTGTGGTGTGGTAGTTAGGAGAGGGGGTGCCAGCTCAGGTGTCGTCCACGTCACTTGACCCATGGTTCAAAATTCGTGGTCCGTCGCCAAAAGCCCTCGTAGCTGAACAGTGCGACGTTAATATTCAATCATTCATTTAATATATTTCGCGAAGATTTCATACAATTCAGTTGAAAACCGCATGCTAAGAGCAAAAATATACTAAAAAATTGATGAATATACAATTACAATAAATTCTTACATAGAAGCAAAACTAGAGAAGCGCTAAAGCGAAGGAATAAAAAAATTTTGAGTATATCTGAAGTAGTTTTCGAAATATTTATTTTAAAGTTTAGAAAATTTGTGTGCATTATGTTATACTTAATATTAATTAAATGGTTAAAATAATGTGTTAATATTAGTCATGTAATCGTTTGATGACACATTCATATACTAATAAAAATTATCATGGTCATTGATGCGAATGTCAAGAATTTTATGTAATTTTAAATTCAGACATTAAGATATTGATGTAGAAAATATAAAACGACCATCTAAAATACATGAAAAATGCAGTCTGCTATAAAATGATCTTGACAAACAAAATCCGGCATTTTCACTTACTATGGCAGAGCCGGCTTAGTCAGGGGCGATCTGGAAAAACAGAGAGAGAACCGCGGTTTTGATGGATGCCGCTCTAGCTTTAAAGCTCACAGAAAAAATTATATATATATATAAATTACAAATGCAAAATAAATCTTGTAATTTTTCCATACATTTTTATAACAACGAATTGTGGAATTGGCTTCCAATACATTGTTGTGTTTGACAACATCTAAGGTATCCAACCCTACTTTAGATAGATTTGTACTACTTTTTCGTAACCGTATTCCTTTAAAATTAATTCGTGCAGCCGAAATACACCTTTTGTACTTTAAAAATTTATGTAAACTATAACGGTTATTTTAATTTATGCAACTTGTGAAATGTTCATAATTAACCATTTCCGTCTAAACAGTTTACATGAAAAAAAAAGTTTGGACTCCCTCATTCATTAGGGATTTATATAAGATTCTAACATTAAATTTTATTTTTCACCGAATAGTATTGAGTGGTAGTGTATAGTGCTTCCACACCACAGGTCTGGGGTTCTATTAACGGCTGCGCAAGGTCGACTCTGCCTTTCATCCCCACTACATTGGGTAGATAAATGAGTACCAAGCTTGCTTCGGGTCTTAAACACTGAAGGTCTCTCTTCAGACAGACCACCAAATCGGGACATCTGTTCATGCACCTCAGCGTCCAATGGTCACGTGTATTATGATGGCCACAGTAGTTCCTGGCCCTCATGGATTGTTGTGCTTCTGAGTTTGAGTCTTAAGTTTGAGGATTACCTCACTTTGGGGATACCCCTTAGATAAACATGTATTTCCACTCATTTGCAATTAAACATTTTTCTTTCAATTACGTTTATTTCAGAAGGCAGTTTGATTTTCAAATGTATTTGCTTAATAACATGTATATTTGTGTATTATATTAAACATTTTATCAATCCAAAATTACATGTTTTTAGCTCCTCTAAAAGCTTTTAGATTTTTTACGACTGATCTTACAATCCATATACGTTTTATAGTAGTGTATTTAAAATGATAAAGACATTTTTACGACTGTGTGAGCTTTTATGCCTCGTTTATAAATATAAAAAATTGCATTCAGCTACAGTTTTTAAAATGTACTGAAATAAGTGGAGGAATAGGATACTTACATATTATGAATATTTTTGACTGCAGTAAGATATATTTATATTTCAGTTTTTTTACAATTTGAATAGAATTTGTAAGCCATTTTGCGAATAGTTTGATGTTGAGTATAAAAACCCATAGGCTGTTTAATATTGTAAAGTGTTTTACTTTTGATACCAGCACACACTAAAAATAAGGCTCATTTGCAGTTATATGATCAGCTTCAGTGATATTTAAATTTTCAAAAAGAGTCTATACGTACGAAAACATTCTTTCACAACCGCACACCACATCTCATACTATATCTTTCCTACAGCAGGAAATATTTGTGTATACTGAAAAATTTAATACAGGATACATTTTCAAGTGTTAAATTTGTTTTTTAAATTTGGTATGAATACATTGTGGAACTGTCGGTTAACTTCACTGAACAAAATTGTTTTAAGTGTACTGTTTTGAAAGACAAAATTAATTAGGGAGAACTTTTCTCACAATAGAATTTGTAATGACTGAATTGTGTGAAAATGTAGTTATCGATGTGTGACATTTTTCCTTGTAATAAAAGAAACAGAAAGATAAGAAATTTAACTTGAGTAGAAAATGGTTAGAAGTACTGTCATGCGCATTTGAAGAAGTATATCCCCCATTAAAATTAAAAATTATTGACTGAATGTGTGTTATGTCCATCACAAATGCCGATGTAGAAAAGGAATTTTTATTTAATACAAGAAGTTCGAAAAAAAGAGAACACTAGGAAGGAAAATTTAAATTTTTTCCGAAAAATATTCAGTTAACATAAAAATATCTTTTATATGATTTTAATTAAAATAAATTAAAAGTATTGAAATCATTTTTTATGCTATTTTAAATTAAAAATATATCTGAATAGAGAAAGATCGGTTTTATTTCATAAATATAATCATCGTATGTAATATTTATTGTGTTATTGTTTAAAAATGAGATAGGGCCTTTGCTCTTTTTACCCCATTACTTTTTAAAAACAGGAAAGTGAGCGTTTTTTTCTTACTCTCATATTCAAAAATGAATACAGGATGCTTTTTTCTGGTTAAAATCGCAATACCAAAAATATATATATATATTTTTAATTTTTAAAAATGACAGAAAATAAATTTTCTTTGAAGAAAATATAATTATTTTTCAACTTCTAACATACTATTTATTTCATTTTTTCCTCTTTTTTTACCTTTCATTTCGTTTTTAATTTTACTGTGACTGAACATATAGGAGAAAGAAACACCAAATTCCACTACGCTTTCAAAGAAGATTGCCCAAGGCAACTTAACAGCTAGCTGTAAACGATTGATCTCTTGGTTCTTACTTTACAAAGGGACCGAACTGGGTCGTAAAATTGTCCCCGTTCGACCTCCCAAGTTCTAAAAGGGGGAAAGGAAAGAAGTCTGTTGCATTTTTGAAGGGAATCGCAAAATAAGAGTTAAACGCTTTCGGAATAACTTTTCAGGAGGAAGGTATCCAGTTAGAGGGTTAAACACTCCCTCTCCATTACAGTGTAATTCCTCTCCGCACTACTAAGCGTGCGAGAGGCAAACATCATTGGTCTCTGCTCCTGATTTAGAACCACTTCTACACCTATCAAACTGGCATCCGTAAATAACTCGAAAGGCTTTTTGAAATCCGGCAATTTTAGAACTGGCGCATTCGTTATCGCCGCCTTGACCGTGTCAAATGCCTTCTGCGCCTCTATTGACCAACAAAATTTCTTGAGTTTTCATTTAAGGTTATAAAGGGGCTCGCACAGATCAGCATAATTTTTAATAAACATCGCGTGCCACTGGGACATACCTAAAAATTTGGATACCTCTTTAGAATTTCTTGGGGGTTTCATCTCAACTGTAGCTCGAACCTTTGTCTCGTCCGTTTTAATTCCCTCCTTACTAATAATCAAACCTAAATATTTCAATTCATCATAACCAAATTTGCACTTTTCCTTAATTAACGTTAACCCTGCATCTTGTAATAATCGAAAAACTTCCCTAAGATTTTCAACATGGTGAGTGAACGATGGAGACGATATGATTACATCGTCCATGTACACATTCACAAACTTCCCTATCCCCGGTTTTAAAATCAGATCTATGGCCTTCTGAAAATTGGGAGCTGCCCCTGACAAGCCAAATGGCACACGCCGAACTGCGTAGATGCCATTCTTCGTATAACAAACGCGGTTTTAACTATATCACTGGGGTTTACTGCCAGTTGAAAGTACCCTGATTTGAGATAAAGAGTCGACATAATCGTCGTAGGGGGTATATTCGTTATTAAATCATATATTAACGGTAAGGGATAACGGAGATACTTTATAATAGAATTAAGTTTTCGATAGTCGACAGCAAATCTATACGCTTCCGGATTATCCGGTGGTAACCCATTATTTTTTCTACATAACACAACTGGTGTTAAATACGGGGATTGAATCGGAATTATGGGTCCCTCTCTCAACATTTTGTCTACATGATCATCGAGTATCGCTTGTTTTACCCTGTCATAACGATACGGCCGAGAAACAACTGGTGGCTTAACTCCTGTGTCAATTCCATGATATAAAACATGTGTAAGCCCCGGTTTACCTGAAAATAATCCTTTAAAGCTATTAAATATATCCCGCCACTCCTGTTTCTGTTTTTCTTCCAACCCTGTCTTAGATCGATTTCTATATTTCCTTCCTCAATCGTTTTAACCCCTGTATCAATTTGCGAATCGGGAATCGCCAACGATTTTCAATCAAAGTTCAAAATAATGTTTGATCCACTTATGAAATCCACCCCGAGAATACATGGGTATTCTAAATCTGCCAACACATGAAACAACCAAGGCTTTTCAAACTCCCTAATTCGAACATTCAAGTCCTACATTTTGACATTTAGCTCCCTATGCCGTGATCACCTGAGCACGGGATTTTTTTACTTGCTTATAAAAAAAATATTTTCGGTATATGTCTTCCGATGTAAAGGACTTCTCCGCGCTTGTGTCCCATAACGCTTTCGTAAAATTATCATTTAACAAAATAGGAACATATGGGAGTTCCACTGGAGACATGCATATCGCAGAAAGTTTAATCGGTACCTCATTTGCCAACTGAGTCTGATCATTTTGATCATCTCTAACTTTCAAAACATTTAATGGACCCCTTGCCTCCTATCACCTCAACTAAAATTCTCACTGGAACCTCTATTTCTGCGGTCCCCTAGACTAAAATCGTCATTTTGACCCCATTTCTAAATTGGTATCCTCTATCGTTAAATCTTCGATCATCCCTCTGAAATCTATTCTTGCTGTCGAACCACTGATTTCCTTGACGGTCCTTCTCGTAATTACCCCTATAATCATTTCTGCCGTTATTCGGTCTACGCAAACCTTCCGAATTTCTTCAATTTCTCCGACTGTCATCAGCATTAGACATCCTACGCTCATTCCAACCTCGTCATTCAACATTATTACTATTCCTCGAACCCTGCATTGTTTTGCACGAATATCTTTCCTCAAACTTAAATAACACCTCCAATAGTTGAACCGTGTTTTGCGGATTTCAAACCTCCACATAATCCTGGACTTGTGGTTCAAGTCTAACGAAATTATGGTCTACTAAAGCTTCCTCGGGCATCCCCAGTTCTAGTTGTTTATGCAGCTGCAACAGATCGTAGATCAAATCTGTTTGCTCCTGGTCCCTTCTCTGTTGGGAAGCGCATAAAACTTTATTTCTAAATCTTTCTTATTACGGATAGCAGGGAATACTTTTGACAAAGCCGCTTTTAACTGCACAAAGTCCGTGGCTGTATTCTGCACTAACGTTGACCCGAATATCTGATATCAATCTTGGGCTCTCCCCTGTAGATGACCTTTCAAATAAGCACATGATAAATCACTGGGTATCTCAAGTAATCGTATTTGATTGTCAATACCCTCCAAAAACCCGTTAACGTGTTCGGACCCAGAAAAAGTACACTTCTGGCAAAACACTCAACCCGTTCGCGACTCTTATCTCGGGGTTATATAAATTAAATTTCGTTGGGCGCAATTGTAAGGACACCCCCCTCGGGTTCCTTTCTCCTTGATTATCAGCGTGAGGAAAATCCTTGATTATCAGCGTGATAAATGAAGAACTAGAAGCTGCCATGATCTTAAAATAAGATCTTAACTTAAACCTTTATTAGATTAGATAATAATATGATATGTGAGAGAATCTACGGTGGTTAAACACACAATATATAACACCGAAATAACGTAACTCGGACCACTACCAATAACTAACTTGCCTAAGCTTAATTTCAATGCTATCACAGATCCGAATATTTAAATAGTCCCTCCTACCTTAATGTCGAATGGAGTAGCGATCAATCGGCTCCTAGTTGAAGTTGCGGTTCACTGGCGTGCAATGGTATGCACCTTGACCTAAGGGCTCTCTGTCACGGGTAACTCCTGTTGGCTGTCACTTAACCTCTCAAAACCTCTTCACACTTGAAATACGGACTATAATAACATTCCCTAAGTGCCACCCAGCTTATTCTAAACTTTTGTTATTTAAAAGCTTCCTAATTTGCATCTTTCCTTCACGCTTTACTTCTTGGGTTGGTTGGAAAAGAGTTGCCATTCATTCTGGCCCCGAAGAACCCTAAAGGACATGTTAATGAAAAGACGCGTGAGCCCGTTTCAAGTTGAGTATTTAGTTCCGTTGATTGCTAACAAATTTTCGTATGAGACAACACCTTTCTTCTGGCTCAACGATTTCAGTGCACTCAGATATTTTCCTGCAAGAACTTGCCATAATGTTCTATCACAACCGTATTGGTGACATTACATGAAACGAAGCACATGGCTGCCAATTCAGCGAGTACGACACATATGAAATAGGGGTTGCCAACTTGGCAAGTTATCTTGAATGTTTGACATTGTTGCTATAGTACGTAATTAATTTATTACAGCATCACGAAAAACTTTTTTTATTTTGAAAGAGATATGCTATTCATGTAATATGTGATTATTAAACAACACTTGAACCAAAAATTTAAATTATATATTATTCTTTTTAGGGCTAAAATTAGAATTTTTTACACTTAAAAAGAAGACATTTTTCTTTTCCCCGAAGACCATGGTAATCCACGAGGAAAGATCACAACCTTTGTGATAAGTGATTTTAAAATCAAATATGTATTCGAATTCTGACTTTACAAAGATCCGTCATGCATTATAGAATAATTAGAACTAGTACACGTTAAATGGATTTAAGGTATAAAAGTTTTCGCATAGTACTGTGGGGAAGTTAAGAAAATGAGGCTCCCAACTCTGGTGTCATCTTGGTTACTTGATTGGGGAACCAAAAATTACTAGATTTGTCGACCCTAATCCTCGTATAGATTTATAAAGTGATACTTAATAAGAAACAATTACTACCTTCTATATAGGATTGAATATGTATACATCAGAATTTGTAACGTTTTTTGTGTATTGAAATATCTTTTTTACAACAAGAAAATATAATTTTTTCATGAATAAAATTCATGTGTCACATTAGTATCATTTTAGTTACCATATATTCCGGCGCATAATGCACTTTTTTTTAACATAAAAAATAAGATCAAAATCTACGGGTACGCCTTATCCGCCTGATATAAAAATAATAGCTTTAAAAATACAGAAAAAATGAACACAAAATATTAGCTTACTATAAATATGCGTACATAAATACTTTTTATTTAAAGGAAATGGCATACCGTATCAACTTTCATTTTTAGATAACATGAACAGTGCGTCATATTTGTCTTCCGTTATATCTTGAGGTGAATTCTGTTTCTCTCTTTACTATGGATCAGTGATTCTTAAACTTTCAATGTTTGCGATCCAATTTTCAATCATAATTTTCATGACTCCCCTCCTCTCCATGCAATAATAATGTATTGAATTCAATAATAATGTACTTTGACGCTAAAGCTATGATACGACTTTAATTAAAAACTGTACAAATTATCGAGATAAGTATTAAATTTTGCATAAAATTTATATATGATAAACCCATGGGGTCAATAATAATTATTAAACTTGTTCTTAAATTAGTATTGATGAATTATAATGATCAAATACATTGCGCAGTATACTGACTGATGTACTGATACATTTATAAGTATATATATTATATAATGTGCATTTGCATTGTAATGTAAATGTGCATTTTAGGCCCGGCGGTTGAGTAGCATATCGCGCTTCCACGCCACAGGTCCGGGTTCTCAACCTTTCATCCCTACTGCAATGGGTTGATAGATGAGTACCAAACAAGCTTGCTTGGGAACTTTAACACTGGGTGTCTTACTTCAGATTGTTCACCTGATCTGGACATCTGCTCATGCACCTCAGCTCCCAATGGTCACGTATACTGGGATGGGTACAGTAGGCCCTGGCCCTCATGGGCTGTTGCGCCACTGTGTTTGAGTTTGAAATTGCATTTTTTTTTATTATCTCAGAATATATTTTTTGATTCCTTTCAGCAAATTAATAATTGTTTTGAATCTTTTATTTTTGACTTCTCGATAAGTTCGCGGCCCCTGGTAAGATTATCACGCCCCTCTAACGGAGCGCGCCCCACACTTTGAGAAACGCTGCTATAACTGTTACTTTGACCCCATATGAATAAATAATCATCTTCCGTTTCATCTATATTGTTTGGTATCTAAGGTAAATGACTGTTAAATTATATCAGGTTTAATTTCATTCGATACTTTCATTATCTACACTATCTCTAGACTTCAAAAGATAAGACCATTGTACTAGTACTTTACAGTACATATACAGATGCGCGTTTTATGGTGAAAATACCTAAAACCGAAAAAATGCAGCTTGAAAGTATAGGTGCATGTATATGCCGGAATATACAGTATTTGTAAGTATAGGTGCATGTATATGCCGGAATATACAGTATTTATAAGTATAGGTGCATGTATATGCCGGAATATACAGTATTTGTAAGTATAGGTGCATGTATATGCCGGAATATACAGTATTTGTAAGTAAGATGATATAATTGCAGAAGATTCATAAGAAGTTGTCTCAACCAGAAGGTTGCAGGTGTATAGTTTGGGTAGTTGAAGAAACAGACATTGTGTGTGTGTTATAAAAATAATTACTTTTATTGTAGATTAAAATCAATTTATAATCACTTTATGATTAATTCAATCATATTCCTAACTAATGTCTTAATCTAACTTATAAGATTTTTCAAAGCACACTTATCTCTAGATCCACTTGTAGATCACTTGTCAGCTCTCTTTCCTAAACTGCTATGATCCTCTTCAAATCAACTTATCTAGTATTTCCTCTTCTGCGAATGACTGTTATAGCTTGAATTCAATTTCAGGATGAACGATTCACTACTCGCGATTCGCTATCCATGATTAACTTTAACACACCCCTTCCCAGGGTTTTAAAAGCATTTACATTAGCATAAAATTAAGTCATCTCTACGGAAAGTGGTTTTAATCTCAAACCACAGTTAAAGGATAATTTCTCTAAGAGGATTAGTTAAAGAACCCGAATAGTACCTGTCGCAGTCTTTTATTTTCGGAATTTACTTGTAGTGTCAAATACACATCATACAAACAAGGGTTAACACGTGAATCTGAATTTTAATATTTTACTTTTATATTACGAAAATATATGTTTCATTCGATACATTACCATACTGAGATGAGGTGAGGATTTTAACTCAGAAGTAAAAAAAAAAATTAATACTTAAGCGAAAGGACAAATGAGGATAGTAAACATTGATTTGCAAATAACAAAAGCGAATAGTCCCACAAAAAGTAATACATATTTGATGAAGTTATATAAACAATGAACCTATGAGAAAGAGAAAAGCATCTCAAATATGCTCATAAAATATAACAGTGAAAAACCTTGAAGATTTTATCTACTGAGTATCACCCAATAATGAAACAGGAAAAATAGTTTCTTAGAAATGATGTATGATATTTAGTCATTCTTTGGTATGCAAGAAACACTCGAGATGAAACAGTTTGCGAAGTATTGTTCAAAGTGCAAAAACATTTTTGTGCATTTTATCTGGAGAATTTTCTAGAAATTTTTGTTGCTGAAAATGGGATGAAAATAATTTCTAATAATTTCCAAACAAAATTTTTGATTTATAAATCTAACTAATATTCAGCTGGTTTTTTGTGTCACCTACTATTTGTTATCATCATGAATTTTTATTAAAAAAGCTCTACCACACACAATATATTTTAACTACATATTATTTCAACTTTGAGAGCTTTAAGATTCCTTATTTTCCTATACGGCCTTGAAATTTAATTTAAATCATGAGTATCAAGTTCATTTCCAGCCACACACACACACACGGTTCACTTTCTAACAAAATTAAATTTTCATGGTTTTCACTGTATGGAATTGAGATATATTTTAATTCAGTGTCTTTTGAATATTTGTTTTGAAAACTATAGGATTTTTTTTTAAAATTAAATTTGAGAAATCCATTTGTTTTGCCCCACTATTAAGGCACTAAATAAAATCAAACAAGAAATATATGATAAGTAAATTCCAAAAAATAAAGCACACAGAAGTACTGATGAACGGGCATATTGATGCAATTTATTTATCGATAAAAACAAATGATAGAAATTCCACTTAATACTAAGTTTTAAGTGTTAGTGGTCACAGAAAAAATGTCTAATTTTTTTAAAATATAACCCTCTCATATGAATGTAGTCTGTATGTCAATGCACATGATATATATATATATATATATATATATATATATATATATATATATATATATATATATATATTATATATATATATATTATATATATATATATATATATATATATATATTATATATGTATATGTATATATATATTATATAATCCAATATAAAAATTCAATACATAAATATATACATATACATATGTATATATATATTATATAATCCAATATAAAAATTCAATACATAAATATATATACATATACACAAATATATAAACGAAAATATAAAAATAAACATATAGTTATATACCTAAGATAACTAAAATTAGGAAGAAGGCACAGTAGTATAATGACAAACTTTTGGCCTTAGGAACCAGGATGATTGCAGGTTTATATATATATATATATATATATATATATGTATATATATATATATATGTATATATATATATATATGTGTGTGTGTGTGTATCTATATATACTTGGTGGGATTGATTTTTTGACTCTTAACATACCGCGTAATACACTGGCCTCAAAAAATTAAGGTACAACCGGGTTTTTGTGTCTAATTTGCAAATGAATGAATGTAGAAACAAAACATTTGGAGAATATGTGCATTAAATAATTTTTTATTGAATGCGTCATAGAAATTTGTATAAGTGTATTGCAAAAACGATTTATAACAAAAAAAGCAATCTCTGCGGAAAAGTCCATTCTTGGAGAAAACAGCACATCACAGTGTTATGTGGTAAAATGGCATAAAAACAATACAAAAATGGGTTCTAATAAGGAATGTGTCCACCCCTAACTTGAATGCATTGGTGGCATCGATTTACCATGCTGTTTATTAAGTTGTCGGACACCGGAATAGGAAGCGAAGACCAGACACAGAGTAAGCCTTGTTTCAGCTCATGTAACGACCTTGGAGGAGGATTTAAAGCAGCAACCTTTCTGCCAAGATAGTCCCAAAGATGTTCTATCGGATTCAGGTCTGGAGATCGAGCTGGCCATTCCATTAGTTCCAAACCGTGATCCTCCAGATACTCCTCAACAATCCGAGCTCGGTGAGGTCGTGCATTATCATCCATCAGAATGAAGTCGTTACCAATAGAAGCAGCATATGGGCGGACATATGGATCAAGGATCTCATCCCGATATCTAAGACCAGTTACGGTTCCTCCATGGAACACATGCAGGTCAGTGTGGCCACCGAGCGAGATCCCTGCCCAAACCAGGATTCCACCACCTCTATAACTGTGTCTTTCAACAGTGTTGGATTGATGGTATCTAGTGCGCTGTTCCCTCCAGATCAGTAGACGCCCTGAATCACTCTCCATTGTAAATCTGGACTCGTCTGTGAACAGCACAGAAGCCCATTGTTGCTGCGTCCAAGAAACATGTTCTCTTGCCCAGCATAAGCGGTTCCTTCGCTGTCGTAAGTTGAGGGGAACGCACACAACTGGTCTTCTTGCATACAGACCTGCATTGTGAAGACGATTTCGCACCGTAGTAGCGGAGATTCTTCTTCCTGATGCTTGAAAGTGGTCTGCAACGAGCTGCGGCACAGTAGTGGTTCTTCTCCTTCGTGCCGAAAGAGCTAGAAAACGGTCTTCTGCAGGTGTTGTAGCTCGTGGTCTGCCTGGAACAGGTCTTCTGGACACAGAATCTTCGGATTGGTATTGATTCCAAAGTCGCTGAACAACACTACGAGACACATTGAGACGTCTAGCAGCATCAGCCTGCGACAATCCCATTTCCATCCATCCAACTGCCCGCCACCTTAACGAATTGGGTAAACGACGTCTCTGAGACATTTTCTAAACTCTATTGACTATTGTCACCGAAACTGCCAACAACTGTTGAAAATCAACACAACTTACACACAAAAGTACGAAAGCTTGATATTTGCATATTTTTCTCTCACTCATAAATATACGTTCTTTTCTATAAAATAAAAGTGGTAGCAATCGTTTTTGCATTAATGTTTTTAAAGTTCGTTATTATCATTCATGTAAACTATGCATTTTATTGTTACTGCCATTTTTTTTATGGTGAGCTTCGAAAAACATGTTGTACCTTAACTTTTTGAGGCCAGTGTAGTTAAACAATCAAAAATATTAAAAAATTTAAAACGCAATTGTTGCTTTACTGTAAAAAATAATGAAGTATGAAAGGATAAAAATAACTGTTATGTGATCAATAACTAGACGATTTGTTCTAAGCCAGCGTTTTCCAGGGTTACATAGAATCATTGAAGGCTCCACAAGAAAAGAATTATATTCCTGGGGTCTATAATGAGAACTGTGGCCGCGGTAGCCGAGTGGTCTGGGTATCAGATCGTGGCTGGTTTTGTCACAAGTTTGAGCCCAGTACCACTAAAGACCCGCCGTGTAGGGCAGCGATGCACGTTAAATCTGTCGAGAGCTGAAACGTCCTCCCGTTGGTGTAGTGTGGTAGTTAGGAGCGGGGGTGCCAGCTCAGGTGTCGTCTACGTCACTTGACCATGGTTCAAAATTACGTGGTTCGTTGCCAATAGCCCTCGTATAGCTGAACAGTGTGACGTTAATATTCAATCACTCACTATAATGAGAACTAGGGCAGCAGTTCTTAAATTTTCGATCGTCGTAGCTCCCTTTATGTATCAGTCTGAAATCGCAGACCCCCCCATACTCTCCACACCTCCCTGACATCCAACACATGTGGTTGAGTGATTAAAAGATTTTATTTTCAATAATCCTCAAAATGCCTCTACTACTTATACAAACTTTTTTAACCCTTATTTCCCTCCCCCACCCCTTTAAGTAAGCAATCAACATCTAATTTTAAAAAAAATATTACGTTGTAGTAGTGGCTATGTAGTTGCAAGCAATAGATAAACTGAATTAATATTCTTAATCGAAATACATGTTCTAGTAGTTTTTTCATTGAAAACAATTTAGTGACTAGTCTAGGATGCATATCTTTCAGATTTTCCATTAGGTTTTTCAGTCTGTAAAAAAGGAATCTTAACATTAAATGACACCCCTTCGTGGACTCTCTAGAAAAGCCCCGGGGACTCCAGGGGGGTCCATGGATCACAGTTTAAGAACCACTGGACTAGGAGGTTCATGTTAAAATATCATTGCGGTAGCTTAATAGCAAAATAACAATGTTAATCCGGAAATACTGTTAAGAAATTCTCGTATTTTCTGGAATATTCTTTAGTCGATGAAAAAAAATTCTGATTATATATATATATATAATTCTCGAAGAAAAAAATGCTTAAGACTATTCTGAAAATATTTAAGTATATTTTTTGTTTACTTGACTTCAAAACGTAAATTGTAATTAACGATGCATGTTAAGAGGTAAAATTTATTTTAACTAAGTTTTCAAACTATGAGATATGATGCAATAAACACTAGAAAAATTGAACTTAATTAAACTTGGGAAAGTTACCGGAATTTTGGAATATTTGAATAAAAATTGTTGTACTACAATAAAATTCAGAAAGAGTCGCTCAACTGTATTTTAAATAAATATGAAATAAATTAAATGCATTAACAAAATAGTACTTTGAATGAACGTGAACAAAAAGGATGTCACATTACTTTATGTTCAAAATTTACAACAGAAGCAAAACATAATATTTTAAAAAATAAGAATTGATTACACATAAATGTTGATTTTTCAATTGAGCGGAAATAAAAAGAGAATAAAATAATCATAAAGTACTGACCAAATAGTTACCATCAGTGGCCGACTTTTTTCTTTCAATAATTCATTACAACTGACTTGTTCTACACGTAAAACCTCTAAGTTAAGTGATTTTTCAATGCTTGATTTAACGTGATTTTTCTATTCATCTGTCACACTAGATGAAACCAATCTGGTGTGTCAAAGGCTATCAAAGAAATGCATATTATCCTTGATAAAAGTTGAATTAGGAACTTCAAAGTGAATGACACTAGAACCAAAGTCAGACACAGAATAAAATATATTCCTTAACTATCTACATTTTATACAGAGAAAAATGGAATAATTTTCGAAGTTTTTTTCCCATTTAATTGTAACTGTTGAATAGTTATTTCAATGAATAAATATATTTACCGTATATTCCGGCGCGTCTGTGTAAAGCGCATCTATACTTTCAAACTGCATTTTTAAAATTTTTTAGGTATATTCGCCGTATTACGGGCACCATTTTCCTTCAGAAAGAAACCTTAAACGTATACGTGCAATATATGCTTTTATCTTTGAAGTCATTTATTCGAAGTATATATATATACAGTGGTGCACACAAGGGGGATCCTCGAGTCCAGACCTCCCCCCATCCCGTTGCCTTTGATTTTTTTTCGACTGATTATATTCCTATGTATATATAACGTAAAATTGATTAAGTATTTGCTATTAATAATTATTTTTATTAATCAATGCTAATTATTGATTCTATAATTAATTTTTTATTGTTTTTGTTCCCGAAAATCAATAAAATCAAAAGAATATGTTTGGCAGCGTATTGAAGCATGATGCCAAAATGGTGGACTTTCGACCCAGACCCTCCTTTGAAAAATTTTTGTACGCGCTATACTACATATATATATATACATAGTTGGACCCCGATTTAATGAAATGCTATTTAACGAATTTTCTCTTTCCCGAATAACCCCTTATTTAACGAATAATAAACCCAAAATTATTGAATTATTTCAGCAGGTGGAAATTTTTTTATTAGTTTGCATTAGAAAAAAAAAAATCGATTCTTTTTTTAATAATCCATCCTTTTTGTTCGAAATAGAAAAAGTCTTTTCTTAAAAGCAGCACATTTTAACGGGAGAGAGAGAGAGAGAGAGAGGGTGAAAACCATTATGAAACTTTTCAGGTGTAGATGAGTCATGAGTGTATCCTATCATGGGAGTTTTGAATATGACAGAAGATTCCTTACTTATCTCATCCCAGTAGACAACGCAGGGGAAATTTTAAGATTTCAACGATTTTGATACTTTTGATGACGGACTGCCCCTCTGCTCAACTGAAGTTGACGAAATTGTTGATTTGTCCGAGCCAATAAATAGCGATTCTAATGAAGAAATGATAGAAAAACTATCAAAACTGTTACATTTTCTAATTCTTTACATTGCTTTGAAACTGCGAAAATATACCTCTCTCTTATACAGCAGGTTGTAAATGATACAGTATTTCCTTTTCTGTATGAAGTCGAAAAATATCCCCTTGGAGTCAAGAATAAAACGAATTCTCAACCATCCATAAGTCAGTATTTTAAAATTTTCAATTAACTGGTGCGTACTAATTCACCAATCTATTCAATGAATAAAAAGGGCGTAATTTCTAACTAGGAATACTTTTTGTGTACTAGTTGCTTATAAAATTTCCAAAAGGTAAGTGCAAAAAGATGTGTATTTTGTTTGGACCCCGATATAACTAACAACTCCGAATTAACGAATAAAATGTTTGGTCCGGATGAATTCGCAAAATTGGGGTTCGATTGTATATTATTATTATTATTATACTATATACATGAACTTTTGAACAATGGTATACTTCTAAAATTGCAATTTTTAAAGCAGTAGAAAAGAAGGGGGAGACAAATTCATAAGGTTCTTCATTGTTGAAAGTTTATAAGGCATGTCACATTTCTATTAAAAAGAGCAACATTTAGATATATGTAGAAATCTAAAAATTACATGCTCATACTTTCTTTGTTTTTAAAGCTATCTTTTTCATACCCTCTGGCGTATAAGGCGCACCTATAAATTTCGATCTTATTTTTAAAATTTATTTATTTATTTATTTATTTTGTTAAAAGCGCACTTTAAGCGCAGGAATATGCGGTGATTATAAATTATAAAATATTGAGTAATATCTGAAAGAGTAATCGCTCATTTCATGTAAATACGTAATATATCGTGAAAATATTATTTATTTTTTGTCCGGTATCACTTTATAACTCATTTATAAACTATTTTAACGTTTAATAGTCACTTCCGTAAAGGTATTCAATCAGTAACTATCTCAAAAGTCAAAGAAAAGGCGTTTAAATCAAATATATAATAAGTTTTATTTTAGTGAATAAATTAGAAGAGTGTTAAAAAGTTTAATTGTTTTAGCAATGACTATCGAAATTTTATATAAACTAACAGGAAAATGAACAGAGTTAAATAATAATATGCATGTTCGCAATAAAAAAAACATTTACCTATAAATAGTTGGAATTCACCCGTCTTTTTCCAAACACCTTCTGCAATCTAAATAGTATTTTTGCATTCCCTTCGTTTGGATTGCGGAGATTTGATAAAATACAAGGGCGTATAAGCAACCATTGTCGCACAAAGAAAATTTTTTGCAGATCGTGACTATTAAATGGTTCTTTAACATAATCGCAAAAAAGCGCAAAGAATTCACATTCTCTTTTGTTTTAGAAACGAATTAACATTTTATAATTTTTCCGAAAAGATATTAAAGAAAACACAAAGACGTTTAGCAAACAACCATCGGTCTAAAACTTATAAGGGCATGAGATTTTAAGAATTTTTTACTCTGAAAAATACTTCTACAATCGCTTAAGAGATAAATAGTGAAGGTATATTTTATTCAATGAATCATTTTGACTTAATTTTTTGACATTTGACTTTGATTTTTTCAAATTTTCATTTTTGCACATATTTGAGGTGCGATTTAAGGGGTGATTTTCCATTCACATTAAAGTAGATTTCATTATTTTGTCATTAACTCATCAGTCAACAGGTTCTTAATCAAATCTATTGAAATTTTCTGCGGAGATGAGTTGATGATATTTGTAACTACAGAATATCAAAAAACGGTATACTCTTTCTAAATATTAAATAATTTTATTTTTCATACCTTATCTTTTTAGATCTGTAAACAGATTAGTGTTGAAACTTCGTTTTTTGAACAGATCATCCAAACATCTCCTTATAACAAATGGAAAGTGTTTGCATTTTCCGTTTGTTTATGATTTTCCTAATCTTTGAAAACACATTGAAGAATTTCTTCTTTGCATGTTTCCTTTTATCTTAAATTATCAACTTTATATTAATGCTGGTAGGAAATCGAATGACCTGTCAGAATATACCAAATAAAGTGATTTGATTTTAATTTACCTTTTTAACTCTGCAGCAACCCGATTCTCACAAGCTCTAAACTTGAGATTGCGATTGTTAGACTATCGTGTATCCGTTAAATTTATTAATCATTACTGTTCATTTTTTAATCAAATATGAGGAAGAGAGACGAAAATGGGATGTTTCGTTTCAAAAATGGCCTTGTGCAATATATTTCCCCAAGATAAAGCTCTCAAATTGAATATTAAAAAATCCTTGTTTTGCAGTATTGCAAGTACTGTTACTTGATTACAAGCAATAAGTCTGTTTTTATGTAAAAATAGATATTAAATGTAATGCAATTTATTATAAGAATACATTTTTTTCATTTTAAAAGCGATTGTTTGTTTATTAGCGTGTTTCGAATTAATACGAGAGTTGTTGACGGAATGCACCAGGATAGTGGTTGGCAAACTTTTTGAGAGAAGAGCCTAGCAAGAAAAAGAAGATGACTAAGGCATCAAAGAGCCATTTACACAAAGAGCCCCATACGTGTGCGCAGGAGGGGAAGGGGAGCCTCTGGTAACAGTTGCAATCAAGACTGTTGCATTTCAATTAACATTTTCGCTAGTAATATTTAAATAAAGCTGGACACAAAGTAAAATTTCTTCTAAAAAACTAAGGACTTCCAAAAATATTTTTTATTTCTTTGACTTATTACAAAAACAACCATTGTCAAAATATCAAAATGTTGTAATTGATTCCAAGGATCATGAAAAAACGTTCCTATCAATAATAACCCTAAGATCTTTAGTCTAAACTTTCATGTTCACCCTGATAATTAAAATTGATTTGGATTGTTCCTGAACATAAAAGTTACGTCAGCTCTCTTTTTATATACTAATCCTTAAACATGTCACAAAATACGTAATTTGTTTTTGTCACTTATGTTGAGGGCTTATATGAATCTCTTGCTCATATTCAAGAGAGTGCTCCCTAACTCCTGTATGCAAATAAGCAAACATTACTGGAAATCTCTTAGAGAAATATCTTGCCATAGCCTCTTTACCAATAAATTAAACTTTTACTATTTTAGAACCAATTATAATATTTTCACTGATTCTCAATACACTTTATCAATGAGGAACAATTTAATACATATATCTTAATTTAGTCAAATGTTTAATTTTAAATACAAATAAGATAACTTTTTAATAGATAATTATAAAGGAGGGAGTGAAAAGAAAACACAATAATTTCAATAGAGATAATTATTTTTTTAATAACTCATATAGTTAAAAGCCCGAAGAGCCACGGTTTGCCGCCCCCATACTAGGAGACCGAGCTGATCCAAAAGAGTTAACAAGCTACAAACCAGCCTCCTGGAATACAACTACTCCCTCACTGAGTCTTTATTGAACGATTTCTTTTTTCTTCTACAGGGGAAGGCAAATTTTAACATATCTTGTTGAAATAAGAATTATATGGTTTCTTTATATTAATTGTATAGTTCGAAAATTACCTTATTTCTAAGTACAAAGGTATGTAAGTGTATAAAGTACAAATATATGTAAGAAATACAAAGGAATACAGATGAAGAAAAGCACGGACGTATAAATTAGGGAGAAAATACATTCAAATTTACTTGCAAAGATTGGATTTTCAGCAGAAATCTCCAATGCAAGTGCATGGATAGTAAAAAAACAGACAAAAATAATTCAAGAATAAAAACAAAAAATAATAAAATTTGTTATAAAATACAAATATCTGAATTTGTATTTCATATATAACAAATTTTGTTATTTTCTTACATTTTTGCATACAGTTATTGCATAGTGTATAAATAACATGCATACATTAGTGTCAATGCCGGTACTACTTTCACAGTCAATACTTTTTTTATTCTAAATTAATGAATTATCATTATTCTTGATTGATTGATTGATTGAATATTAACGTCGCACTGTTCAGCTACACGAGGGCTTTTGGCGACGGACCACGTAATTTTGAACCATGGTCAATGACGTGGACGACACCCGAGCTGGCACCCCCTCTCCTAACTACCACACCACACCAACGGGAGGACGTTTCAGCTCGACAGATTTAACGTGCATCGCTGCACACGGCGGGTCTTTTGGTATCGAACTCGTGACAAGGCAAGCCACGATTACCTATACCATTACCGCGGCCACATCATTATTCTTGAAAGAGAAAAGATTCACCCAAAAGATTAAGAACTATTAAGTATATAAAACCACAAAAATTTTATTTAGAGTAAATACATATTAAACACAAACTTCTTTAAAAGAGTAAGGAACAAATGTATATGTTACCGGCAAAGTATGAAATGCCGGTATTCTATAGATTGCCTGACGTTTTCAGGCAAAGTATGAAATATGAGAATTATTGTATACTTTGCCTAGGCATTCTATGGAATGACCAAAGCTATTTAGGCAAAGTATGAAATAAGGTCAAGATAATATCAATGACACACACATTCCTAAAAAATACAAATGTTATTCCGAAGGAATAATGAGAGTGCCATTAAAAAAAATTATGCAAAATACATAAGGGAAAGTGAAAGTTGTACCAAACCAAATTTATGTCTTTCCTATTAAGGAAAATAAAATTTTCATAAAAGAAATAAGAAATTAAAATTAACCTACTTGTTGCATCATAATAAGCTTGAACGACATTTTAAATTGCACTTCATTATACTTTTCACGCAAAAACAATTCTTATTTTGGTACTTTGTTTTACACATACATTTGACGAATTCTTGACCCAGTTACAACTGACAGGAGAGTAATTTTGTGGACAGGAATATCTTTAATTCTCTAAGCAAGTTCTTAGAGCACAGAGTTAATTTCACATATACTTGTTTTAAAATTCCTTCAGAGAAGTTTCAAGTCGTAAGAAACTATCCTATTTCCCACTCACTATAAGTGTATATATTTATTGGCATTAGGGAAAAAAAGTCACAGGTTTCACAACAAAGCCTTTTCTTGTAAATAATTCTGTTTTTTTCTGATAAGGTTCACAAAGGTGGTTGTACAGTTTTATAACATAACATGTAACGCTTTTGTATTTAGTTGAAAATTTTTCGGAATTCTATCATGTTCTTCCGTGTTCAATAGCCAAATGAGCTTCATGAAGTATGTAAAATAATTCAAAAAATCATGACATAATACTGTATAGCAGTGATTCCCAACCTTTTTATCCCCACGGACCTGTCAACGTTTGATAATTTTACTACGGGTAGCTGAAGGTGGAACGTTGATTGTTTGTTTTAAACTGTTTTGATTTAATAATTTTTATTCAATTGTATTTAAACATGCTAGAATAAATTCAAAGACCAACATAAGGGGATTTATATGAGCTATAAAGTGGAAAGTCACACAAAAACCAGAAAAATACACCCATTAATTTCCCAGTAAATAAAATGGAAAGAATTTAATGCTCCTTGTGTGGCCCGATACCATTTGATCCATGGACTGGGGGTTGGGGACCACTGTTGTAGAGTACTCGCCTTCTTTAACAGGTTAAATGAGTTTAATTTTATTTTCCACAGACATCACATCGTAGCTATTCGGCAACCAATATAATCCCTGGGTTCCTTCTTAGTATTTATTTTGACTTTTTGCACATCATTAAATTCTAGTAAGTATATTTTCAGTTTTTTTTATTATTACTTTTTCTTTTTGCAACATTAACTCGAATTTTCGGCAGCCCATCGTAGAATAGTTTTTTCATGTCTATAGACTAGGACTCCTTTTCCAATACTACAGATTGCTGCCCCATTTTTATGCAGAACGAGAGGTGTAGCTACCGCCTTGTCAATGATAGGGGACCCTCGAGCTGTAAGGCCCCCTGGCGTGCGTAAGCATGAAGTCGAAAAATGCTATAAATAGTTTTATTAATAGAGTTGATTTTTGTATTTATAAAATAATTGGTTACTGGCGGCTTCAAATGATTTAAGTTTTTCCATGTGAATTCTACATCTATGTTCCCTCAATTAGAAACCTTTGAAAGCTGCTATCGTTTTACTCAAAATAATGAAAAGGCAGTAAGTGGTATAGACTCAGAAAGGCTTCTAAAAAATTCCTGTTCAAAGTGGTGCGTCAGAAAGATCGTTTGAAGTAAAATACAAAGCATTCAGAATGGGAAAAATTTGTTCGAAATGTTATTCGCTTATAAAGGACAACATTCATTGGTCTATTGATTGATTGCCTGTAGCTAAACGTCGCACTTGAAAACTATAAGCCGGCTTGGTCCTTAGTCGGAAGTTTGTCCAGAGGAGGTTGAATGAAAGAGAATGAGAGATTTTATTTATCTCGGTTCTTTTTTATTTCTGTAACTTCTAAAAGCCCGAACTTAAATAATACTTCACCAGCAAAAGTTCGAAAGCTGTTTCCTCTTCTGAGAAAAGATGGGACCATAAATGTCAGTCTTTTGTCACTCTTCTAGTTCATAGTTGATTGCCCCGTATGACAGCTTTCCTGGGGTGTGCAATTCTTTGTCAAAAAATACGCTTTCCATGAACAATCATTCCAACAGCCTCACGATAGGAGATTTTAAAGTTTGTTTCATTTCAATCTGTTAATTCAATTGGCTACGTTGTGATTCTATACGCAGTGACCTGTTGAAGATATGAATGAAAATCTGAGATTATATATATATAACGTATTTACGCTTTTAAACGTTAAATTAAAATAATAATAAAGAAACTATTCCTAAGAAATTCTCTCCCAAAAATTACATCTTTTTTTCCTACAGTCAACAAGTCTGATTTATTTTGGCTGTAATATGGTAGCATTTTTTCCCTAATACTATACAGGATGATTCACTACCAGACCGATTAACTTGCAGGGTATGTAGAGGGTGCAGAAACGACTCGGAATCACCCAGGAATGCAGGGTTCCGAATACCGCAGTTGCAAGCTATGGTGCAAAGAAGCAGAGAAAAAGAACAGAAACAACAACACATTAATGAGATAGAAAAAATTTTAGTGGAAGGTTGTAGTGTAAGAGATGTTTGAAATTACGATCAGAAGTCGTCTGGTTGGCCTGATAGCGACCCTGTATGGATTTTCAAACGTTCAGGAAAATCACTCCAGATAGTTTTGCGGTAGGTGGCGCTGAATGGAAAGTTTCGGGAAAACAGATTCTTCTGGAAGTCGTCACTTGTGATCCGTTTCCCGAGGTAGTTGAAGAAACTTGTATTCAAACGATAAACTTCTCGATGTGCTGATCGTGTATGGATCTGTGAATCGTAATGAGCACGCTGCTTGGCAGTTGTACCAGGGACATTACTGGAACAGGGGTATTCCATATCACTCGACCTTTGCAAGTGTAAACAGAAGGTGAGATGAGTCTGATTTTGGTCACGTGAAGAGTTTGGTGTACGAGACGTCCGTTCCTTCAGTTGAAGCTCATCGTTTGAATACCTGCAACTGGCAGAACGTAAGTAATTCCATGCAGCAACACTGTCAGACCCTTTAAATGAGACTTGTGGCCGTAATTTTGAATACCTGTTTTAGTATAACCTTTCAATTTCTGTTTCCTTAATTTAATGCAGTTTCTGTTCATTTTCTCTGCTCTTTTCACCATAGCTCGCAACTACGGCATTGGCGAACTTGCATTGCTGTGTGATATCAAGTTGTGTCTGTACCCACTACACACTGTGCAAGTTTGTCGCTCTGATAGTGGGTCCCCTTGTATAATAGTTCATATTGCATCCGATTTTATTTTACACGGTTGATAAATTGCATAAAACATCGTGTAAAACCATGCGAAATAAGTAATATATTTGTAGAGTAAACAATAAGTTATGTTCCACGTTCTTTTAAATCATAGTATTATGAAATTAAGAACGCAATTCAAAAATTACATACATTTATCACTAGCTTTAAATTTATACATACTTCAGTAAATTAAAATAAAACGAGGAATGCATACATATTGCCTCAAAACATAGGACAATAAATTAATTGTATTTGAAACAATATAACTACTTGTATTTAACGGATTTGTTAAAACTGTGTAAGATAAGTAGAAATCACTGGTTTCAATATAAAGGTCTATGTTATGCTGCTATGCTAAAATCTAACAAAGGTTAATAATACACTGCTGGCCACCGTAAATGCAACACCAAGAAAGACAAGAGATAGCACAACCAAATTTATTTTGTAGATAACATGTTGACCAAGTATCAAATGATTACATTTATAGACTTCTGTGAAGTGTGGCTCCTGCCAGAATCAGTAGCCAGAGTAGCCGCCATTGTTGGAGATCACCGCTGCCACACGCCTCGGCATTGATTCAAAGAGACTTCGGATGTGTTCTTGGGGTACAGCCAACCAAGCAGCTTCCTCACGTTGCCAAAGGTGATCTGGTTTGGCAGCTGGGGGTGTAATCTGGGTCAATCGTTGAGCAACCATCGATCCCATGTTTTCTATCGGTGAATGATCCGCATAGTGAGCCGGCCAGGGGAGCAATTCAATCTGGTGATTGACGAAGAACCTTTGGACAATGCGTGCCACGTGTGGTCGCGCATTATCCTGTTGAAATATGGCTGTGGCCAAGCCCTGAAGGTAAGGAAAGACAACTGGCTCCAACACCTCGGAGATGTAGCGCTGGCTGCTTAAGGGGGCATAGTACCTTGCGAGAACAAAAATTGTTCGTTGTCATATACATGTTACGATTCATCATAAGTTAACAAATTTTGCTAATTTTGATCTGAATTTTATATATTATCTATAACAATGTATAAACTTTAAGAAAACTAGAGAAATTTTGTTCTTTAATAAATACAAAATTTTAAAAAAGATAAATATATATACCAAATTGTAAAAAAAAATATTACTTACCTCCTGTTCCCGCAAGATAATTTTTAAATTATACACTTTAGAATCTCAATTTTTGCATTAAATTGAATTTAAATGTAACCTTTATTCTGTGTGTGTGTGTGTGTGTATACCACTTAATTGAAAAGTATCTTATATTTTTTTTAATATTTTTTAAAATTAAAAAATTCATAAAAAATATTTTTTTTAAAAATTTCAATTTTTATACAGTTGCAAATCAAAATGTATTAAACCATAAAACATAATTATGGCATACAGAATTAAGATCTATGACTAGAATATGCATGCCAATTTTTGTAGCTCTAGAGTAAAAACTTTTTTTACAATCTTGCGGGAAAGTGTAAAAAATTGAAACTGAGAAAATCAAGTTTAAAGAATGACATTTCAATATTTCAAATAAAACTTAATACATAATATTTAAAATGATCCTGCTTCATATGTAGGACCTTCTAGTTCTGCAAAATGCTCATTTGTGGCTTTTTTTCTCATTCTGTAGCCCTACGGGCCTCTAATGTATATGATTTTGATTTAATTTCGGCATTTTTTATGCGTGCATAATTGGCCTTAAAGGCAGAGGTAGCAGTAAAATGTCCTATTTTAAAGCCAAGAGCTTTCATTATCTTTATACATCCCGTCATTCCCTCATTAAACATCACTATAGCCTCATTTACTGCTATGTCTACAATATTTTTAGATGACCCACAGAAGTTTTGGGGCAGTACTTCCAAACAGTCGAGTTGGACGACTCATTAGCGTTTTGTGTTTTACCCCCCACACATTTTTTCAGCAATTTTGGTGCAGATAGTTCTGCTATTATAGGCTTTATTTCATCCATTACGGCAATTGGCACAATATTTTTATGTTTGAATAAAGAAGCACTATTCGTAGCAACTGCCTTTTGATATTTGCACCACGAAGTATCACCAATTGGGCAGAAGTGATGCATAGGTTCCTCATCTGTGGACCTATAATGACAATAAATTGCCCATATGGCCTGACGCATATCACTAACGGAGCTATTATTCTGTCTAATAGCATTGCCATAATAGGTGGTAATTGTATCAATGAACTTATCAGTCAGACGATTTTTACCGCTAATACTCTTACCGTCTGATAATTTTTTGCCACGATTCATTGTTTTTAATTTTCGCAGTCTAGCACCCATACGCTTTTGTATGTGGCCTACACATTCAACTTTTTCGATAGAATATGGTGCTGTCCTTTGAAACTCTGGGAAGGTTTTTGTGTCCCCATCGCCGATATACTTAATATATTTCGCATTTCGTTGTGGCACCGATCTTTGAAATATTTCCTTCATCCCGTCTACTTCCATTTTACTGGAAGAACCAAAATGGTTCTTTACACAGTGTGGTTGATGTTTCAATTTCCACTCTTCATATGAATGTCCAGATTTTGGACCTCGCCCTTTTTCACATCCTTTAAAATATGAAGAGAGAACAGCAACATCAATCACTTTCCCTGTAACATCTCCAATGACACTACAAACACCAATACGGGAAGTGTGTCCACGTGTTTTCCACGTACCGTCACCACTGACACAGATTTCATTACTTCCAGAAGCTGATACTTCTTCTTTCGCAGCATTTTTCATGGAGTCGTCTGCTACTTCACGACTGGCCAAATTTATTTTTCGCATTATCCTTTCATATGACTTTTGTGATACTGGAGAGATGCAAATCCACATTGTTGTGCAAAAATTCTTTATTCCACAAAAACCCAATCCTACTGTACGCATAGCATAGGTTATTCGTGTATTAACTTCATAGTTCTTACTTGAAGCAATAACTGAGGAACTTTTAAAAGTTGTCAATGTACTGCATGAGTAGCATTCAACATAAAACTCAGATACCAATCCATACAAAATCTTTTCTTTCAGAACTACTTTAGTATTGCAGTTAAAACATATTAAATATTTGGATAGTTCAGATAATAAAATATCAATGTTTATCATTCTATATCCATTAGATTGATTGGAATTTCTTACTTCCTTGTCAAGATAATTTTCTTTGCACAATTTCTTAGCGGAAGCAGATATGCAGTCAACAGCAAGCGTATCTGATACTTTTCGAGTGTATTGATTCGCATGAAAACGCTTTCGTTTTCGGCGATAGTCACTGCCTCTACGTTGAGCTTTACTAGACATTTTTTACTAATTAAAAAGATGCAAAAAAAACTTCAATCAACAAAAAATTTAAAAAACTTACGAATTACGAGAATAACGAGATAACACTCAATAAAGCACCAGTAAACAGTATGAAATACAAATGTAAACAAGCAATACTTCGAACTAGGGCAGTGTTGAGTTGCAAACTTCCTTCTCTCATTAAAAATAGATAAAATTAAAAATTAGCAACAACTGGGGAGAAAATAATTTCAATAACACCATCGATTTCAAAACCGAAACTAACGAACATGGTTTGTTTACATTGGATTTAAATGGACAATCCAGTGCTGACGTTTGACATTTTTTGTTGCTATTGCCGTACATTTGGTCCGATTTTGACGCGGTTTGTTTTAAAATGCTCCTAACAGTCTGTATTAATTTTTAAAAATATTTTTGAAAAATGGATTTTTTTGCCGTTTAAAGGTACTATGCCCCCTTAAAGTACCGACAATGCGTACTAGAGGAGTGCGAGAGTGATATCCAATACCGCCCCATACCATAATACACTGTGCAGGACCAGTGTGGCGGGGTGCATAACGCAGCTGTTCAGCATCCTCTCTCCACGGTGTCTCCAGACTCGAATCCAACCATCGTGGTGTTAAAGACAGATGCGTGACTCGTCAGTAAAGATAACTGCATTCCTTTCTGCCGCCCATATCCTTCTTTCGTCGCATCATTGGCGGCGGAAACGTCTGTGGTTCTGCGTCAAGGGTAGACCAAGCAATGGACGTCTTGCGGACAGACCTCTCTGCTGTAAACGGCGTCGAATGGTACGTGCTGACACTGAATGATGCGTTACAGACTCTCAATGTGTTGTGCTATGGTTCGTGATGTGACTGAGCGATCCGTCACTGCCATGCGCACAATTTGCCTGTCCTCACGTGAAGTGGTGCACTGAGTTGGATGCAGTCGGTCCGTCGTACCCTCCTGCATCCAACGGTTACATGTCCGCATTACATTTGTTTGGTTTCGTCCAACACGACTACCGATTTCCCTGAAAGATAATCCACAATATCTCTCTCGGTAGGCCACTATCCTTCCTCTGTCGAACTCAGATACTTGATCAAAAGCTGATCGCTGTTTTCTAGTAGACATAACTGATCCGTTTTTTGAAAAAACCACAAGAAAAACACAATTGCCGAACTTGAAATCGTCGAAATCTCCAAGCCTTAAATAGCGCTTTGAGGTGGCGCCACAGGCGCGCGTGATGTGTGTCTGCGCTGAAATTCTAATCATTTGCATATCTCACCTCCGCTAATGCCTGTTGTAAATTTCATGTTATTTGCATGCTTCCTTCAGAGTGTTGCATTTACGGTGGCCAGCAGTGTATTTTAAAAATTATTTTCTAGATTTGCTACTCACAGTAATAATAAAGGCATTTGTAAACTTAATTTAATTTCAACGAAAAAAGGTAAACGTAACGAGTATAAAGGTATAATTACTATATTAGAGATGTATGCTTTTATAAAATGCTTGTGACCATTTTTTTCTTGCTTATAGGAAATCATATATAGACATTATTTCTATAACCCTTCAGCATAAAAAGAAATGACATCCGAAAAGCTAATATTCTGTTGAATAGTTTTCTGAACAGACTGGCACTAATAGGAAGTCAAAATTCATTCAGTTGTTTGTTAAAAGAGTCCGAAGATCTTGGAAGTGAATAGGGTGTAATGTCATGCTTTCAGAAACGAAAGAGAAGAAAACACTTCTCAAATGAATGCGGATTATTGCTATTTAGATGTGTGTTAATATCTCAAACCCGACAAAGATTTCAGTTTCCTTGATCCTAGCAATATTTTTAAAATCTCACAACTGGATAAACATTTATTCTTTTCGAACTAAGGAAATAATATTAATAATAATAATAAAACAGGACACACAAATCTAACTACAGAATATGATAAAACTTAACGCACAATATCTATAAACAATTTACTTCAAAAAGCTATTTAAAATCCGAAATGGAGTAAATCATTCAATCAAGGAGCTCACAGAACTATTATTAATTAATTTTAATAGCTTTACCTACAGTTTCCCAAATATTCTTATAACATGCCTAGAATGGTGTAACGGAAAATATTAGAGCCTCCCTGCAAGGTCAAGTTTGGGGCCCCAAGCCGGATCTCACAAAGGGTACGTGCTTGGCGTCAGTCAGGATTTGGGTTCCAGCCCCCTCCCCCACCCCACGGTGCGGGGGTGTACGCTACGCCACTGCATGCCAACTACTTTTTCCCCTTTCTTTCACAACTGCAACACAGCTAAAAGTTTTTCTAAACTAAAAATCATTAAAAGTCATCTTATAGCTTTCATAGGCCAAAATCGGTTTTTGGACTTAACAATACTGTCAGCAGAAATAGATGAACTTGAAAAATTAAAATCCTCTGCTATGGATATTATTATAAATGCGTTTGCCGAAAAAAAAATCAAGATAAAAGCATCTATTATACAACTAACTATAAGAAAGTTCTTAAGTAATAAAGTGTTTCAATACATATGCATATTTATACTTATTTTGACACTTCTGAATAAGTTTTATCAATGCGATCCTTTTTATTTATTTTCCAAAAAAGACCCCCCCCTCCAACGAATTTTCAATACGGGACTCACTCAGGGCTGGCTACGTCCGTGTGCAACACAGGAAAAGAACAATTTTTGTTGAACAAATTTAAGTAAAATTGAGTATTTTGATACTCCCGAACAAATAACAAAGTGCAACTGACAAACTCAGAGCCTGAGGCAGGGATTAAGTCTCATGACTTGCAACGCAATATTCGAAACGAATCGGAGATGTATTTCATACTTTGCCGGTTTCTCATTACGCATTCTATAGAATGCTTAGGCAATGTTTGAAATAAGAATCATTTCATACATTTCCGGCTAGTTTTAGGCATTCTATACAATGTCAGATTTCATACTTTGCCGGTAACATATACACGAATCACAAAGAAAATAAACAGTTAAACCATGGGATACAAATATATAAAAAACCGATCTAGAATACTAGGGAACAGGAACAACAGATTAGCCCATACAAAAAGATAAAAATAGGATATTGTGCATTTTGTCGGTAAAATAAGAAATTAACACCATTTGAATTTTTATCTAAAAAAACCCGACGACAATTTACGAGAAGTATTAGAAGGCTCAGTATAAAGTGCTAATTTTTTGTATGATGAACACATAGGAATCCGCATCTCAGATAGACCCAAAAAGACAATTGGGGGATAAGTATTTAATTTAAATATATATAAATAGTATGGGAACGGGCTTGGTTCGTTAAAGATTGAATAATGTTTCTAGAATAAGTGTTAATATGAATATTGGCTTCGGAAAATATTTTTTGAACCGTAGAGCGGTGTTTTATATAGCATTAATCCAAAAACTCTCATCTTCAAGAAGTTTAGTTTTTTATGACGTAGGAGTGTGGCGCAGTGCATTCACCTCTTCATCATCTGAAGTTGAAAACACAGTAGTCTCTAATGTCATAGCTTTCATTGTGTGCTTTACCTAAGAAAAATATAAAAATGTTAGTGTGTAAATAAGTTATTTATTGTTTAATATTTAAATAGGATGATCTGTTTGTTAAATAATAGAGGAGGGATATTGAAGACAGTGAGTGTGTTTACTAACATCACACTAGAAAGCAGGGGTGACCAACCCGTGGCACGGCAGAATTGTAACAGTGGCACGCGAAGACTCAATAAATTTTTTTTAATTTAAAGACATAATAAATAATTTTTTTTTTACGATTTTATTGAAATGTGGTTGTTTTAGACTAGGGGTGTCAAACACGCGGCCCGCATGTCGCCCGCCAGTACGTAAGTTGCGGTCCACCAATTCTTTTTTAAAAATTTTAAATATCGGGCTTTTAAGGTTTTTTAAATTTAAAATTTTAGGTGAACTTTTACATATTTATAAATCTGCAATATTATATTTGAATGTTACCCACTCTTGTTTTAAAAGAAATTCTTTTTGACAGTATAGAAAGGGCTTTATATAATAAAAAAAATTAATACTTTAATTAAACATTTTATTTATAATTTTACTATAATAAATTAATTTCTATTAAATTCTGAAATGCATTATGCGTTTTCTTAACCCCGATTTTTCGTGCGTGTGTGTGCGACTTTTATTTCTCTTCCTCCTTCTCTATTTGGAGTGTCCAATCAGGTCAGAGTCTGATGGGACCAGGTGTTTTACAAAATTTAAAAAATCTATCAAGGTTCAATATATTAAGATATTTTAAGATAAAGGGCAATATATACTTAATCATTTGCAAAAGAAAGTGGATTTTTATTTTTATTCGTATTTAACTAAAAATTTATTTAATAAAAATATTATCGAACTTCAACAATGTGTAAAGGAAGATCAATTCAAGAGGAACGTGGTAATTTTCTAGAAAATGGGATCTGCATTATTTTTTGTCCAAAGCAAGGATAAAATATTGTGCCTGATATTTAAAAACTCTATTTCAATTGCTAAGGAATATAATCTTAAAAGACACTATGACACAAATCATTAAGCAACTCCATATATGACCAATACTTTGCAAAACTTCGTGAAGACAAATTGTCCGAATTGTGAGTGAGACCAATTATTCAAAAGCAATAAAGTATACTCTTTTAATTTGTTAAAGACTATACAGCTGTTGTCAAAGGTATATTTTACCCCATTTAATCATGCAAGCGGATCAAAATGATGTACTGAAAGGGGATTTATTGGAGATGTTTATTATGTTCGGCACAAACAAAGCAAATTAAAAGTGCAAGTTTAAGTCGAAATATTATATCTAGCAGAACTGATGAAATAGCCGAGATTCTGAGAAATCAGCAAAATTAAACTGTATCAAAACAGATTCATTCACGGATGTGATGTTAATTTAAAAATAAGTAGAGATTATATATATATATATATATATATATATATATATATATATATATATATATATATATATATATATATATATACAGTCGACTCTCGATAATTCGAAGTTGGAAGGACCAATGAAAAACTTCGAATTATCGAATATTCGAGTTCGAATTATCAAGAGGGTAGTAAAAAACTCTCAAAATACACGAAGAGAAGTTTTTTTTCCTGACACACATTTAAATTTAAAACTATAATAAAGCAACAGTTGTACATAATTTTTTTAAAGTACATTTTATACAGTATAAAAATAAAACAGAAGTTAAAAGTCCTATATTAAAACAATACTTATATCTTGAAAAGAACTATTAAAAGAATATACATACTATATATAATTAATCCTTTTTGTCGAAAACATGTGTTATCTTTTTTTTGTTGTTGTTTTAAGGCATTCAATCTAAGTTTGTCAATAAATTTTTCTAGAACAAATGAAGCTTGTAAAATGTCTACATCAACATGATTTTGAAGGAAAAAGTTGCGTAGTTTGTGTTTAGTGGCACTTTAGCTTCTGACAGAGTTACCGGAGTTAACTCCTCCGATTCGTCTTCATCACTTTCTGTATTATTGTGGTCCAAAGCCACAATTTCAGCGTCAGATAGAGCTCCCCATACAGCAATGTCCGCGTCAACCAACACATAGTCGTCAAACGTCAAATCTTGTTCTGGAAGAGCTTCCCAAAGGGATGGTTCAGCATTAAATTCAGTGAGTGTATTATCCACATCAACCAGATTCGGCGAGGGGAAACCTGACTTTTTAAAACAACTGTGAATTGTCAAAGGAGTAATAACTCTCCAAGCCTTGTCAATCATGATCAAAGCTGTTAAAATAGAAATAGTAGTTGCATGCTGCTGATTTTCGAGGTTATTCAAAATGCTTTTATCAACTTCACGCCGGTAAAAAGCTTTAAAATTATGTATGATGCCCTGGTCGAGTGGCTGAAGTTTTGAGGTTGAGTTTGGAGAGAAAAATTGAAGTTTCACATTAATAAAGGTGCTGCGTTATTGTGCACAGTACAGTTGTCTAAAAATAAGAGAATACGTCGTTTTCCTCTTTTCATATCCGAGTTCAGTGAGACCAACCATTCATTAAGGAGTTCGGTGGTCCTCCATGCCTTCTTGTTTGATCGGTATTTGGTAGGGAACGAGTTTATGCCCTTGAAACACCGAGGTTTTGCAGATTTTCCTATGACGAGAGGAGTAATCTTTTCTGAGCCGTCCATGTTTACAGTCAGTAAAATAGTTAACCTCTCCTTGCTATTTTTTCCTCCATGGCATTTTTCTTTTTTGAATGTAAATGTTTTTTCTGGCAAACACTTGAAAAAGAGTTCGGTTTCATCCGTATTGAAAATGTTACGTGGTTCGTACTCCTTTATTAGATCTGAAAGCGAGTTCTGCCACTTAGAACAAACGTTAATGTCGACACTTGAGCTTTCCCCGCACATTTTTTTGAAGACTATCCCATTCCTTTTCTTAAAATTTGTAAGCCGTCCCTCGCTAGCTGAAAACTCGATTCCTAATTCTTTGGCGAATGCTTTAGCCTTTTCCTTCTATAAAGAGCCACCCATCGGAATATTCTGTCCTCGACACTGTCTCATCCATGAAACTAAACACTGTTGAAGGCGTGGAAAATTACTTTTACTAACGCGTTTTCTCACTCTACTCGAAGATACACTAAAGATTTTCTCTTTATTCTTCAGAATAGTGGAGAGTGAGCTCAGTGGGATTTCAAATGCTTTGGCTACATCGACCTTCCTCTCACCTTCTTCAACTGATTCTATCACTTTTTTCTTTTCAGAAATTGTTAAGCACTTGTACTTTTTAAAAGAAGACATGTCGTTCCTTTCGCGTGATAAGTCGACACTAAGGTGAAGTGTAAAGTAGTGGCCTAAGGTTTATCGAAATTAACAGGTAGGAAACGTAAATCACCACAACTTTAGTAAAATAATATTTTTAATTTAAAATTTGGAATCTGAAATGAACACAAGACGTATTCACAGTTCACACTCAGCTACAGGGTATACTTAATAGCAGGAGTCGACAACTATGGCACGTGGAGCAATTCTTAGTGGCACATTACCACTCTTTTTTTAAAAAAAATAATAGAATAAAGTTAAATCCCTGTCTCTCCTGTCTTTGCCTCGTACATTTTTATACAAAGGTTTTATTTCTCGCTTTCAATACTCTGCCATAAAACGATTCTGCTGAATTATCTTGGATGTAGTTCGAGTGCTTTATTTAAAAAAAAGGCATCTGTTTAAAAGTGACTCATTATTAATAATAAATACTCAACGAAAATCAAAATTATTGTGCAATACTTGTAAAAGGAAACATCACTCATTACTGCACAGTGAATAAAAAAGAAAGCAGTTTTTCCTTTATCCATCTAAAGCTTGTGTAACAATGGAAAAAAAACAGATGGCTTAGGAATAAATCAACATTCTGCTTAGCAAATACCGGAAGTATAATAAACAAAGTATAGTTATTCTATCAACATGCACAATTTGAACTGAAAATAAGTTCAGTAAAAAAACCGCTCGTGAGATAATTAGGGACAGGAAGTGAATCTAACTTCATAATATTGAAGGTTCGAATTATCGAGAGTTTTATAGAATAACTTCGAATTATCGCGTGTTGTAGTCTGGCCAACCACAAATTTTACTTCGAAATATTGAGAGTACCAAAACGTATGGTTTTAGTTCGAAATATCAAGAGTTTTTCTAGGGGTTGAGCATATATAGGGTGTTTTTTTCCAGGTATAGAAGTTTAAGTCGGCATTACTTTCCAAGATGGCGACCAATTTAACAGCTGTCAAGTGATTTATTCTCAGTTTGGTTTGGCAATTCATCAAAACGATCATCAAGCAAGGCGTAGATTCGTCGAATGGGCCCAAAACGAAATTGCCGTTGTTCCCGATTTTCATAAGCGAATTTTGTTTAGCGACGAAGCGCACTTCTAGTTGAATGGCTACGTCAACAAACAAAACTGCCGCATTTGGAGTGAAGCTAATCCACAAGTGTATGTCGAAACACTGTTACATCCAGAAAAACTGACTGTTTGGTGCGCTTTATGGGCTGGTGGAATCATTGGTCCGTACTTCTTCAAAAACGATGAAGGCCACAACGTTACAGTCAATGGTGATCGGTATAGAGACATGATTACTAACTTTTTCATTCCTGAATTGAACAATCATGATGTCCAGGAGCCGTGGCTCCAACAAGACGGCGCAACATGTCACACAGCTCGTGCCACATTCGATTTATTGAAAGACACATTTGGTGACCGCCTAATTTCACGTTTTGGACCTGTGAATTGGCCTCCAAGATCTTGTGATTTAACACCGCTAGACTATTTTCTGTGGGGCTATGTAAAGTCATTGGTCTATGCGGATAAGCCACAAACGCTTGACCATTTGGAAGACAACATTCGCCGTGTTATTGCCGATATACGGCCACAAATGTTAGAAAAAGTCATCAAAAAGTGGACGTCCAGATTGGACTACATCCGAGCCAGCCGTGGCACTCATATGCCAGAAATCATATTTAAAATGTAATGCCACAAGATTATCTTTCGAATAAAAAAAATTCATGTCAATCGAATGATACATCGTTGTTTTATTGCAATTTAAAGTTCTATACCTCTAAAAAAACACCCTTTACTTCGAATTAGAGAGAGGTTCGTATTATCGGAAGTTCAAATTATCGAGAGTCGACTGTATATATATATGTGGGAGTCCGAATAAATCTTCGAATAAAAATCAGACTCTTCAGAAGGCGGGATTTTAGATTGGCGAGGTGGTTTGTCTAGGGGTAAGTATTTAAGGGTTATTGATGAATTATTAATTGAATCTAAGTCATTTAAACACAGATACTTCATTTAAGTAAAAAAGAATTTATTTAAAGAGAGTTAAAGGGAAATATTTACAAAAGGGGATATTTATAAAGAGAAAGACATGCAGGAAATAGGTTAATTAAAAGTTGAGTTATACCTTTAGAAGACGGGGAAATAAACCTTTATCATTATTGGATGTTAGGACTGGTGGTGCCGCGCAGGGCGCGGAAATGCGGTAAAGACGTGACGTGTTGAACAAGCAGTGGTTAGTAGGCCTCTGCCGAAAAATTATTCAAGCCGGAGCTACGAAAGCTCACTAGATGGCGCTGCTTCGGAATGCAGTAATAAATAAAATTGAGATTTATGGTCCTCTGAAAAGGATATGACTCAACCTTTTAACAAAATGTTTCAAAGGGAAAATCCTACAAAATCACCCTCTCCTGACAGAGCTGGTCTCTCAGCTCTTACAAAATGTTGAGAGCTAAAGTACTTTAAATACAAACTATTTTTAGTTACAACTATAAATTTGATGATTATTGGAATGTGGATGCAATAAAGACAAATAATACGATTCTTAAAGATAATAAAATAAAATATTACAGATGAAAAGACGTATACCTAATATTCACAATTCCGGACCTAAAATAAAGCATATAAAAACAAAATATTCTATGTTGTGATCTACAATTAACTAAACCATAAAAAAAATCCTTCGCATCAATAGAAAGATAATGAATAATACGAAAATATAATAAATGTTACAAGTGAATATAAAATGATTAATGGAAACGAGTGTGTTACCATAGAACATCTATTAATTTCTCAAGAGGGATATGAGAAAAATTAAAAATAATAACAAATAAAAAAAATTTAATTAAGCATAAAAATGTTTCATCAAATCTGCTGAGGTGGTGGTTGAGTTCGGTCCTTCGTGCTGACCAACCTTTTCCACTTCATACCTATCCTTGGAATTAACTTTTGTTACTTTGTAAGGGCCTAAGAACTTTGGTCTTAGTTTCAGTCCAGCTCCAAATTGGGTTCTCTGGATGGCTACTAAAATCACCTTTGTATAACAAAGCTTCTTTCTTCTTCTGTTATACGTCTTTCTATTTTCAGACTGCAGGGTTTCGATGTTCTTTTTGCATCGTTTCTTAAAAATTCGCGTTGTTCTAGTAATTCTTCCACCATTTCTTCTAGAAGTAAGTCTTTGATTAGGATGTCTTCCTTGTTACGCATTTTGATTCCCACTAATAGTTCGAATGGTGTCCATTTTGTACTGCGACTTATAGTACTATTTAGTATTCTCTGTAATCTGTCGACGTATTTGTACCATTTCGTTGAGTCGTCTAATGATTGGTGAGAACTGGAATCAAAGTTCGATGAATTCGTTCAACTTGTCCGTTTACTCGTGGAACACCTGTCGCTATTTGTAGATGTTGAATGTTTTCTTCATCACAGTAGTCGTTGAATAATTTTGAAGTGAACGCTGAACCTCTATCAGAGATAATTCTGATGGGATTACCAAAGGTCTTCTGCTGTTGTTTTAGTTTTCGAGGGCACTTTCAGCAGACACAGTTTTGACGGGATATAGCCAAGTAAATTTGGTAAATGCGTCTACTACGGTGAAAATGTGTTGATACCTTTTGTTTGTGGAGGGTATAGGACCAATGAAGTCAATATGGTACGTACTTAAAGGAATGCTTTCCTTAGAAATAGGATTCAAAAACCCTTCCTTTTTGCCAGTTTTCTTATTAGCTAAGATACATGGAACACAATTAACTATTACTTTTTTAACGACGTTGGATAAATTTGGGATAAAAAATTCCTGTTTCACAATTTCTTCTGTTTTTCCTACTGAGAAATGACTATTTTCGTGAATCAATTTAATTAGTTCAGCTTGCATTGCTTTAGGGGTTACAATTAATTCTCGACCATTTAAGTACTTATAGAGTATACCATTTCGCTCAAAAAATTCTTCTGATTCTTGCTTCTCTAGAAGTGATATCAATGTTTGGATGTTGTCATCTTCCTCTTGTGCGTTTTTAAGCTTTGAAGTTAATGTATCATTGCATACCATCATTTCGGGATATCGGCTAAGAGCATCAACGTGTTTCATACGACTTCCAGCTCTGTGCTCTATTTCATAATCGAATTCTTCTAATTGAAGCGCCCACCTGGCTATGCGAGTAATTAGCTCCTTTTTTTGCATAGTCTTCTGAAATGCTGAGCAGTCAGTTACTATTTTAAAGTGCTGTCCTAAAAGATAAACACGAAACTTCTTTAATGCGTTGATAATTGCTAGTACCTCTAATTCGTAGCTGTCATACTTTTCTTCTGCTGTATTTGTCTTTTTTGACATGTAGTAAACGGGATGTAACTTTCCATCTTCTGATTCTTGTAACAAAATTGCGCCGTACCCTTGTTTATAGGCGTCTGTATGCAGTTCTGTTTTTCTTCCATACTTGTAAAGGTGCAAGATTGGGCCTTCGGACATGATTTTCTTCAATTTTTCAAATGCTTCTTTTCGTTGAGTTCCGAAAAAAAAAAAGAGGTTTTCTTTTCTTGTTAAATCGCTAAGTGGTTTAGCTATCTTTGAATAATCTTTGATGTACTTGCGGAAATACCCAGTTAAACCAAGAAAACTTTGTACTTGTTTTATTGTTGTTGGTTCTGGAAATTTTCGGACAGCTAGTGTCTTCGTGGGAGATGGTTTAATAGTTCCGCTTTCTACAATGTGACCTAGAAATTCAATTTTCTTTTTTAAGAATTGGCACTTCTTGAACTTAATTTCTAATCCGTATTTCTTTGCGACTTCGAAAATAATTTTAAGTTTTTCTAGACCTTCCTGTTCGTTTTTCGCTGGAATGACGAGATCATCTAAATAACTGATTACAATTCCTTTCCGTGTAAGATCTCTAAATATACTTGATACGTAGCGTTGGAAAACTCCTGGACTTGTGCTTAGTCCGAAAGGAACTTTGTTGAATTCAAATTGTCCATCTGGGACGATAAAGGATGTATACTTTCTGCAATCTTCGTCAACATCGACGTGAAAGAAACCATTGCGTAAATCTAATGTAGAATATACCTTTGCTTCTTGCAAAGTGTCTAAAACATCTTCGATGATAGGTAACGGAAATTTATCTTTCACAAGCTTCTGATTCAATTTTCTGTAGTCAATGCACATTCTCGAAGATCCATCTTTCTTTTTACCATTACGATTGGACTTGCATATTCTGAAGAACTCGGACGTATAATGCCTTCGTTGAGCCATTCTTCTATCTGTTTGTTTACTTCTTGTCTTTCTCAGAAAGCTAGTCAACGAGGGTGTTGACAGACTGGTTCTTCGTCTTTTAGAATAATTCTCATTGTGACGTCAGTAGATGCTGTTTTTTCTGGCTTGTAGTCTTGAATTAACTTTTCAAGTTCCTTCTTGATTTGACGATTTTCAACATGACGTAGGTCTAGTTCTTCTTGAAGATTTTCAGCAGATATTTGCATAAGCTGTGCATGATTCTCATATTTGTTGAATTTAACTCCTTCTTTAGTGAAACTTATCGATGCTTGTTCCAAAAGATCTTATCCAATAACTGCTTCGAATTTTAATTTATCAGTCGGTACAACATGCCAAGTTAACGAGTAATTTTCATCATCTATTTTGAACTTATGTTCAAAGGAACCGATAGTTGTCACTTGTGCTTCACCAATACCTGTGAGAAGCATCTTGTTCTTCGATAATTTTGTTGGATCCATTATTCTTCTGCTTGAGTTTTCTCGAAGCAAACTTACGGTACTACCACTGTCTATGAGCGCCGTGATTTTCACCTTTCCAAAAAATATCTCTTTAGTACGTAAACCTTCCTTAACGATGAGTGTGCAAGTTTCTTTTGGAGGTTCTTTGGAATTCTGCGATTTTGAATAGTTCGTCTGAGCATGCTTGGAAGCATTGTGATTTGAGTGTTTCTCGTAATTTTTGTTGTAATACCTTTTCTGCGCGCTGTCTTGATATCTTTGAACAGATTCGTACTTGGTGACAGGGGCTTCGTAATGTTTGTTGTAATTCGTTGACGCTGGAAACTTCTTATCTTTCCTGTTATACTCGAATTTTCTTGGTGCTTCATACTTGCGATTCTTTTCTGTGAATCTGAATTCTTGTTTCTTCACAAATGAACTGCTAGATTTTTGTTTCAGAGTCCTTTTAAAGTCTTCTCGAATTCTTCTAGTTTTTCTGCTAATTGAACAGGGGAGTTCATATTTGCCTATTCATCAAGATAATATTCTTTAAATTCAAAAGGAGTTTTTCGTTTGAGTTGATCTGTTATGTGATTAGATCTGATAACTTGTTGAAAGTATCTATCTTCAATCCATCTATCCATCCGTTGAAGTAAGTGTTTAACTCATGGTAAAAATCAATCCATGTTCTTTCAGGTGCTTTTTGGTGAGTGACAAATAGTTGTCGAAACTTTTCTGGAGTTAGTTTAAAGCGTTTCAGCAGTAAATCTTTAACGTGTTCGTAAGAGTTGGCTTTTTATCGTCAGGCTCTCTCGCTATGATGTGAGATACTTCCGTCGGTAACAAGCCTAACAGATGAGATACCCAGTTTTCTTGATCAATATTCAATCTCTGCGCTTGACGTTCAAATAATTTTAGATAAAGAGAGAGACTGATGTCTTCTTTCAAATCAAAACCATGTATAAACTTTGAAATTTCTTTGACGAGAAATTTAGTATCACTTTCTTTGGATGTATCAGCGCCTAACTGGATTCTTAACTTTTCCAACTTAAATTCATCTTTGCGTTTTTGCTCATCTAACCTCAATTGTTCGAAGCGTAATTTTTCTTCTCGTTCTTCAATGCGTAATTTTTCTTTTTGCTCTTCAATGCGTAAATTTTCTTCTCTGGCTTTGCGATCCTCAACAATCGTTGAATGTATGTTTTTGGTCAGTTCTTCGTCATAATCTTCACTACTAATAATTAGATCTTTGAGTGTGGCGATGGTCATAGATTTATCGAATTTTAAATTTAATTCCGTGGCTAAGACAAATAAATCTTCGCGTCGACCTTTGCCAAGATACGCCATTTTAAAATTTAAATTTAAGTTTAGATAGTAACCAAAGGAATAAACAAAATTGTTACGCGTTCAAACAAAACAATGATGCTGTGCTATTGGCAATTCTCGTTTGCATTTACAAAAATTCTCAAGTTAAAATGATATTGCATCAAAATACACTAAATATACATTGAAATATTCAAATTCTATTCATTTAGAAATATTTTAAACCAGTAACGCGTAAAAACAACAGTGCGAGCTAAAATACGTAATGCTTAATTTAAAGTAGTCAAATCATTAATTTCAACTAAAAACAAAACCTTTTTTTTTTAACCATTTGATATATCAGTTCTCATTTCGTTATAATAAATGCAAAAAGAATTTGAAAAAAAAAAAAATAAATTAATATAAATCTTGTTTAGGAACTGTGATTAAATTTATTGTGATATGAAAATTTAATCATTTAAAGTTCTTTGCTGAAAAAAGCAAACAATTAGAAGTTAGTTACGTAACAAAAGTCTCATATATATTTTTTATTACACCAATAAAAATAAAATCTTTTTAGGATCCCTTCAGCAAATTTTAAGGATAAACACATGTTTCAATAGAAAGCATAAAAATTCTGTCAAAAATGAGCTCAAAATACTTATATATTGAATGATAAAATACATCATTAAAAATAAGATTATACATGATCCTTCATCTCAATTCTAAAAAACATAGCATATTCTTTCAAAATATATTTCTCGATACTCATAAAAAATAATTAATTACTAAACAGCTGCGGAAAAAGAAATGTTACACTATATGAGTAATCGAAATTGCCAAATGTTTAGGAATGGGAAACATTAATCTCTTAGTTCAAGGTCGATGACATAACCATAGAAATGGAAACTTTTCATACTTGTAGAAAATTTTAATTGATACGATTTCTATACACAAATAGAAAAATAGTAGTTCAGAAAAACACACATGTGATATTTAAAAATATAAATTACTTCATGAAATCGACTACAACAATTTTTTTTAATAAGTAAATTAACACTTGCTCACACGTATTCTTTTCTGAAGATTCCCTTTTTTTTCCTGTTGCAAGAAAAACGAAATAAAAAACAGTACACACCTGATACAGTTGACGACGTGTGATTAATTACTTGAAAAGAAACTTCAAATGCTCCTGGATGTGTTCACTGGACTTGTGAAACTCTTGTAGTTGTTGTACACGGCAGAAAATAACGTGGTTTCGGCGAGCGATCTTGTAAGATCTTGAGTTGTGACTTGTGAGTTGCGAGAGTCGTTTTATTCACCTATAAATGACCTATTATGAGAGGCAATCCGCATTTTCGATTCAGTCCGCTTGTTATTTTAGGCGTGCAGCCAAAAATGTTTTTTTTTTAAAGAAGAAGAGAGTTAGAAGGTTATCAACTTATTATTTAGAGAAGATTTTCGAAATCAAATCCCGGCCGAACCCCCAATTATTTCTGTGGGAGTCCGAATAAATCTTCGAATAAAAATCAGACTCTTCAGAAGGCGGGATTTTAGATTGGCGAGGTGGTTTGTCTAGGGGTAAGTATTTAAGGGTGAGTGATGAATTATTAATTGAATCTAAGTCATTTAAACACAGATACTTCATTTAAGTAAAAAAGAATTTATTTAAAGTTAAAGGGAAATATTTACAAAAGGGGATATTTATAAAGAGAAAAACATGCAGGAATTAGGTTAATTAAAAGTTGAGTTATACCTTTAGAAGATGGGGAAATAAACCTTTATCATTATTGGATGTTAGGACTGGTGGTGCCGCGCAGGGCGCGGAAATGCGGTAAAGACGTGACGTGTTGAACAAGCAGTGGTTAGTAGGCCTCTGCCGAAAAATTATTCAAGCCGGAGCTACGAAAGCTCACTAGATGGCGCTGCTTCGGAATGCAGTAATAAATAAAATTGAGATTTATGGTCCTCTGAAAAGGATATGACTCAACCTTTTAACAAAATGTTTCAAAGGGAGAAAATCCTACATATATATATATATATATATATATATATATATATATATATATATATATATATATATATATATATATATAAGTGGGTAATACAACCACTAGAGCTGATAATTTGATTATATTCAAATATGTTTTGAAAAATATGTTACTATTAGAAAAGTTGGTTAGTCTTGTATGATGGTGCGAGTGAATGTTAACTTCGCACTGTTCAAATACTCGAGGGCTTTTGGCGAAGGATCTCGCAATT
The DNA here is from genome assembly GCA_019973935.1 of Trichonephila clavipes. Classification (NCBI taxonomy): domain Eukaryota; kingdom Metazoa; phylum Arthropoda; class Arachnida; order Araneae; family Nephilidae; genus Trichonephila; species Trichonephila clavipes. The sequence continues at coordinate 168,315 of BMAU01004252.1, forward strand.
TTGAGCCATGGCCAAGTGACGAGGATGACACCTGAGGTGGCAGCTCCCTCTCCTATAACTTCCACACCACACGAACGGGAGGACATTTGAGCTTTGACATATTTAACATGGATCAGCCTCCTCTGCACAGTGGACCTTCAGTGGTACCAGGTTCGAACTCATAACACGCCGGCCCCGAGGCCGTTACCTTGACCACTGGGCTACTGCGACCACTGCATGATGGTGCACCTACCATGATAGGTAGCACTAAAAGAGTTTTTGCAAGATTAAAAGAAACAGGAATCCCCTGCATAGTATAAAAATTTTGAACATTTTCTCTGTATTACTCACAATCAAGTACTGTGTCCCAAAATTTTAAATATAGGTCATATTTTAAAAATAGTCACCAAAATTGTAAATTATATTCGAGATCATAATCATCGTCAATTTGCTTCATTTCTGGAAGATATAGAAAGTGAATACAACGATCAAACATATTATATGGAAGTTCAATGACAATTTAAATCATAAGGTGTTAAAACGATTCAAGAAATTGCCGGACGAATTCATAAAATTTTCTTGGAAGATTATGAATATGTGGAACTAAAAGATGGATAAAGGACCTGGCTTTCTAGTTGATATTACAAGTCATCTTTATCAACTTAATTTTATGCTTCAAGGCGAAAAAAAATCATGCTGTTACAACTCTATTTTATAGTATTAAAAATTAAATAAATAGAAAAATGAAACTTGTTTCACTTTGAAAGCTGTCAATATCTATTGATTATAAATCCCATAAATTAAAATTTACTGAATATTCTCACAAAAACTAAAACGGAATTATAGATAAAAGATTTTCTGAATATTTCTCACTTTTACTTCACTCCAAGAATGTAGTCTTCCTATCGATATTGAAATTGTTGATGAAAGCTTACCAATGAAATCAATTGAAATCTACTGTGACTCTTTGATTAAAGAAAGGGGCTGTGATAGTCCAGTGGTCAAGGTATCGGATCATGGCAGGCATGTCATGAGTTCCAGAGGCCAGTACCACTAAAGACCCGCCGTGTAGGGCAGCGATGCACGTTAAATCCGTCGAGAGCTGAAACGTTCTCCCGTTGGTGTGGTAGTTAGACACAAAATGGGGGTGCATGCTCAGGTGTACCCATGCTATCAAGTCGCCCAGGTGCCATTTATCACAGGATAATTGACCATGGCTCAAAATTACGTGGTCCGTCGCCAAAAGCCCTCGTGTAGCTGAACAGTGTGACAGGGTTAATATTCACTTACGATGCCACGCCCCTTGATGAAGGAAAAATTTATGGAAGTTTGAATTCTAGATTTATATATATATATTCATGTTTATCAGTAGATCGATTTCCTAAAATATATCTTTGGTTATGCGAATAATGAGGATGTTCGGAAGCACTTATTTATGCAGGCAATAATTTTCTATAATGAAAAATAGAGAAAATTCAAAAAGGTCAAAATTACCCCGATCATTAATTAACATTTACTGTCAATTTTAAAATTTGTATATCAGCTCAACATTCTCAATCAAATCTTGATGACTTACTTTGTGGGAAAAAAAAGATATTAAATATCTTCTAAAAAGTAATGTTAGATTGTGAATTTCTTAGAATAACTTTTATTATTTTTGTTTTTTTTCTATAATAAATATAAAACATTTATAGTTTAAGTTTAAAATATAACATGAAATATAAGAGGACTACGTATGTATAATATACAATATATTGAGCTTTATATTAAGTCTAATAAATGCATACAATATAAAAATCATATTTTATTAATTTTTAAAGATTGAAAACATGTGACCCCCAACTTATATTTAAATAAACCATTTGGCCCGTAATAGCTTATGAGTTTGATATGCTTGCTTTAGAGAAATATAAGGGCTATTGGCGGTATGCACCTCGTAATTTTGAGCTGCATATTAGTTCAAGGACGTTTCCTAGTGGAATCATGACGCAAAACTTGCTTCTCTACTTAATCATCGCAAGCTCTTGTCCACTATTATTGCAGCTCCTTTGAATTATGAATTCAAATTTGATCTGTGAGATCTGTAGCTGTAATGTATAACAGAATAAAATTCAGGGACAATCGATAGGTGTGAGTTCACAACAATTGAAGACGTCGTACTTGTCACTTAACAGCTGGTGAAACTATAAAACTTATCTTGAATCGAAGGATGGAGATTCACAACAATCAACGACGTCACAAGGCGAAGCCTGTCTTAAAAGAATCCTCTCGTCTTTTCTGGTGTTGAGAGAAAGGGATAATAGAAACAGTTGGCGTGATGGACAAGTGTGTCCAGATGTTGGACAAGGAATTATGGCGCCTTTGGCCAGACGGCTCGGGTGGGTATTGGTGTGTTAAGCGCAAATAGGACGAGGGAGGTCGAGAGAGACATTTGTGACCTGCCAATAAGAAGGGATGAGAGGCGTGTTGTGGACCCACCCCTGGTGTTTAAAAGGGTTTTTTTCAGGAGAAGAGAAAAACTACAAGAAACATATTGACTATCTATCAGACAAATTCTGGGGTGGAATAGCGTTAGCTATCTCCCTTATTGGGAGAAGCTCTCCTCTTTCCCTAGAAAATAAAGTGATTCTTTACAAGCAAATTCTGCGCCCAACGATAACTTACGGGTCCCCCGTATGGGGGGCAGCGGCCCCGACCCATACAAAACGCATCCAAGTCATTCAAAATAAAATTCTTAGAATCATTACTAACGCACCTTGGTACGTTAGAAATAGTGTCATACATCATGACTTACACATGGAGCCGATCGATAACTACATCACTAGAGCTTCTAGAAATGTTTTTACTTCTATCCAAAATCACGACAATCCAGGAATTAAAGCACAAACACTATTTATGTATCCTCACTCTAAACTAAATTTTGCTTACAAAACTACTAAATGGAATCTTCCCTTGAAACCACCGTAATCACAACAAAAACACTTAATTGCTACACTTCACAATATTCAAACGCATTTGCCTCTCATCAGAACTGGGATCAGTGTTAAAGCTGGCTCCAGCTTCGTTCCACCTGCTGTGGCGTCTGTAAGGTTTTCCTTGCAGACTCTTTTCTTTTCATTCCGGCTGCAAAAAAAAATAGCAGCATTCTCCTTCCCATTGCGTTTTTGGTGCTCCTCGAACGCGTTTTGGGCTATCAAGCCCTCCCTTTCTGCGCTCTTCCCTTCTCGCCCTCGTGACGTCAATCTAGTTTCGTCCTCGTCGGCCTCTCTCTTCCTCCAGCCTCCCCCTGCGGGGAGTCAATTCAGGTATCGGTCTTTCTTTTTCAACCTTTCTCCGCGATTCTGGGTATAAGCGATTTATTTCGCTGGCACCCGCGTCATCTAATTTTCGTTTCGTTTCGTTAGAAGAGAAAAACTAGAGAGAGGAGCCCGGCCCTGGATGGAGGAAAGGGAAAAAGCCCTGCCCTGGATCGAGAAAGCATGAGAGGAGAGTCCTGGTTAGAACGGAATGGAAGAAAGCGCTAAAGAAAAGGTCTTAGTCCGAGATTGGTGAGGAAAGGAAGGAAAGACGATGAACACCCCGGTGGCGTTGAGATTGGAATATAGACTGACTGCACCGACTTGGCATATGATCTGTAATCTATTGCTTCACTAACAAATTGTTTAGAAAATAAACAATACTTTTATTTTCAAATTAGGCTGTGACAGTTTATTGATGGCTAGCTACTCACGACGTTAAAGCCTATTGTCAATGGGGTGCCGGCTCTCCTTTACCATTATGGCTGCGAGTCAGGGTGTCGTCACTCTCCGAGTTCAAACAATAAACAATGACCCCATGGCCACGTGCACTGGTCATTTTACAGCTGGTGGATCTATAAAATCTAGGGACAATCGATGGGTGGGAGTTCACAACAATCGAAGACATCGCACTTGTCATTTAACAGCTGGTGAAGCTATAAAACCTATCGTGAATCGAAGGATGGGGATATACAACAATCAACGACGTCACATTGGAAAGGGAAAGGGGTCAGCTCAGGTTCATCTTCGTCACCTGACCGAGGTTCAAAATTGCGAGGGACGTCGCTAACAGCCCTTATGTTGTTTTATAGTGTGACGATAATAAACACTTATATAAAACAAGTTATAAACAAGATTTTTGATTTGAAACTTCTAATTGAGTATCTTTTTCCTGTGATGAAATTGAAATAAATTGAACATATGTCGATTTATACTGAATGGGAAAACTCTCCTTCATTGTTCTTTTCTTCTGTTTTTGACTGATCTATAAATCACTCCCAGTAATTGCCTTAGAGACTACAAAGTACCCTTTCTCAAAAAATTATTTTGGAGATAGCACAACGGAAAAAATAATTTATATTTTATATTCATAATATATTATTAAGTTGATTCTGAAAGCAAAAAGTCACTTAGACCAGCCATTATTTTACATTTTTAAGAAATTAAAAAAATTTGAAGTTTTTTAAAACTTTTATTTAAGATACTCAGTTTTAAAATTTTTTAATCATTTTGAGTGATTCATATTTTTTATGTTATTGTGAACAAAAGTTAGAATGCATTTGAAAATCTGTTCCTTTGTTGATTTTTAATAATTATTTTTCTAGCTAAACCTGGAAAAAACATTAAAATTTTAAAAATATTAACTTTATCATTTTTTAAGAAATTAACCAGAGATCCCAGACCTATATATATATATAAATCCATATTAACTTTTGTAGAACATACATTTGGGAGTATCTACAAAAAATTTCAAGACTATCTTAAGCAGAAAAAAAGCCATAGGGATTAGAAAACTACTGCATCCGCAAAATTGAAAGTCCGAGTAAAACGCATTTAAAGTTTGTAAAGGCATAAAACAAAAAACTATAATACCTGTAAAGCTCTAACTTTTTAATATGTTATTTTTCAACTTATCTTCTATAACAAAGAATTACTTCAGTTAATTATGACTGAAAACATTTTTTTTAATTCAAATATATTTTTGCATAATATTAATAGTGTTTGTTCGACGACAGGTTATTTAGCCTAATCTTGACAAAACATTTTCACAAAAGTTTTGAAACAAAAATCATTTATGCACAACATAATGACACTAACTCAAGATAAAAATCACCAGGTTTGTACATAAAGTTTAATTTTTTCAGTTTTAACCCTTTATCTACCGCATTATGGTTTGCGATGAATTTCTTTTTCGTGAAATATTTTTTTTTGAATCACTACATTGAAAATTAAGGGACATACATAAATATAATACTCACCTTTGAGAAATTTAATCCGCTTTAGAGCTAAGTAATTAAATTGGCACTTAAAAGTATCGTCAGTACACAAAGGTCTAAAATATTATCATAATACAAAAAGACCGCGAATGGCTCTTTTAACTCTTAAAGATGTTAAATAATTAGAGAACACTAGTATTTTACAGCACAAAATATTTATTTTTGAAAATTATAAATTTTTAAAAAATTTATTTACTTTTTTACACATAAAAGCCTGGTTTTACACTTAAAATTAATTTGATGATATTCAAAGAATCAGTTTTTCTCTTTTTTCATTAATACACAAAAAATCATTACACGTTATGCATTTTGAGTGAGATTTCAATTGAATGTTTTCCAAAGCAATGCATCCTGTGGTAGGAAATACTGTATTTTCTGAACATGAACCACTGCACCTTGAATCTTGTAGAGTCTCTTGATAGCCATCTTAAGAATTTAACAAATAATTTGCTGGGAGGTCTACAACAGAAGAATCATCGGTTTGTGCATCTTTGCTTTTAGATGGTTGGTTTTGTAATAAATCCAGAGCCTCTTGAAGAATGAGTTTCTATTTTCTCGACACTGTAAGAAGAGGCAAATAATAATAATAATAATAAAAATAATAATAATAAAAGCATATTATACTTTGAAAACCTACCCTACCTTCTTTCTTTGTGTATTTAAAAAATATATTTTAACATTTTATATAATGTTTCTATTCAAGAAAAAGATACGAGATGAAAATTTTCACATTAATCACACAGTTTTAAAAATTTAGATTTTTTGAAGAAAATTTGGAAAATTTTAAAATCCTACTCCTTCTGTAATTATTAATTTTTTGACCCGAAATTTTTTGTAATATTCTTATGGATGTTATAAACAATTTTAGGGATCGATTTCACGATAACTTAATTCATTTTTGATAAAAAAATAAAATGTTGAAATGCATGTTAAAACTCAACGAAAAAGCGAAAACCTCTTACATTAAAATTTTTTTTTTTAAAAAAAGTATTCAGTTTACAGCAAAATGGATGCCTAATTTTGTTACATGCTTTATATGCAACACACGGGAAAAAAATGGAAGTGATTGGTAACTAGTTGTGGAAGGAGTAGCATTTTGAATGCACTAATGTTTCGAAAAACACAAACTGAGAAAAACCACTTTAAAGTTTATAATTCTGAAAAAAAAATTATAATAACCTTAAATAAACTTAAAATACCATTTTAAGATATTAGTTATATATTTTTCTTGAAAATAATTACATTTTCGTATTTTTCAACTCATACATTTTTATAAATGATGAGTTTTAAGAAAGGATTAATTGCACAAGAAAACTCAAGAAAATGTTGAAATTTTTTTTTTCTGTCACTACAGAAAGTTTAGTTTTTTTCTTCTCATAATTGAAGTACTACATTTGTATGAAAAACACGTCAGGAATAAGAACTGAAATTATGAAATTATTAATATATAAAATGCCTTAATACAAAAATTTTACATGCACACATTTCATAAAGAAGAAAAATTACATTTTTGTATTTCCTCGGAAGTATTCTGCTTTATATATTACACATTCTTTTTTTGTAGTTATGATTTCTCTTTATGAAATTGATTTTTTTTTATCATAAGGCTTTTTTTAGCTTTTTTTTTTCTAAAAAGGGGACGTGGCTGAATTGCCTAATTTGTTTTCAAATGTTTTCTTCAACTTCTAACTTTCCGACTTGCACAAATGATGCATCAATCGAAAGATAATAATGCAAAGAATAAGATTAAATAAAAAAAATGATAGGTCGGTCAGTTTTGGGGTACCCTTAAATCTCAGTTACAAATATGGAAACTAAAATGTTGCTAATTTTTTAATAAATTATAGGTATTTTATTCAATTGTGTGGTAAAAAAAAAAGAAACTCAGATTCAAAGCTCAAAATTTTTTGAAAACGTTAAAATAAAAGAATAATAAAGCAAAATAAATAAGTTAAGCAAAAAGAAATGCTAAAGAGGCAAAACTCTATTGCACTATAATGACGACGCTACAACACAAAAAAAACAACAATAAGCTACACGGACGAAAAAAAACCAAGTTCTTGCTTTAACACCTAGTGTCGACTATCGGTACTAATAAGTACCACAACGTTATTCAACTGTAAAATTAATTATATGCGCTGTTCACTTAAAATAAGTAGTCAAATTGTTTTCTAAGGTCTTCATTAACACACACACATACATACATTTGACATTACATACTTTTTCGGAGCAAAAGTGATAATCTTTGCAATCAAATCAAAATGTCAGCCGAAAACGCAACTTCTGTTTTAAAACTATTCACCTTCCCCGCCAAAATACTTATCATAAACCCTGTATTGCCATGTATATAAGAAGAGTGGAATTCAAAGAGTGTTCCAACTATATATCGTCAGAATATTCGTAAAAATGGTTATTCTGTGTAATTTAAAAGTGAGTGGTACTTATAAGTACCATAGGTAGTTAAAGGGTTAAATTGGGGAAGTTTAGCCAGTTTTAAAGCCACCCAACAAGAACTCATATACCATAATATAGTACTACGATATGTTTTCTATAATGTAGTTTGGCACATCATGGGAATATTCAATTTTATCTGCAATACTTGTATTCTGAAGACTTATTGCAGTATTAGTGAAGGACTGGTTTTTAGATATATCATTTTTTCAGTAGTATTCCATCTCTTCTAAATTTTACTTCTCATAGCAACCTGAGGAAGTTTTGGCCGTGGCATTTTCTCAACAAGAAAAAATTAATGAAAAAGCTTCTAAGTTACATAAACTATTTTCTAAAAATAAAATTGGCCTTGAAATCAATTTTAACTGAGCAATTATGATAACTTCAAAAACTCAAAACATAATCAAGCAGAAATGATTTTAGTAATGAAAATTGAAATTAATAACCATTTCACATTGAAAGAGTTGATTGCGCTCAAAAATATTTTTAATTAATTCAATTTTAGATTGGTAAAGTGCTTTAAAATGAAACCGAAACCAAAACTTAACTTCAGAAAATTTCAAATACCTTAAAAACTAATTTGTTAGCAGATTTAAAATTTGATGGCAAGTTTCCTAATGGCCCATAAGAAAATGCAAAAATTTTTTTTTCGATATTATTGAAATTTGTAGGGTGCTGTGTGTAGCCTTAATGGGATATAACTGAAGCATAATAATAAATGATTGGAAATATTTCATAGAGTTCAAAATGAAATCATTAGGGGGAATTCTATTATACTCGAAAAAGTAAGACAATTAAAAAGTAAATGGTCTGAAAAGAAAAAAAAAAGATTATTTAAACACTCTTCTATCTATTACAATAAAAACTTTTGGTTAATATGTTAGGAAAATAAGATCACAAGGGGTTTGAATTGGTCTGATTTAATTGAAACGATATATAGCATGATATTTAAGCTTACAATTATTGATTAAAATTCAAAATGAATACCAAATGGAGAATCCGCAAACATAAAGTTATTTGGGGCTAAGGGAATGCTTGTGTAATTTTCTTATAATACTTCTGAAAAGGTTTTTGATGGTTATACATTTTTAGGTTTTAAATTTGGTCTATACACTGCAATGTAAGGCTTCCGTTCTTTGTGTAGGATGGAAACTTCTAATCAAATCTTCTTACAGGATGTTTTCAAAAACCATAAAATGACGTCTCTGTAATCTTTTTCTTTTTTTTCACGTGACATATTAATAATTCTAACAAAATCCTTTTAAACTCACCGGTTCTCACGGTTAGAGATTTCTTGACTGGTCATTGAAGACGTGTTGTCTAGTTCGGGTGTGTGCTGTCGATAATCTTTTCATCAACGTAACGCGGTTGACTGTACTGTCATTAAGTGTGCAATTTTATCGTTAAAAATGTCTACGTCCGGCGATTTCGGAAATCCTCTTCGTAAATATAAGCTCGTGTTTTTAGGAGAACAGAGTGGTAAGTACATCTTTTTCAAATACTAAGCCTAATTTAAATACAGTAAAAATTAGAAACTGCCGCGACACTGTCACTTTGCTTGTCTTGCATTTTTTGCACGACTTATACCTCTCAGTGATCCGATTTTTTGCTTGGTTTTCTGTAATTTGTTTTAATTTGCATTTTTTCTTTTATGTTTATGTATGTAAGTAATATTAGTAAGTGCGCTATGTGAAATTAGAATCATTTCCGATATTTTATAAACATGCTCTAATTATACTGCATTTTATTGTATTGCTTTCTGAATTGATTATATTTTTTATTGAAATGCTATGTCTTAGTGTTATGATGTATAGTTAAAATAGTAATAATCTTCTTCCTTTTTGATCGATTTTTTTAATTGAAATGCTTACTTACCCCTTGACGACACTCGTATTTTCGTGAGAAATTTGTAGGTCAAGCAATAATCAAATTACATAAAATTTTAAATGAAGTGTAAGAATTAATATTTGTTTCAAACATACATAAATTTGAAGTTAAATATCAGAAATTTAAATGGTAATTTCCTTGTGTTGATATTCGCTTTGATTGGATTATTTAATATAGTATGATGAATGTAGTGTCCTACGCTCAGTAAAATATTTTAATAGAAATACTGAATTTTTAACGTAAGTGTAATTCTATTTATTTTTGAAGAAATAAGTGTTTACATAATGTATAAATGAATCTTTTTCATGAACTGGCATAATGAACTTTACCAATTATGTTTAATGACAATGAACCTTTTCATAATTATTATGAAGCAAAGGGAAAGTATTATTATGAAAACTTATTTATTTTATAATTCTAAGTTTTCATTTTGTAGGACATGTATCAGTATAAATATAGGTAAAAGTAAAATGTAATTATTTCAAATTGTATTATTACTGTCCATTCTTAGCTTCCTTTGATCAGAGTTTACTATTATTTGCTATTGTATTTATTTGTGTACACATTCATTTTTAATAGTTTAAATGGATCATTTCATTCTGTGTAAAACAATATTTCTCTTTTTGTGATGAGTTTTAATTTTTTTTCATTGTTTAGAATTTTCTTAGAATATGTATTCATAGTAAAACTTATGCCTAGAATTTTATGGAAAATTTTTAATTTTACTTTTTCTGCTGCGTATGAACAAAACGATTGAAATCTCTCGTTCATTCATTGTTATATTAATATAATTGTATGTCATTGGCAAAATTTTTCAATTTATCATGATCCTTATTAGTGGCATATTGAAGAATAATAGGGCTCCCTGCAAAATCAAGTTGTAGGTCCCGAGCTGTACTTGGCGTTAGTCGGGCTTTGGGCCCTCATGAGTTCTGGCCCCCTTGTAATATGGGGGGGGTCACACGGGGTGTATATTATGCCACTCATCCTTATGATTACTTACATAAAATCTCAAATTTTATTACATGTGCTCTGTAACATTCATACTTTATTTTTTCATGTTACCAACCATTGCATTAAATACTTCTGTACACGCTAATGTACTCAAAATGTATAAATTGTAAACATAAGTTGTATTTTAAATCATGCCATAGCTTTTCATATCTTAATAATGAAAAATGTAAGGTATATATTTACTAGAAGAAAAAGAAGGGAAAGGGCAGTGAAAAAAATTTGCTAAGGTAGATTTTAAGATAGTAATGTAGGGTAGTATACATTGCATGATGGATTTTTACATTGAGATAAACATATTAATGAGGGAAAAAGGTATAAGAAAGATACTCTTTATAGATAGACGATAAGAATTCCTGGAGTGGTTGTAGCAGTTAAGCAAGGTGAGAAAATTTCTCTGAGGTTGCTAGTACTGCTAGGAAAGGAATCGAGCTAGCTTTTAAGCTACTGGTCATTTCTGACAGAACAGTATTTTTATGTGCATTGTGTAATGTTGTTTTTACAGCATTTTTTCAATTTCAAATGTTACATTTTGATGGAGAAATTACAACTATAAGATCTTTGAGATGTGGAAGAAAGCATATAGAAATGATATAATGAAAATGTATTTGTTTTATGGAAATGGAAAACTTGTTACTTTAAAAGTAAAAATAGCATTAGAAGTTAAAATTAAAAAAGCATTTAATTGGAAATCTTTAACTAATATGGATTTATCATTTGGTAAAATTTTCGTCAATTGAGTTATTGGAAAATGAAATTTTTACAATTCTTGAGATTCACTCACACACATAAAAAATCTTTTAAAAATGAAATAATTTCATATCCTTATGTGTGTTATTATTGTTGTCCAATTGTATAAAATAAATTGTGTGAATTGAAAATATTGTTAATTGATGAATAAAGAAAACAGCTTTAAAATTTCATAATTTTTTTTGCTTTAAAAAGTTATTGAAAAAAATATCTAATTCAGGAGTGCCCAACCTGCGACTCGTGGGCGATATGTGGCCTGCCTTGAATAATTTTGTAACCCATGAGATTCATTACAATTTTACATAGTACCATTATTTTGTGTAATATTTTTGTTTTTAGTGTTGTGTTTTGTAACAAATAAATCCCATAACTGTTTGTTTTATCAAGTTGCTTCTGTTTTTCAGTTGCATTGAGATCAACTTTCAAAAACTAAGTGAAATAGTTAAGAAACAAATATCTCACTATCTAAATAAATTAAATATTATTTGTTCATTGCATTATTATTAAAAATAAAAAATATTTTCTATATTTGTATACATGAAAAATAAATAAAAATAATTCATTCTGATTTAAATTTTCACTCCAGTAAATGTTTATAATGTATCTAAATCTAATATAAAGATGCATATTTTTATATGCGGCCCACGGGATTGTAATGTTTTTCTGTAGACGCCTGTGAGGTCATTTGGATTGGTCACCCCTGATCTAATTTGACAGTAGAATAAAATCTTAATTTTATGTGGAACATAACTTAATTTGCCAATGTTTATATTTTAAAGATTGATTGGGTAAAATCCTAGGAGAGCCCCCACCCCCTTGGCGCCAAACCGGAAAAAGCGCCAAGCAAACCCGACAACGGTGACAAGTAAACATAGCAGTATAAGATGGATGCGCAATGAAAATACATGTAAACAATACAGAAATTTAACATTTAAGATAAAAAATATAACAACAGCACTTACTTTCTTATTGTTGATCCTTCCCAAGTGGAGGGTAAAGTGTAATAACAGCTTTTAAAAAATCCTGGAATGTCTCGTCGCTGAGTGAGTGATCGCGAGAGCGCTGCCATAGATACTCTGCGAGGTAATGGTCGAACATGCCTTCTGCGTGGCTGGTGTGATTGCGAAGAAAACGTTTTATTGCCGACCATGTACCCTCAATTGAATTGGTATGAGCACCGGTATCAGGATCTTTAAAACATACACTGTGATTCACTTCCAAATGTTTAAAACCCTCATCAGACAAACATTTATACGCCTTCCAACAATCAGAAACAACCGTACTTCCAGGCAGGACCCATTCTTTAATCACACACAGCAATTCCTCTTTTCGTCCGTCGTTCAACCACTCGAAAAAAAAACATCTATTCGTTCCTCTTTCTATACCTCCAAACACCCACTTTCCATCCACAGGCTTGCCTTTTCCATACTTCATTTTACCAAATTTACTTTCATCAATTTCAACAATAACATTTACTCCTCCAATTTTAACGCTTTCGTTCACAACAGCATTCATACAAACCTCTCGACAAAACATAAACCAATCAATAACTGTATTTTTATTCAATTTCAATTCATTCACAACGTAATCATTCATACACCTTCCAAACCACATTTTAGTTACACGCAAAACATCATACATACTTAACTTACTATTGGAAAACCACGAATTCTTTCTTAAACTTCTGCAAACATCATGCGCATTCACACTTTTTTTTTTCGACATCTCCATTCAAATCCATCCAAAACAACACTCTTTCGTTCATTTAATCGCATTTGCTCATTACAATTAGGACATTCATAACTTGAAGCAATTAATCCTTCTTTCATACACCATTCAATCAATTCTTTCTTGCCTCTAGCATTCAATAACGTAAAAAATTCTAACGTGTATTCACTCACAAGTGCAGCCATGCTTTCAACCCGGTGCCCAACAACAAAATGAAATTTGAAATGCGCGCCCACAAATGACGAGAATTCTAGAAAAATTTAGGGTTGCCATATGTTGCATTTAAAAAAGCAAGGTTACCATGACGGCGCAATTATCGCCAACCAAAGTAATTCGCGCTAAGGGTGGGGGCTCTCCTAGGTGTGAACCGATTTATTTCTGCAGTCATTTTGTTAAAAAATAATTCTTTTTATTTCTTAATGTAGTGTATTTATTCATTTTAATATCAGTAATTCTTTAAATTAATGCATGGATCAAATTTAAATTTGTTTAAATTAGCATACAATTGCATGAAAAGTTCTAGAATTAATAAATTCCATCTGTTTTTAAATTTCGTTCACTGTTTTAACTCACTTTAAGGAAAATAAAAATTGTTTGCAGAATTCCATTATAATTAAAAAAGCTTATATATTCTAGTAATTAAAGTATTATTCCCCTTTTAACTATAAGTGATATGATGTAGGTACATTAATATTTAAGCTTAATATTTAAAAACGCCCGTTCTCTCGTATTTATGTTTGACTGTCTTTTGTAAAAATATTGTATTATATAATTACTTGTGTAGCTTAGTCTGAATTCACATTTTTCATAGATATTTATTCACTGTTGTATCACTGCTTATAATTTTTAAATGTACAAATTAAACATAAAAATAAGGCAAGCATAATTTTTTAAAAAATATGTGTGTACAACTTTAGTATTTTTTAATTTAACTGGAACAAGCATTTTTCTTTAAATAAAAATCTTTTACATTTTATAGGAGTGTTAAAAAAATGAATGCATAGAATGTGTGCATTTTTGTGATATAAAGTAATAACAAATTCCTGAAATAATGAATTGTAAAAATTACAAATTAATGCTTTTATTCATAACTGTTTTAAACATCAACATCAATTTTATTTTTTGCAATTTTAATGCAGAACAATAAAACTGATGTAAAACTTGCTTTACAAGTAAATAAAAAGAAATAAGATTTAATAAGAAGTTTTATTCTTAAGCAGCATGATCTTTTTTTTTTTGATTGTGTATCCTTAAAATGAAAATAAGTTGTACCCACTGTATCATATAACTGTGCATGCCAGGGGTGGCGAACCTTTATGGGTCAACATGCCATTTTTCTAAAGAAATGTTTAATAAGATATAGATGTGTCTTCAAATAACTTTGACTTCTGATTATTGGGAAAATATTAAAACTCTTTATTCACTACGAAAAAATACATTTACTGCATTGTATAATTATGAATGTCTTAGTTATACATGTAATTCAAACTAAAGTAACATTAGTATGACTTCTGTTGCAGATTTAAAGGTAAATAACTTTAATAGGATTGCAAGATGTTACTTTTAGTAGAATGCAGGCTGAATTGAAGTGAGCTGTAAAATGGTTTCTAAGCGAGTAATGTTATTCATCTCTGAAAATAATGACTTGCAGGCATAGGTGATGAAAATGTGGTTATAATAGCATGAATCAGCTTTTTCAAACAGTTAAATGTATCTGGAATCGAATTCCATGTTTCCAAACTTTCATTACTGGCATTTTTACTATATATAAATTACAACTTTTATCTTGTTTCAATATTTTGAATCCATATTGAATTAGACTGGAAATCAGTAAGTAGCATTTCATATTCAATTTCCAGCCAGTTGAACTGGGACAAGTTTAGTTTATCCAATGAAGTCACATCAGGATACATAATAAACTTGAGCTTCCGATAATTATTTAAACTGAGAACATCTTGCTAAAAATTCCTTGATTGAAGAACTAATTACAGAAATAAATTCTTCTGTAGCTTTTTCTTCGTCTGGTTTCTCATGTATATCTAAATCTTTAATCTTTTTTTCAAGTTTGGGAAGTACTTGTAGTTTCTTGTAGTATTGTTTTTGAAAACATGCAGAAAACAAACACACGAATGAGACCCCTCATGACAATTACTTCATAGTGAACTTTGTTATTTTGAATCAAAATGCAATTCATTTTGATGGGTGGCGGGCCCAAAATATTATATCGCATGCCATCAATGGCACACGTGCCACTGGTTCGCCATCCCTAGTGTATACTATTGAGCTCTCCAGATGAGGGGTCAGCTAACTGCAGCTCGCGAGCCACATGTGGACTGTCGTAAATGAGAGTTGCGACTTTCTGGATTTTTAGCTGTATAAAATTATTAAAAAAATAATTGTATGAACTAAAAATTGTTTTCAGTGAAATCCTAGGAGAGCCCACACCCTTGGCGACAAAAAAAAGCACCAAGCCAGAACAAGACGGCGCCAAGCGAAACCGACAATGGCGGCAAGGGAATATAGTAGGATAAAGTGGATGCGTAATAAAAATATATGTAAACAATACAGAGGTTAAACATTTAAGATAAAAATATAAAAACAGCACTTACTTTCTTACTGCTGATCTTTTCCAAGTGGAGGGAACAGTGTAACAACAGATTTTAAAAAAGCCTTAAAGGTCTCATCGCTAAGCGAATGATCGTGTGAGCGCCGCCATATTTATTCTGCGAGGTAATAGTCGAACATACCTTCGGCATTGCTGGTACGATTTCGAAGAAAGCGTTTTATTGCCGACCATGTTACATCATGCCGATCATTACATTTAGGATATTCATAACTCGAAGCAATCAATCCTTCCTTCATACACCATTCAATCAATTGTTTCTTACCTTTCGCATTCAACACAGTAAAAAATTTTAAAGTATATTCCCTCACACACGCAGCCAGCCCGGAGCCCAACGACAAAATGAAATTCGAAATGCGCGCCCACAAAATACGGAAATGCTAGAAATAGTTAGTGTTGCCGTATGTAGTGTTTAGAAGTAGGGTTACCAAGATGGCACAATTATCGCCAACCAAAGTAATTCGCGCCAAGGGTGTGGGCTCCTAGGAGTGAACCTTGTTTTCTTTTCTTTTACCCCCTTATAGATTGAAAAGATTTACTGTATTTGCATCTACGATTAAACATTTAACTGGCTTAAAGATTCCTACATTAAATTTTTTTTTCAATGGCTGAAATATTGTGTATAGAGAATCAGAGTGAAAATATTAAAATTAGTTCTAAAGCAGAGTAAAAGTCTTAATTTATTGGTAGTAGTGCCGCCATGAGAAGACACACCTCTGTGATTTTCAGCAGTCTCCATATTTTCATACATGAACTAGGGAGCGCTCTTGGATGCAAATGAGATACGAATAAATTCCCAACAGAAGTGACAAAAATACATTCTGCATTTTGTAACATGCTTAATGGTCAAGAATGATGCTTGAAAAATTTAATTCCAAACATTACATTTTGACAATGGTGTTTTTTTTTGCATTGAGCAACAGAAATAAAAATATCTTCAATATTTCTTAATTTTGGAAGGAATTGAAAATATTATTTTGTGGAAAGCTTTACTTAAATATTATTTTTAAATGGAGCACATGACAGTCTGGATCACAACTGCTTCTAGGGGTTCTTTTCCCCCCTCCTACTTACGCGTATGTGGCTCTTTGACATATTAGTTATCTTGCTTCAACTACAACTTGGCTCTTCTCTTGCCTTCCCCTGCTCCAGATTTTAGGAAAACTATATGATTGAGAGGGAATCTCATGCTTGTAATATATACGCATTGTTTATACACATGAAAGTGGTCAGGAGCTGATATGTGTACTCCATTTGGGATACTGTCATTCCGAAAACTTTTTATACATTTAACCCTTTAGCAATCACAGTGGAGTTTTCAGGTATGGAAATGCTAATTTCAAAATGATATATAATTATGGTGGTATGAAACAAACCTTTTTTTGATTAACTCTAATAATTGTGGCAGGTATTGTGTGTTTCTGCTGAGTTGGGGGTTTGAATCCTGGTGCCACTAAAGATTTGTCATGTAAAAGGGCTGATATGCATTAAATCTGACAAGGCTCCAAGTCCTTATGTTGATATAGTGTGGAAGTTTGGTGAATTGAATGTTAGTTTCAGGTGTTACTCTCATCAGTGGACTGATTCAGAATTACAAGTTCTGATGCCATTATCTCTTGCTTCTAAGTTGAATGTTAATAAACAATCAAATAAAAAAATTCAACTTATGGTTGACAAAATACCAAGAATGACAATTTTCACTAAAAAGGTAGGTAGCCAAAAGGCATTCCTTTATG
The DNA here is from genome assembly GCA_019973935.1 of Trichonephila clavipes. Lineage (NCBI taxonomy): Eukaryota > Metazoa > Arthropoda > Arachnida > Araneae > Nephilidae > Trichonephila > Trichonephila clavipes. The sequence continues at coordinate 185,773 of BMAU01004252.1, forward strand.
CATCTATCTCTATTCTGTATGAAAAGAATAGGATGTGAAAAACATGTGTTAATCTGCTTCTTGACTGAAGTTAATCTTTATGTACAATGGTATGCAATCAATGACTTACTCTTCCAATTTTCATTTATAAATTTTTTTTTTCATTATGAGAAAATTATCTTGTATGTGCAGCCTTTTCTTTTTCTTATGTTAGAGGAATAAAGTATAAAAAAGTTATGTTAATGAGATGCCTGTGTCTGAAAAATTGAAACACATTACATAATTGAGCAGCCTTATAATAACTAAAAATTTTTTAATTAGCATTACTTAATACACATTTTATTGTTATTTAAATCTACTTATTTTAGAATATCTCCTTATTTTATGAATAATTTTTCTTTTTTATATAATTCTGGTTAGTTATATTTTTTAAAGTATTTGTCTGATAGAATATATGTGTAGTTAATTAGTTTCACAAATGTTACTGTTATAAATAGGATTTTTTTCCCCAAGTTATAAAGAAGTTTTTGTTTGGCTAACTCAAAATAAACAATTTCTCATTGTCAAACATTTGAGAGAGGAAAGGTAATTCAATTTTGGACTTTCATGTTTCCTCTGAGGGGCCATTGTCGCCTAGTGGTCAAGGTAACAGACTTGTGTATGCCCTGTCATGAATTCGAGCCTAGTACCACTGAAGACCTGCCATGCAAAGGGGATCAATGCATCTTAAATATGTTGTGGCTCAAATGTCCTTCCATTGGTGTGGAAGTTATTAGAGGGGGTTACCAGCTCAAGTGTCGTCCTTGTCACTTGACCATGGCTTAAAATTACAAGGCATGTTGCCAAAAGCACTCATTTAGCTGAATATTGTGATGCTAATATTCACTCACTCATGTTTCCTCTGAGTAGTTATATGTAAATCCTTCTTTATAAAATAAATTTAAATTTAGCATTTCTTTAATATCAAAATCTCTCATCCTTGTTGAAATCATTCATATTCTGGTATTGATTTTAATTTAAAGGAAAAAAATAATAGAAAATATATTGTAAAAATTATATTTAGGTGGTTTACAAAACAATAAGGGTTTTGTTTGATTATTTTTTCTTTGAATAATTGATAATTTATTATTTAAAACAATTTTAAGTTGTGATTATATATTTTTTATTTATTTTTAGAAATAAGGACAATTTTTGTTGTAAAAGAATGTTTACGTTTGTTATTTCCTAACAGTGCAATTTTTATATTGAATGTTCTTTGGATTTGAATGTGGAAGAAATGTGTCAAAATATATTATTCAAATCATTAGTACAATCTTTTAAAATCATTAAACATTTTATTCTGTGAAAATGTAATTTAGCTCTCTACTCTTAGTACTGTTTTTAAAAGTGCTAAATTTGGTTCATTTTCCATATTTATCTTGCCCTTCTACTAACCTTATGAATAATATTTTAAAGCAATACATCTGACTTTGAGTTTTTTTTTTTGCTCTTATTTTAACTGCTTAACATAAACAAAGAATTAATAATAGCAGATCATATTGTAACAGTTAATATCTATTTTACATACAAATAATTTATATGAAGGAATAATAGTCATTTTTATGTAAATGCGTGAAAATGGCTACAAAAAATAAAAGCAAATGATCATAGAACAGTATTTAACAATTTTTTGATGTAGATAAAATTACTGAAGTCTTACCATGATAATATTTTATGTTAAAACCTCGTGTTACATGTTTGCACAAGTGCATGTGTAATGTTGATTAAACCATGAGTTTTACTGCATGGCTGGAAAATAGTGACTTAAGGTTAGCGGCTGATGAATGTTTGAATCACCTGAATGTATGTCACATGTTTCACTGAATTTTTTGGAAAAAGCTCTGAAATTTAAATGTTTAACGAATTCCTCATCTAAATTAATTTTAGGATTCATTAAGAGTTTTATTGCTATTATAGGTTAAGATAATCCAGAATTAAGAAACTTCAATGTAGTACATTTCAATTATCACACTTGAATCTTTTCAAAATCCTACAGCAAATTGAAATTCAGGTGTTAAAAAAATATATTTAAAGTATATATTTTTTTATTGTGAAGTCTGGTATTGTCTGTGTATTTAAATTTTTGTATATTGTCTTATAAAGAAATTAAATGTGTTATTTCAATATTTTTAATTTAAATTCAACTGAGGTCAAATTGTCATTGTAGTCGTAGACTTTGTGTCTAGTGGTTCTCTCAAAAATTGAGCTGTGTTCGAGTTCTGATTCCATTAAACATTTTATGCAATAATGGATGTGCATGTGCAATGGAACTGAACTTCAAATTCCTCACCTATTACAGGAGTTATAATAAAGTGCTAGAGAGAGCTAGGCATTGTACTCATCACATTACTGCATGTTCAAAATTCCAAGATTTTCACAGTTTACCTTTATGTAAACTTAGCACTACCTTAATTTGAAAGTTAACAAACTCTTAAAAAGAGGTATTATCTTGATTAGTAACCCTTGCTGAGCTTTTATGTGGATAATTTCCATTTATTATACTTAAAAATAAAAAATTCACGTCAGGTGAAAATCAAATCTTTAGAGCGACTTTTTTAATGATAAAAGTAAAAAGAAAATTATACCGAAAGAATTGCCTGTCCTTTGCAATGGATTAATGCCCATCAAGTTGAAACACCACTATATTGCTTGAAATGATATCTGATTATAATGTTTTACTTATCTGTTTTTAGTACTAAGTAAAAAATGTTCCCTTTAATTATGTACATAAAATATTTTGTGCATTATAAAATTTTTAAACTTTTTTTGTTCAGGTTTCATCCTGACTAAATTTTAAGCACTAAAATGTTAACTGTTTTGTTTAACAAGTTTTGTTTATACAGGATATTTTGTGTAGAAAGTTTAAGAAAAATAAAATTTTCATATTTGTTTTAACATGTACCAAAGAAATCTTTTATACTTCACATTTTTTAATTTTTTTAAAGATTTTTATTTTAATGAACTTTTAATGAAAAGTAGAGAAATGTATAAAATTTTAAGCCAATCCTTAGCATAATATAGAAATTACAAATTCCATGTCCTTTTTTAATCTACTTGGATTTTTATCTTTGATTATTTTAAAATGTAGCTTAGAACTTAAGAAATATTGTTCAGATCTGGTTATTAGTTTTCATTTTTGCACTCAAATATGACAAGGTCTTGTATGAATTTCAAACTGAATTTAATTTTAAGTGCTGATAAAAAATAATCAAGGTATACAATCTATAGACTACTTCAGTGATTTCAAATCTTGTCCTCATACTACCTGACTAGTAATAAAGTTAAAAAAAAATATCTACCTTCATGATAAGATTTATGTTAATGATACTCGTATTTGTGTTTCCTGGGTATTGCTGTTTATCATTATTTTTAAAAAGTGCTTGCAAACTGTTTGAATAGCTCTCATTTTGTTTCAAGTACAATGTTAGTTAAACAATTAGGCACCTATGGAAGGACTTCATGTATCTCCTTGAGTATGTACATTCTAGTAAGAGAACCACTAGTGTACTTCACCATTTGTGTGTGTGTTTGTTATAAATTATGTAACTGTAGTTGCCAAGTGTTTGATTGCATACTTGTGGCTGGAATTGTTGGTGTTAAGTTATGGTGAGAGTCATACCAGAAAAGATCTGTCATATCAAAGGGCTGATGCATATCAATTCTGTTTAAATGAAAAATTCCTGTGGCATATGAAAATTCAGTGAGGTGTCAATTCAGGTTCCTCATCACTTAACCTTAGCTCAAAATTACAAAATACATTACTAATAGTCCTTGTGTTACTTCTAAGTGTGTTATGAATAAGCATCTAATTATTATAAATTGTGCATTTTTAGTAAGTTAAATTTCTGATTTATACTTAAGGAGCATAGGGTAATTCTTTTTATTATGATCTTGTGCAATTTTTTTTATTGTAACAAATTGGACAACTTTATTAAATGTTATGTAGCTTCTAAATATTTGTGAATATTATACAATGACCATTTCTGTAGTACAAGTTTTGACGGCCGCGGTAGCTGAGTGGTATAGGTATCAGACCGTGGCTTGTTTTGTCACGAGTTCGAGCCCAGTACCACTAAAGACCCGCCGTGTAGGGGCAGTGATGCACGTTAAATCTGTCGAGAGCTGAAACGTCCTCCCGTTGGTGTGGTGGGGTAGTTAGGAGAGGGTGCCAGCTCAGGTGTCGTCCACGTCATGACCATGGTTCAAAATTACGTGGTCCGTCGCCAAAAGCCCTCGTGTAGCTGAACAGTGCAACGTTAATATTCAATCAATCAATCATTGACTGGCCTTTGAAATGCATGCTTCTTGAATGTTATTTTTTTTTTTTATCATTTTATCTTTTTAAAACTATATTTATGCAGTATTTCCAATACAGTAGCCCCCCTTTCAATAACACTTTACTGGGTAGATATGTTTTGTTTTATAATTAATCAATGTTGTGTACAAGTCACTTTGATTATGTAAATATTTGACTTTAAACACAGCTTAATTGATAGTATGTATGTATCGGAGATAAGATATGTATCTCTTTAAGATGAAACTGGGTTTAATTTTGCAAATATTTTTTTCCTAAAACTTTCTATTGTGCATCAGAACTACGAACATGATCGTGCAATTCTACCACTGTGTTTTATGAATTGATTTTATATTAAATTGTGTTCTATGGGAGATCTTTCCTAATTTTAAAATAATTAGGATTTAATACGTGTATTTAAAATTTCAGATAAAAGTTGAAGCATACAACTCATGTATAGGATAGATAGTTAGGCTAATGTAAGCTGATGATTAATTTTCAGAAATGCTTGTTTTTTTCAAGTTCATCAACTATGTTATACACAGCAATTGTCTTTTACATACCGTAAAACATTGTTATTAGTAATTAATTTATGGGCTGTTATTTTCATAACTACACTAAGCATTGCTTAGTAGTTTGTACAAAAGTTAATCTTTTTTTATGTTAAAAAAACTGCACAGCCATTCAAATAATTTTTTAAAAATTATTTAATTTTTAGTTGTCAAAATTAGATTGCTACTTACAATGAATATATTGAATTTTCACCTTATTCTGTTTTTACATGATAGGTATGTTTCCATAAAATGCGTAAAAAAAAATTCATGTAAACAATATAGTGTCAATCAGAAATATAAGATTGGTTCCAGTTCTTATATTGAGAGAGAAATTAGGAAAATAATACAAATACCATCATAAGTTTTCATGTTTGAACCTTAAACGATTTATTTCATAAAGAAAGTACATGTATCATATCAAGCAAAATTTTTGAAACGGGGAAAAAAATCCATATTACTTATTCATAAAAAAAAATTTTTTGGCCAAATGTTAAGTTAGACATAAAATGATTTGATTTTTTATTCTTTGTCACTTTTTGAGAATAAATGCACATGTTTGCTGAAGACTGAAATATTATTACCGTCTCTAGAAATGTCTTAGTTATCTCCATGCTTCTTCGGTGAAATTTTTTTGTAATTTCTCTTGTGGTGCTGATCTTTTTTGGTGAATTTCAGAACGAATTCAGTAATTAATCACTGTGTTCAGGCTAGGCCATTAGGTACATAATTCTTTGTAAAAAGACATTAATGAATTCAGATCGGGGGGAATTCTCACAAATAGAAATTGCATTACATTCCTTTTTTTCTAATGTCACAGTTAAAGAAATAAAAGTAAAGCAAAATTTTCTGGGAATTTGGGTTGATTGTGTTAAATCAAAATAGGTTCTGTAAAAGATTTTTTTGTGTTGAATCAGAATTGTTTTAAAAAGTTAAAATAAAATCAGAATTGCTTCTATAAATTAAAGAATATGAACCAATTTATACGAAATATTTTGATCACACACACATGTTTGCAATTTTTTTTTATGAAATATAAATTGATTATTTTTTCTTTTATTCTCCATTTTTTAAAAAAAAATTTAAAAGGATACAGAAATATATGAAAGTCAAATTTAATTAGACTGCATTCTGCATTTATATGCATTGCTCTGCTGTTCCAAGCTACATTTTTCATTTCCTGAAGAAAGAAAAAAAATTTAAACAACCTGAAAATTTGTGTTTATGCATTAATTATCAAACAATATTTTTCATTGATCTAACATTTAAATCAGTTTTAAATATCATTTTTTTCATATTTAACAAATTTTTATTTCTTTTAATTCTTTACTAAACAAAAATGTCATTTTATGAATTGAATACGTCTCAAAATATGCTACTTTTTCATTTTTAGATACATAAGCCCTTTAATTGCCTTGTAATTTGTGCTAGCATTATTCATCATTGAGATGTTAAATTTTCTTGTATTTTACAGTTGGTAAAACATCATTGATAACTCGCTTTATGTACGACAGCTTTGATAATACTTATCAAGTAAGTTTTCTGTTTACTATAAAACTTAAGTAAATGTAATACCTTATTTTAGAGTCTTCAAACTTTATTGAATTCAATTTATATAGTGCATTTTTTTTTTTTTTTTTTTTGCAGGCAACATAGGAATCGATTTTTGTCAAAAACAATGTATTTGGAAGATAGAACAGTAAGTTTATTTTTCTTTTGATTTTGCTTTAAATGTTTTGTTAGACTTATTTCATCAAAGCAATTAAGTTAATATTTTGCAATTAAACTATGGTTATGAAAATCATTTGCCTTATACAGTGATTTTATTTGAAAAGAGAGAATGTGACTTGTTGGGAAGTACAAGTTTAAATATTAAGAATGTCTAACCTGCACAATCATGCAAGATGGGTCTTAAAGGGTTATTGTTAAAAGTTTTTGTGTTGAGTTAAAATAGTGCCTTAAAATTGTAGTAATTTTAAGGCACTTATCAATATGTATACATTCATATGCTACAGCCAAATATTTATTAAAATTATTAGTGCCTTTGGTTGAATTTGTTTATTTTTGTTCCGTATTATATTTGTAAATTAAATATCCTGCATCAGTTTTTAAACAAAATATATAACTGTGCTCCAATTATTTCTTATTTATCCTGGCTATTTTTATTTATACTTATTATACTTTTTATTTTAGGTAAGGCTGCAGTTATGGGATACTGCTGGTCAGGAACGTTTCCGTAGTCTTATACCTAGCTACATCAGGGATTCTACAGTTGCAGTTGTTGTTTATGACATTACAAGTAAGATTTAGATATAGAATGATTTTAAGTATTTTTTTTAATAAGTAACCTGTATAACTGTATGAATTTAATTACAGCTGCAACTTAAAACAAATACAATTAAGTACAAATATACTAACATATATAAAAGGAAGAAAAATCCAATTGTGTATTTTTCTCACTAAAAGTTATAAATTTGTATTGTCCTTGAGTGCAGAATAGAGGTTGAAGCATCAATTTATAATTCTGTATTTATTTGAATAGAAATGCTGTAGATACGGATATTGTGAAATTGTAATCTCTTTACAAAAATTCATGCTGTAATCTTTTCGTCTAGTATGTACATTTTTTTTTCTTTAGGGCAACTTTTGATTTCTTAAATTTTCATATTTTTAGAAGTAACCTAAGTACTGCTGTCGAATCTGAATAAATGATTAAAATAACAATCTATATAGCCTTAGTTGATATAATTTTACTGTTCTTGTCAATTTACTTTTTTCAATATTGATGTGATTTTATAAAATTCTGCATATATTTTAAAAAAAAAAATTTAATTTTTTTTTTTGTACAGATTCTAATTCATTTCATCAAACATCGAAATGGATTGATGATGTTCGAACAGAAAGAGGTAATGATGTCATCATTATGCTGGTTGGTAATAAAACCGACTTGGCTGATAAAAGGTAAGGTATACATGAATTTTTTTAATTGTTATATTGTTCTTAGCTATCTAAACAAAACTATACCTGTCAACATTTATGCTTTTGTTCATTTCTATGTATTTTCGCAAAATTTCTGCCATATGCTGGCTATTTTCTCCCTTACAGCTCTTATTTATAGTTTTATTTTCACATTACTGGTATATCTTCAGCTATTGTTTCCTAACTGGTTGGTTAATGATTTTTTTAAGCTTGCATGAATTATTTATATTTTTTCAATACCTGCAGCAACTTTCTAGCACTTGTTTCACTTTGTGCTTTGTTCATGTTTGTATTCTTTATGCCCCATATGGCTGATTGGTTTGTTTTCTTTGATTGTTCCGTTTACAATGTTGTTTCAAAATATCAGTCAAAATGTCAGTCAAAATATAGTTTAAGATTGTTAAAAAACATAAGATTTTGTATTGTCATATCCCAAAAAGGGAAAAATATGCATTTTGTGAAGTATGTTGTACTGAAGTCCATTTCTCACGATGCTTGATATATTAACCGTCATGTGAAACTCCAAAGCTCATCACATGATATATCGTAACAGTTGCTTAAAATTGGATTTTTTTGTTAAAACATAATGTTTCATTTGATTGCAACCAATAATGCAGTCTTATGCTTAAAAAATCTCATATTACCAAACAGTACTGATGTGAAAGGATTCAAACATCTGCAATGGTTAGTGAACTAGTTGTCAGAAATGATGGTTGGTGATAGTTCTTGGAGCACTTAGCCCTGTTGGGCTTTAATCTCCTGTTACATATAAAATGCCTATGAAAGATTCTTCTTTACTCAGTGTTAATTATAATCGCGGTTAAAATAAAAAATTAACTTCTGAAAATTGAAAGGGAGGAACATGATTTTGTAAAAGTTTACATTTAAATTTTGACAAACTATGCTGGAAAGATGGAATAAAAAAAAAATTATCAAGGCAGTGGGCGTGGCATGTCTAGTTAATCTGGGCGCTGCAAAAAATCCTGAAAGATTATAAAATTTTAGTTATAATTTATTTGTGCCGATTAAAAAGATCTTGAATGGGTGTCAAAGGTGACATGAAAATATGCATTTTAAAAGCTTGAAAAGGACTGAAAAAATTTGGAGGTGAATAAATATTACTACAAAGATATAGAACTAAGAAAGTGATTCTTAAGAAATGAAATAAAAGTGGTAATTAAGTTGAGCTTAGGATCAATCAAGGTTTATCTTGTCCTATGATAATTGAATGTGGGATTATGTTTTTCTGTTTTGTTAATAGACAAGTTTTCAATTTGATTAAAGGATTTTAAGGCTTGTTTATTAACTTGTATTTTGTATGAGATTTAACTTTGCTTGCTGCCCTAAGGTCAGTTTCTCTGAAACCATCGGTCATTAAAATTTCTGCAATAGTTATATTTTGAAATTTCTAAATTATTTATTTTATTTATTATTTTACAAATGCCAGGCCATTGACCATCAGGTCATTAGGCAACGGGCTCTCCAATACCTTTTTACAATGCAGTTAAGATCATTCAGTGCAGAGCACTCGTCCAAATGAGCGGCAGTCATGTCTTGTCCAGTGTCACACAAAACGCAGATAGGTGAAGTCACTAAATTAAAACGAAACAGATGAGCACAAAGGCAGTCATGTCCGGTTAAAAGTCTAAATTTAGCCACAGCAGCAGCACGAGGAGAACTTGGAATACTGTGGGATTTCTTACATAGTGTACTCCAAGGCTTATCACGAGCAACACGAGAAGCTGTAATGCGAAATGATTTCCAGTTTGGCAGATTGAAGTGTCAGGTCTCTGCGAAAGTTCTGAAGGATACCCGTTCCCTTTTTTGCCAAAAAGTCTGCCCTCTCATTTCCCCAAAGACCACAGTGGGATGGTACCCATTGAAAGACGATCTTTCCTTTTATCTTTCCCAGGAGTTCTCTACAGTTCTGTACACGTAAACAATTATTCTCATTATAGTTGGACAAAGCCTGAAGGGCAGAAGTAGAATCTGAAAGAATTACAGCTCTTTCAATGGGGGGAAGACGAACAGCAAGTTGCTGAAGGGCTATATGTATAGCTTCAACCTCACCATCAAAGTGAGTTGTCAAAGGGCCGGCGTGTAAATAGAAGAAGAGGTGACTAAAAACACCAATACCAATGCCTTGGGCAAAGTCCTAGAGTGAGCCATCTGTGTAAATGTGAAGCCACTCCTCCGATGGGAAGCGGGTATTGATAGTTTCCAAAGCTATAGCGTGAAGAGCAGTTGGACTTAGATCACGTTTTCTCACATTCAGAACAAGGTCCAATCTGATGTCGAGTATTGCGTAGTCGAGTGGGTTTCTAAATTATTTAAATAGGTTTTAACTGCATGCCCCAAAATTGGAGAGGAGTATATCAGGACTGTTCTGAGGATCACAGAGAATATATATATATATATATAAGCAGTTTAGTTTGAGTAGTATTTTTAAATTTCTTTTTAATGTTTTGTTGTCACCCAAAAGTAAGTTGTTTATCTGAAATTACATCTAGGTACTTGGTGTTTTTGAGACAAGAAAATTTTACTGTTTTAATGAATATCCAACTTTTTACAGGCGGAAAAAGAGAACCACTCCAGTTTTTGATTTGTTTAATCCAATTTTCTACTCGGAAAACCAATTATCCCAGTAGACAAGGGTATCTATATTTAGCATATGGGAAATGAATGATGGTTCTTTTTATTGGCAAAGAAGCGTCATGTTGTCTGCGTGCATATACAGAAAAGTATAGTTTGTTGTAGGGATATCATTGATGTAAATATTAAAACGAGTTGGGTCCAAGAAGTGAACCCTGAAGTACACCTTCTCAAATAGGTTTTTAATTTGAAAGTATTAACTTTAACTAAAAAAGTTTTACTGGTGAGGTAATAGTAGATATGTTTCGTTAGTGGGATTTTTCATTCGATGAGTTTGACATTTAAAAGGCATTTGATCAAGTATGACACAGATCTCATTTTCAAAGTTAAAAAAAGCATATGATTAAATGCATGAAACAAGGTTCTTTTGCTGCAGCATTTGATGGCTGTGAATGTACAAACTGCAAATTGTATCCCATTGTGGTCACTTTCTTTATTCTAATGGAATGTATCATTTAAAGTGGTATTTTTGCTATTCAAAATTTGAGTGTGAATTCTACTAAATGACTTTGAAATAGGTTGTCTGTATTGTTTAATTCATTTAACATTGGAAAAAGGTGTTTCATTTCTCTTTCAAGTTGAGGTACTGGTATATATAAAGCTTTCAAAGAGTTTGTGCAATAAAGAAGTCTCAAATTTGAAAGCAGTCATGTTCTCGATGGTTATCCCTTAATCATTGTAGTCTTAATGTCAATTTCTTAGGTATTAACTTCTGTATGTGAAATTTTTTTTATAAATATAATAAAGTTGTTCATCCTTTCATCCCTTCAGTTGGTTGGTAAATGAGTACCAAGCTTGTTTGGGAACTTAACACACCAGGTGTTTTGCATCAGACTGACCTCCTGACTGGAACATCTGCTCATGCACCTCAGGGCCCAAGGTCTCATATACTAAGTTGGGCACAGTAGGCCTTGGCCCTCATGGGCTGTTGTGCCACTGAGTTTAAGTTATAATAAAGTTCTGATTAATTTCTGTCATTTTTATAACAGTCTGCTGCAAAAAAAGATTACTTGTGTATTTTTACATTTTAAAATTCAATTTTTCATTTTATTTTGTGTAGCTAGATAACTATTTTTTTTTAAAAATCTTAAGTAATTTCTATTAAGTTGTTCACTGTGCAATTAATATGTTTAGTTGAAGTGAGACATTGGGAAATGAAGTAGATATAAATCTGATTCTATATTTTCTAAAAAAATATTTTCAATCTTATTTAGAAATAGTGTTTACTTTTGTAGAAATTTATTTCTTTATGTATATTTTCATTATTTTATTAAAAGATCTTGAGTTCAAATTAACATTTTAATAGTAAAGCAAAATAGGTATGCATTTTTTAGTTGAAATATGAGACAGTATATGCCATGATAACATGCACATTTATATATATATTTACATTAGACAAGTTACAACTGAAGAAGGTGAAAGGAAAGCTAAAGAGTTAAATGTGATGTTTATAGAAACTAGTGCTAAATCTGGATATAATGTAAAACAAGTAAGTTCTTTTATTAGTTTTTAATCATAGTACTTTTGAATGCATTAAACTTTATCTCTTCATTGTTTTCTTTTACATTATTTTATATTCTAGATCTCCTTCCCCCTTTAAAAAAATAGTGTATTATATTTTCATAAAACAAAATTTTCAACTCTTTAATTCATATTGGAAAAGATTTTTGCTCCAAAATGCATGTAAATTTGGAACTTGTGTATTATTACAAAGAAGTTCATCATTGATTTATTATAACCACTTGGAATTTCAGATAGTGTTATGACAGTGTACCTCGTTCATGTTTGGTTTTTGTGTTTAATATTTTTTTCTGCTTTGCTATTTAAATCTGAATATATTTTTTAAAAATGTGGTTATGGAATTTAGCAATAACAAAAGAAAACACGATAAAATTGCTTCAAAGGTAGGGTAATTTTACTTCAGAATTATAAATGCTCTAATTCACATTCCATGGAATTAAAATCCCTGTGGTATTTTGGTTATTAAGAATTGTAAGTTGACATATTTGGAATTAGAAATGGTGGTGCGGTTTGAAAACAGTTCCTCGACTTTTGTCACAGCAGTTCAAGTTATGTGGTAATTTTAGCTATGTGTATATTTAAATATTTGTTGTGACTATGGTAGCAGGACAATAATAATCTTTAATTCATGGCCAGCAGTGTTTCTGTCAAATCGTGCATGTAATAACTAATTCATGCAATAACTAATAGTGCTCTAAATCCTTATTTTGGTGTGGTTTGGAAAGTGAGTTTTTAACTTGAGTGCTGTACTTGCCATGCACACAATAGCCTTCATGTCCCTTTGAAATGTGATGTGAAACAAACTATTAGTCAATTCCATCAGAAAAAGTATTGGATAACATCACTAAGTTTTTGAAAATCAAATCGGAAAGTAATCAAAATTTAAAAGGTTATAGTACAAATGTATTTTTTGGATAAAATAACTTCTTACTTTGTAAGTAAATTATCATTCTTCAATAAAAAAGTTGCCAAACATCCAACATGGTTGCAATAATACACAAATACTGTAAATTTTTAGGTATGGAAATGTAAACAGTAATAAACAAGTACACAAGCCTTCTAAAGGTACTTTTTTAATCTGCCTCATTCAGCTGAAAATGGTAAAAGGTTTTGGGGCTTTGGTTATACTGTTGTAGCAATTAACTTAATTAAACAGTATTTTATCTGAAAGAATGACTATATATTTTTTATATGGCTCATGTCATATTACTAATTAATTTAAACCTTTGAAAATTCTGCATTCAAATAATTTAGATAAGCATCTTTTTTTTTTTTTTTTTTTAAATAAATTTATCTTTGAATTAGTTGTTCTGTATATCATTGTACTATTTTCACTTGTTACATTTAGTATAATCTCAACAACTGATTATTGATAAATTTCAAGTTTTAAATTTATAATGCATCCATAATTTTGCTTTTAAAATGCAACAAGTGTTTCATTAATGCTTTCTTATTATCCCATTAATGCAAGGGTGAGCACCTTTTTTTGCTCATGGTCCACATTGTTGGAGTGGAGGATACCGGAGGGGAGGGCTGCACCTTATTAAAATGATTGTGTTGCATTTTTTATTAGTTTTATAAAATACTGGCAGTTTTATTCGATTTTATACTGTGCTGATTGCATATTATCTATAGCTGCATGCACATTTAATTTTAGAATCAGTTTAATGAGACAAATGTACATATAATAGAATTAAATTACTTGCTCCTTTTCTTCAAAACTGTCAAGTTATTTAAAATGTTTCATCACAAATGTGTGGGAAAGGCCTAAAGATCAAACTTCTGAGTTCATGCCCTATTTAAATATTTTATGTGTGGTTATTTTAATTTTTCATATAAATTATACATACTAAATTGAAGTATAATTATGATGTATGATCATATTAAATAAAATTGATGCCCTCTAATGTGTTTTTGCAAATAGCTTTTTAGACGTGTAGCAGCTGCATTACCAGGGATGGAAACACCTGAACGAACAAAAGAGGATAGTATCCTTTTTCTTATTAAATTTGAAATTAGGATAGTTATGCTTTTTCTGACATTAGGTTTTCTTCTGTGTCAATTTCTTTGCTATTTTTAACTAATATTAATGCTGAAAGCCCTATGAGAAGCAGCTGTTATTTATACAACACAGCACTTTTATGTTTACAATAATTTAATTGTAGTTTTTATTTTATGTTATGTGCAAAACAGCATGATTTGTATTTTCTTTTTTTGTTTTTCCTTGACTGTATGCTCCAGTTGTTGATGTGGATCTCAAAGATGCGCCCAGTGAACCACCAAAACCTGATGGTGGTTGCATGTGCTAGAATGAAGCTTCACACTTAGCATCTTGGCTTTTGCTGCCTGCCATTTGCTGCCCACTTTTGTACTTAAAACTTCCCTGTTCAGAAGGCTAGTCATTGTTTTTAGAAGTCTTCTGGCTAGCATTTTGTTCTCAATGAATTGTATTCCCTGCCCTCTACCCCTCAAAAAGTTTTTGACATTAATATTTGTTACACCCTACTTTGATTTTAAAATTGCATGAGCATTTTTTTTTTAATTTTTTTTGCTTTATTCCTTGCATGTTTTATTTTGCTTTAGATACGGTGATGATTTATTTATTTGATTTTAGAATAATTATAGGATTTTCCTTTTCTATTATATATAAATACATATTTTGAAAAATGTAGTTTAAAATATGCAAAGACATTTTTTAAAAATTAAGAATGAAATATTCATATGAACATTTTGTAATATTGGTAAGTCTGTATTAGATTAAAAAAAAAACAAAGTCCTGTGATAATGCCTCTTTTTATAACATTTATATATATATATATATATTCATATATAATCTGCTAGCAATGTCTAACATCCTGATATTTATTTTGTAACAATTAATATTTTTTGTTTCACATGTGCTTTTCTTATGTTTATAAGTTATTCTTGTATTAATTATGTTTGTAAAATACATATGTACTTTGCAAATTCTCGTTTACAATTTTGTTGTATATTTGGTACCCAGGTGTGCTTTACTGCTAGGTATGAAGTTTTGTTTTTCATTTGTGTTGTCTTATGTAAATAACAAAAGGTGTTAATTATTTTTGTATATACATCTTTAATTTAAATAATATTGTATATATTTTGGTTAAAGCTCTAATTTTTTTTAATGTTTTAAAAATTATTATGTATATGTTTATTCTAGATAGTTTCTCTCTTAAGCATTTAATGCAGCTGACTTCTAAATTTGTAAAAATTTTTAAATCGTGTTAATTGTATATTTTAAATCATATCTATATTTATTGTAAAATTGAGACTAGAGTAGAATCATGATTTCAAATGTTATCATTAACTATAGTTTAATTTTGTTATTGTAGGACAAACAATTTGCCAGATTTTATTCATTATTTAATCATTTTTAATTATGTTCTGTTAAATCCAAAGTTATGGAAAGATGTTTAAAATCATTTATTAGGTTGTATTTTTAACACATTTTAATTGTAATGGATTTTGAATTTGTGATGAATTTCAAATTAATCGTGTGAGGTTTCCCTTTCTAGTAAGATTAACAGTTCCAGAACTTGAAGGTAAAATGCTCACTAAGGACTAAAGAGTTATTTAGTTTAAACAAACTTTGTTATAAACTCTCAGCTGTAGAGGTGTAACAAAGCAAACCTAGCCATGAGAAACAATAGTTAACAGAAGTTGGAATTAAATGCAAATTGTAACTAAACTATATTAGTATAGGAACTCAGAAATCCAGTTATTCCAAGTTAAATCCATGTCAGCTATTTAAAGGAAATACTATATTTTCTACACTCTAATCACACTCGACTTATTTCTACTTTTCTCCTCTTGCTGTAATTTTGAAGCGCATTTTATATGATACTAAAAATGTTTTTCAATACAGTCAACTACAAAAACGTTTCTTTTTGAGATATTGAAGTGTCCCTCCCACTTATGAACTTCATGTTTCTTTTTAATGAATTGATGTGGACTTAAGTTTATCTATTTTATAAATTATATACATTCATGTTAAAATGTTATATTATTCAATTGTTTCTTTATATAAATTGTAATATTGTTTTATAGGTGTAGACGCTTTTTAAGAATTTGATGCTTTGCATGGAAGTTTGATATTCTTTAGTGGTAATTTGTTAGATGAGTAATGTAGGGGGGGACATTTAGTAATTTTTTTAAAATTTAAAATGGTATTAATTTGGATAATTGATTGTACATTGTTTCTTTTTGTAGTGATTATCGAATGTTTACAAACTGACAATTTAAAAAAAATTTGTAATGAAATTTTTAATTCGTATTATTTTAGATTTTGGAAAAATTTTAGTTTCATCTGTATACATTTTGTATTTTCATTATGCAAATAGTCATGCACTTAATAAAGTTATCTATTTGTAGCAATATTGTTTTGTGGTTTCAACTCCTTTCATTTTTGTAAAAGTGTTATACTGTGAAATCTGAATTCTAATATTTAGTTCAATCATCTACAGTTTTCTTGATTTTAATAGAAAATTCTCTCAAATTTTTGACAATTTTTGGGGGCCAACTAGGATTAGTTTTTTTGAATAGACATAATTACTAACTGTAAATTCGCGTTTAGTTTGAAGATTTCAAACATTTGTATTAATGTTTTGCAGTAAATATATTTATCATTATCTGAAGTCAAGGTAGTTTTAAAGCTTTAACTAATCTTTTTGCTGAAATAATGTCGCGGTAGATTACAAGACAATTTCTCTACAATCCATTTCTTGAAATTGATGGTAATTTTTAATACCTGGATTTTAAATTCGAAAAATGGTCTGTTTACCACTAGTTTTCTTTGTATAAATTCTTGATAGAATTTTATGTTTAGGTATAGATGTTTATTCTGAGTGTTCAAATGGCTTTCTAATTCAAATGTTTACATATGAAACAAAAGAATTTTTATTTTCCATTTCTTTATTAAAAAAAATTTATATGCCTATAAGAACTATACAGTATGGGAATTTTTATCTTCCTGTAAAAAGTACCAAAAAAAGTCAAGTTTTTATGTGGAAGAGTAGTGGCGAAATTTTTTCTTCCTGGTAAAGTGTGTAGATTTTTCCTCTTTGTTGCATAACATTTTTAACTATGCGTTTTTACTGAATTTTTAAATCTGTAATTATTTAATTTTTTAAAGGGTTTTTCATCGTTATATGAGAAAGATTGATCTATTAGAATTTTCTATCTATTTCAAGGTTGTCTCGTCCTAAAATAGAAAATTCTAATTCATATTAATTTCTTTCAGGTAGTATTGTGCTCTTGCAATAAAATGTTTCTTTGCCATGCATTTTTTTAATACTAATTTTTATTGTAGTTTTTCCATTTATAATAAGTTGCTAAATTGGCTTTTGCTTTATATTTAAATAGCTTAAAAACTTTCTGCATAATTGTTGAATGTGTTTTTAAGTTTTAAAACCACTGCATGTGATTATTACATATGTTGTAATCACACTGATTTATGAGTATGGAAACATTTTTTGGGTTTGTAAATGTTTTCTGTGTTAGTACCATGCTGTTTGGCATTAAAAAAAACAGCATTAAATTAAAGAAATGTGGTAAAACTTCATTAATGTCTCAGATTTTTTTCAATTTTATTTCTGTTATGGTGGACTTGTCTTTTCCTTTTTATTTTTTTTTGAGGAAGTTTTTGTATCTTATGTGATCTGATGGGGGATAATGTTATTTGTATATCAGTATGTTACACAAGTTCTATTAAGTGATTTGCGAATTGAATTTTAATCGATTTCCATTATCATGTTGAACATCCTAATACTATTTTTCTTTTGTACATGTATTTTAATTTATAGTAGGAAAACTATTGATCTGAGGTCTTGAAAAATTTGAACACTATTCTAGCAATACTAAAAATTCAAATTTTCAGTTGCCTTTCATGTAAAGCAAAATAATAATCTATGTGAAGTTATTGTCAGAATTTTCTTTATGCTTTAATTTCATTTTCTGGATGTTTCTAAAAATTTCTTATAGGATTCTATGCTTAACGTAGTTGGTCATATTACATGAATGATAAAACAGAAAATTAAAAGAGTATTTCTTTCTTTCTATTTATTTCTTGGCAATTGAACATAAACTTTACAAACATGTATTTTAAATATTATTAGACAGTAATTTTAGTGTTAGGTCCATTATTAAAAATTACTACAGATTAATATACTTTAGCATTTTTTCCTAAACTTTGTAATTTGAACAATAGATCTTTTTAGAGTGTAGAAAAACAAGATGAAATTTTATTTTCCTTTGGAAAGCAGCTGTATCAATAATTTGTTTTGCTGAAATATCCGTTTTTTTTTGTATTTTATCTCATTTTTTAATATTGATTATGTGTATACTCGTTAACTCTTTAGAAAATGATATGATAGTGGAATAGATTAAGTGTACACATAATTCATTAAATTTATTAATGTGTCGGCTACAGACTTTCCAGATCTGGCTGTATGTAAATTATTTTCATAAAATGTGATTCATTTTAATAGAAATTATTGTAGGTTCAACTGAATCCCATTAAGCTGGTGTTAATAATACCTATTTAAAACATACCAGTCTTTTCCTACTTGAGTCTTATTTTGACTGAAGACTTGTGTTAGACTCGCGTTTCAGTTTTGTGATGACACGTCTTATTCAATGCTTTTATTAATGTATTTTACTATTCATTCTTCAACATCATAAGCACATTATGCCTATGGTATTGATGGTGGTTTTGTTTGATAATTTTGAATTCTTTTAAATTTTAAACTATATTTTAGGGTTTCTGTGAAATCAAAGTTATTTATATTGAATTGTCAATTTTGAGAACAGACTAATTTTTTTTTCTGAGTAAAAGTTTGTATGTTTGCTGTATTAACAATCCATATCTTTCTGCAAAGAATACATTTCTAAGAGATTTTATATCCTAGATATTCAAAAAGATAAAAAAAATTGTTAACAGTTAATAACATAAAACAAATGAGATGGAATGCAGAAGCTTAAGAACTTGCAGACCTAGGAGCAGTTTATCAAACAACGAATGTGTAACCCCACAACCAGCTTTGTGATAAACTAAAAAATAGCTAATTGTTCCTAGTTAATTTAGTGAAGGAGTATTTGTCAAATGTTTATTGAATGAGTGGCTAGTATAAGATGGGTACAAATTTTGAAATTATTTGTTCATTCATACTGTTGTCTGATGGATAGAAATAAAGGCTGATTTTCTAGGTTTTGATGCATTTTGAGTATTTGGAATGACTAGAAGTGTTCAAGTTAATACAAATTGTAACATCACAAAAAAATTTTGTCCGTTCAGCCGCGTAAACATAGTTATCAATGATGTATTTGAAACAATCAATACCTAGAAATTTGGATTAAAATAGAATTTCTAAGGCATATGCAATAATGATATCCTTGCAGTGTTTAATGCACAGAACACACAGTTTACTAAGATTGGAATAGTTCAAGAAAGAGGAATAGAATGCTGTATGTGTGCAGATTGTTTTGAGAAATTAAACAAATTTTCATTACAGTATTTTTAAACAATGTATGGAAAATCAAATTCATGAATGATATTAATTATATTAAGTCCACCTGCAATTCATTACTCTGTTTTAGCTTATGGAGATTTCTTATTGTGAAAGTAATGCATTAAAACGAATTTATTATCTGATGCAAGAAAAATGCATAAAAAATTTACAAAAAAAAACAATTGGGAAAATAAATTCTGTATGGGTATGTAGCGTAGCATTCCATGTGGACATCACCAGATACTTAAATGAGCTGAATCTCCCAATTACTATGTAACAAGCAGTTGGTTCATAAATTATATGTTCATGTCAAGGCTTTTTGTAATAAAGCTTGTTAGAAAATCGGATTAGTACTGAAAGCGGGCATTATTTTGAACAAATAAAAATATCCCATTTAATCATAATGGATAAGATTGAAAGCTTTAATATTTCCAATTTCATTTAAGGTTTGGTGACTTGCAAAGTACAAACTAAATTTGCTGATCTGAATAATGTGTCAGAAAATCTACAATTAATACTTATTGAGTTGCTAGCATGTTATATTCTAAAATCGCTGTTGAACAATGTTGCTTTGAAAGATACTTATAAATTGTATTTGGCAAGAGGGAAAATATATAAGAACTAAACATACTTTTTCAAAGAAAATTTCTTTTTTTGATTTCAGGATTATGTTCTGTCCCTTCCCGCTTTTGTTTTCAAAAATGAAGTACAAATAAATTCAAACAAGTATAATGAGCGAATTGTCATAAAGCTAATGGACACATAACTGTAAAAATTTTACTTACTACATGTCTGTTTTCCATTATTGATTTCTTGCAATTGATAAAACCTGTGTATTTTGCTTGTGGAATATTTCATTTGTATTTGTTGGAATAGAAATTCGTTTTAAAGTGAAAAGTATATGAAATATCTTAAGTATATATGATGTGTTAAATATTTATTCCATTAAACGTATTTTTTGCTTTCTATAGTTTTATATAGATAGTATTAGCTTAATGTTATTAAAGAAGTGGCTTATGGATAACTGGATCATATACGAGAATTCTATTTGGGGGGGTGTATTTGTTTATGTAGTTTGAAAGAAAATGCTTAAAAAGCTTTTGAGGTGTAATTTAAAATTTTAAGTATTAATGATCCCTGTGTATAATATATGGTAGTAGTATTTACTTGTTTGATAAATTTCATGGTTTTAGCATATGAAAAAATATACTCAGTTCTCTGTGTATTGATTTTAATTGTGAAGAAAACGCACATGAATAGTTATGCAATTCATATTTTTTATACATTTATATTACATACAAAATAGTAATATACAATTTGAGAGTAGTTTGTACGAATTCTATTAAATGATAATTCAGTTTTTTAATTCCAGAAAAAAATTGTAGCATGCCACATTCAATACAATAAATAAAGTTAGTTTCATCAATGATTAAAATTCTTTAGAATTTCTAAATGATCTGGTGTACTAATTTAATACAGTTTTTCAAAAGAATCATTTGTAAATAATATTCAACAGAGTAATCTGTTTTAAATTTAATTTGAAGTAAAGAAATTCATTAATATATCCTTAGTTTTAAAATTCTTTTTTGTGTGCATTATTCAACGTTACAAAACCTCTATCTTTGTGCTGTTTAGTTTTATTAAATATATAAGTATATTTAATATTTACTTTTATATAATTATGATCATTGTATGGTTTTGTGAAAAAAAAATTGCACTTTTCTTAACAATTCCCAGCTGTTCCTCTCAAGCCCCAAGAACCACCAAAAGAGTCTAAAGATGATGAAGGCGGGTGTATTTGCTAAAATTTTGCACCATCCGAGTTGATACATTCCAATTTGGACATTCAGGTCTCTTCTGCATTTGAAGCTTGCGGCAAATCTGCTGGCAGTATGTCGCTTGTATTACAGCATCAGAACCTACGCTCCTTCTGAATTAGCCAAGTTTTGTTTTTCATATTCTGGCAGCTTATATCATTTCAAAGATTTCTTTCTTCAGAATATCAACTTAATGTGAACACTTAGCTTTTTTTTTCATTCAGAAATTAACATAAACTGAACTTCTAGAAATCAAATGGATTTTTTTAGTATTCTTTCTTAACAATAAAATGGTACTTTATTATTTGAAGTGGCCAAATCTATTGCATACCATCAGCTATTAAAGAGCATATATTCAAAACCTATCGCTGATAAACTACATGCCTTCGGTGCACTGATGACCCATTCATTTAGATCTGTGGTAACAAATTGTTTGATACACTAAGTGCTTATAGAACATTTCTGTATGAATAGAACAAGCACATTGTTTGCTTTTTGTGTTTTTGTGGAATTTACTCTCTTTCGTGTGCAAAATAAAGGAAATTGGAGTTCTTTAATTTAATGTGATAACTATATATACATATATGAGGAAATTCCAAAAGGTAATAAACCAGTGTATTAAATGTGCATGTTGACTGTATCTGCATGTAGATTGATGTATGCTACAATTTTGTACACGTGAGAAATCATTGATATAAAGCCACATGCCTTAAACTTACCATGTTCTAAATAATCAGTCACTGTATTATGATACTTACATGTTTTATTCTCTTTTTTTGTTTCTTTTTTTTTATTCCCTTAGAAATAACTTATTCACTTTTGGTTACAAAGAATTTTACTATGTGTATCTGATGTTAAATATGAGTAGTCATGTCATGGAATGTTTTTCCCTCTTCTGTGATTAGTTTAAGCAGTGCTCGATGAATTATTTTAGAACAGTTATGTACCTTGTTGCAGTGCAATCATTAAACTGCATTATATATATTTTTTTGTCAACATTTTTACAAATTCATAGTTTTGGTGCTACTTATATTGAGATTTTTTTTTTTTCATGTGTTGCATGGATTTTAGAAGGGGAATTAAATTCTTATTTTATAATTTATTTAAGATTATCTAGAATTCTGTGAAAAGGGTGCTGAGTTTCTTTTGAGATTATGAGTTTGAATATATTATGTACCTTCTATTAAATATTATAGATGATTTTATTATGAAAACGTGGCTAGCTCTTTGAACTGTATTGTGATCATCGATTGATTTCACCTGAAATTTATTGAAAGCTTTAATAAAATGTAATAAAACTATATGGTTCTTTTTCTTACATATATGGAACTTTTTGTGTATTTATTTATAGGATTAAAGATCTTAATAACTTTTTGTCTATTTTGCACATAAGGGGTGTGTGAGACCTTCAAAGTACACAATTACATTAAAAACTTTACTTTTAGAGAAAATATTTGATTTTTTGTTAATTATATACAATAAAATATTTGAAATCTTAGCTTTCTGAAACTGCCTTTCCTTTGAAACAACTAAACGTAAAAATGGAATTATAGGCATTTCAATGCAAGATAATTTAAAGAAACACCCATCGTAAGTTGAAACCTTCTTTTAAACATTCATTATTTTCGTCTATTTTGTACAATATTTACTGCCTATACTTAAAAAACATTTTCAAAAAGTATCTTAACATGTTTTTAAAGATATAATTAGGTATGTTTTTCCCCCTATGTAATTTTTTCTTCCAAGTCAATATTCTGAAACACTGTATTTTTAAACGATAATTAACTCGAAATTTTTTTTTGTATATTTATATAAAATTGGGAAGAAATATTTCTCACATACTGTTCTTGGGGACTTGAACTAGGATTTTTGAAATAATACAATTTAGAAGTGGATTTATTAATATTTTAACATGCCAGAGAGAGTAGAGCAATATTAACAGAAAATCTCGATTACTTCAATTTATTGTAATTTTGAAATTAATGCAAATTCAAAGACTGTTGCTTAGGTCTTAAAGAAAAATCTCAGCTATATGTAGGCAAAATATTATTAAAGAAGCATTTTCCATAAAAGGAATATTTTGAAAAAATCTTTTTTTTTTCTCTTCAATTTATTTATTTTGCCTAAATATTGCATTTAAAAGGAAATATACTGCAATAATATTTTTAAGACAATTTTATATGTATATTCTAATTCAGGCAGCAACTAAATATTAAATTCATTTATATGCTTTTTCAAAGTCAGTGTTCTGTATGCAGTCAGTTACTTTAAAAGTTTCTACATTATTTGAATAGTAGGGAAACTGGAGTATGTGACTTTCTATATTAGTGATTGATTTTACTTACATAGCCATATACATTTCGCAATTATTAGATGGCACTTGGTAGATAAAGGTTTCGATAACCAGCAATTTTAAAAACATGCAACCTTTTCAATGAGTTTTAATTTAGTTAAAATCTTAACTTAATCAAATCTTAGAAATGTAATCTTACTATGTATCAGAGGTTCCCAAACATATTGTCTCATAGACCCCTTGCTATGTTTTTCGGTTTGGGGTAGAGGCCTGCTTACCTAATATAGAATTTTTGTATATTTATCAACTTGAATGTCATTTTGACAGCTAGTATAGAGCTACTTACTGTAAAAGAAATAAATTTCTAATTGTAGTGAAGTATAGTGTTTAAAACTTAAGAAGCACACATTAATTAGATTAAAATTTAATACATAAAATAATTGAACAACAAACAAATGCTTTTGATGGGAAAGATTAATCTGGTGCTGCAATAGCAAAATTTCAACATTTTGTGGTATTAATCTTATCAGGTTTAACCCTAAATCTGTTGGTAGTAACCAGTTTTTTTACTTTTTTTAGGGGGGAATCGGCAATCGCGCTGAAAATCCTCACTAGTAAAAGCAATTTATAACTTTATGGCTGTTTTCGCCATATGTGCGAGAGCGTGAACTTGACGCGCAACACATTTTCGGACAGAAAAAAATCCTCAATTTTTATAAAAATTTGTGACATTGTAACTCATGCATTTGTTTATATTATAGTGTTTTTAAAATTTCAAAATATATAATAAATAGTTTTTCCTTTTAACATGTGAAGGGATAGCTCATCTAGCATTACAGTATAGGAAAATAAATGCAAAACACATTTTATAAAAGAAAAAATATGTCAACTCGGATAACAATGAGTAGTGTGATAAAATAAGCGACTCTCTACATGATAGTGTAGCCAGAATATAATGTTTGAGTACTTTTAAAACAAAAAATATTCCGCATTCGGCCCCTATTCTTTAACATTATCCGAAGATAGCCTTAAATCTGTAATTTGGGGCAAGTAACATTTTTTTAAGCCAAAATTGCTCCTCTCCATTTGTAAACTTTACTTGAAAATCTTCATTAGTTCCTATTCGACCAGTTCTTATTGTATTATGAAAGTCTGATTGTCCACAGTGGTAATACCATAGTAAAAAGAATCCTGACATTGTCTGTGATAAATTTAGAAAATTCGGGACCTCCAGTATTATACTTCTTTAGCTTAATTCTGGAAAGAAACGCTGAAATGGTTTTTGTTTTAATAAAATTTATGCTGTCATCTTGTAAGTGCAAATAAGCCTCATTGAATTTAGTAAATAAATCTGAGTAGGTAAACACAATTTGATTTCCACTTGATAATTTTTTTTTTTTTTTTTTTTTGCGATTAAAGGCACGATCTAGTTTAATGAGTCACTATCACACCCCCACTTACACCTCATGAACCCGGAAATTATTTTTTCTCTTACGTGAAACCTTGGAAAGTCGTCATAGACCCCTTGGGGTCGATATGGACCACTTTGGGAACCACTGCTATAGATCCTATCAACTGTTTTTCTTTTGTATCGTTGAAGGTGTATGTATCTTTTGTGCTGTTGGTTTCTCATTCATTTTCTTGTATAAAAGGCTTAAATATTGAAATTTGTGTTAATCGCGGAAAAAACTTTCTATTGCTAATATACATAGTACAGAATAGAAGGTTGGACGAATAAATTTTATTTAAATACATTTTTATATGGAATGTGTTCATACTTTTCTTTATTATTATTCTATATTGAAATACATATACACACTGCCCTCCAAAATTTAAGGTACAACGCATTTAAATTGAAAATGAATGAACACATAGAAACTAGACATTTGGTGGAAATGCGCACTAAACAGTTTCTTATTGAATGCGACTCATAGATTTGCAAAGGTTCAACACAAACATACTTTACAACAAAAAGCTCTGTTGAAAGAAAAATTCATTATTGGAGGAAGCAAAATATCAGATTTATATGAGGAAAGATGCATTAGAGAGAGAGAAAAACATAATACAATTTTGAGTTATCAGCATTGATGATTGAATTGGTACAAATGGCGCCTCTGTAGAGGTAGAACCAGTGTCCGTTTATCCATTGTGCGCCCAGGGGCCCGAATAAGCTGGACTTAACCAGATTTTCTGGTTATAAATTTCGATCCTAAAGTGCCAAGGGGTCCTGTAGATTTTCTGCGCCCATTGCCTGAAATAAGACTTAATATATCGGCATTGGGTAGAACCCTTATAAAAGATGGTTGAAAATTAGTTTTAGGTGGTCATGAGTTAAAAATAGGCCTCGCACAAAAAAACCATACTGGATTTTGCTGAAAAAAACTGATTGTTACTAGACATAATAAGGAATTTTAGAAAATTAATGCCGCAAACGAATTGTTCTCAAGGAAATGTGAGAAAAATTTTAAAAGTTAGTCCTAAATATCAAAAGTTTAAAAATAATCGTACAAATATTAATCGTAATCAAATATCCACATTAAGACAAAACAATACTAAATTGTGTCTCGAAGTGGAAAATAGCTTTAGGATCCTGAGTTTCATAAGTTGAAAGTGGCGAAAGCAAGGAATGGATATCGCGATACTTATCAATTTTGAGACGGTTTCATGAAGTTCATTTCCCAACATGTGGCCAAGACGAAGCTACTGCTTATTTTAAAGCAAAATATGGCCAGGATGCGATAGTGTAATGTCGTTGTAAGTATGTTACTTTTTTAATTAGTGCTGAGACCTGCTGTCCTCTTTGCAGTGAAAGAATAGTCATCTTTTCCCCGGAGAACCAATCATATCTGTTGTTGTTCATGCCACCTGTCTGACAGAGTCAGATCGAGGCCCACGAAATTCATCGTGGCAATGGGCTAGATGTACGCCTGTCGTTGGCCTTAGCCTTGAGCACCATACAGGTGACGGTACGATTTAGCTCGGTGAAATTCCCGAAGGGATGATAGAACATTACGATAGATGGCGCCACCATCTATCTCCACCTCCACAATTTAGGCATGGAACTGAAGTGGAGGGAAATTTTCTCGAAGACATCAATATTTAACATGGAGTTCTAGGGTCATTATATATACCGGGTGTCCCGAAACTCAACGTCAAGCGGGTACGGAGAGGAAGGGTCACATCAGTTCCGGCAAAAATAAAAACCCATGTAACCTGTTTGAATGATGACTGGCACATTTTTGTATGTGCGGAAAATTAACGCTCTTGGTCGCATCATTAGGTATACTGGGACCTAAATTTCAGTTCTGCAGTGGTTTTTTTAATAACATGATCTTACGTAACCGTGCTATTAATCACAGTTACAAAATGAGCAAAAAACTCACTGTAGAATTAGGAAATTTGTGGTCATAGTATGTAATGATGTGATGTGTGTGTGTGTGTGTGTGTGTGTAGGGTGTCAACATAAATGTTTTTAAAATGAAGATATTTTATTAATAAAAAAATTGGCTGTTATGGTTAGAAACGAACAAGTGATGTACCATTTTCGAATCTTCACTAAATGGGCCATCTTTTGAAAAACTTGCCTGGGTTGGTATATAATATCAGGTTGAGTAAAAAGGTTTCTGCCAAGGGGAGATACCTCCACTCCAACATCGGCAATTCTCATGGTAGTTAATCTTTCTCGAAATGGGTTTTTACATTCTAAATCTTTAAGTTAGAACTAAACGACTGTGCAATTTGTTTGTCAAAACTTTATTCTCTTGTGCTCCAAAAAAGTGTTTAAAATGGAGCAATCACGTTAACAGATCAGAACGCTTTTGTACTATGAGTTCTGAAATAACCTCAATGCAACTGAACGCCACAAAAAATGTGTGAAAGTTAAGGTTTCAATACTGTTTCTTGTGATGCAGTAAAAGTTTGATTTCGAAAGTTTAAAGCTGGGAATTTCGACATTGAAATTAAACACGTTCTAGCTGCCCTATTGAGGCTGATTGTGACCAGTTAAAGCAAATCATTGATCAACACAGAAATGTTTCAATACAAACTATTGCATTAGAGTTTAACGTTTGTTAAAAAACACTAGTTAATGCTCTCAAACCCGTACGTTTAAGTTAAGCCGCTGGGTGCCTCACGAGTAGACTGCTGAAGACAAGATCAAGAGAAAAGCAGCCTGTTTGGCTCTGCTCAGAGATCAAAGGAAAGAACATTCTGGGCAGAATTTTGACCTGGGATGAAAAATGGATGTACTACAACAATACAAGCCGTGAAGGAGGCTGGTCAGCATCCGAGGAATCAGTAGGTTCGGTTGCAAAACAAACGCTAAATAGCAAGAAGATCTTCCCTGTATCTGGTGGGATTGTCGTGGAAATTATCTCTAAAGTGTACTTGAAAGCAGGCAGACTATCAACAGTACATTATACAGTGTAATGCTAATCGAAATGAGCGATACCATTCGCGAAAAATGTAAAAAAGAGTTCAGAAGGAAGGTCGTTCTCTTTCATCAAGACAACGCCCAGCCACATGTTAGTGCAATTACCATCTGGACGCTCTACACCTTGAAGTGGGGTTTGATGCAACATACACCATACAGGCCAGACATAGCTCCTTCGTATTTCTATCTGTTTTTACATTTGCAGCTGCATCTTGAGGACACAATCTTCCATTCTAATGACAAAGTCACAAATGAGGTCAATCGCTTTCTGGACTCGTGCACACCACAGTTTTTTTGCAGAAGTGATTGAAAAGCTACCAAAACGCTGGCAGACCATTGTAGATTTAAAAGGAGATCATTATCCTCATTAGCGCTTCTAATTGTGTATGCATTTATCATTTTAAGATTTTTTTTTGGCGGAAAACTTTTTACTCAACCTAATATTATTCTTTTTCTGGAATCAAAGTTAGGTGCCAGCATTTTTTTTCAAACCTCGACCCAAACAAGCTGCGTTAATTTTAACTAAACCAGAAAATTGTTTGCCCGATTTGAGACTGATAATAGTACGGCTGTGTAAGATCGCGTTAGTGAAAAAATCACTGTAAATTGGAAAATTTGTATTCACAGTACCTAATGATGTGTGATGAAGGGTGTCATTTTCCCATATTTTATAAAACATGCTAGTCATCCCTTAATTAAATGGTATGGATTTTTCATTTATTTTCCTCAGAACTGATATGACCCCAGTCTCACACCCATGCTCCCTTGACGTTGAACTTCAGGATGTAAACAATGTAAATTTTTAGCACGTTGCCGTGAAATTGCAAAAAAGGGCTATTGCAATCCATACAATGAACACACAATTCAGTAGAAAGGTGATGCGTAAACAAAAATGTCTGAAACAAAACGTCACAGGTGACGTGAGTGTATGCAAAACGCGTGCGGTCGGCGCTCGCAGTTCAGGACTACAATAAAAGGAAGAATAGAGGTACAATTAAAGAAATTCGCTCACAAGCAAGTGCAAATGAGTTCTTTCGTGAATTATGGCTAGAAGAAATCGCCTGGTTGATTTCCCACGTGGAAGCATGATGGGAAAGCTGGAGGAGGGGAGTAGTTGGATGAGTGTGGTTAAAGAGTTTGGAATCATTCGCAAGCTTGGAAAGCCTTCCAAGCCATAAGTACAGCTATTAGAAAGGTTGGCGGTGGCCGCCCTAGGAAAACAATTGCAGTGGATGGCCGATATATCGCTCTGTCGACGAAAAAAGCTCGATACCACTCAGCAAGGGTCATTGCTCCGCAACTGCGTACAGCAACAGGGCGACAAGTGTAGTGGTTTACTGTGGCCAGATGCCTTCACAAAGGTGACCTATTCATCCGCCGTCCTGAACGCTGCATCCCTTTGAAAGTTGACCATAGGAAACACCATTTAGAAGGGTATAAGGAGCACAAAAACTGGATATATCTTCAATGGAGTCGTTCCTCTTTACGGATGAGAGTTGTTTCAGTACCGCAAGTGATTCTCAACGCCATTTGATTTGGAGAGAGATTGGGGCACGGTGTTTCATCCCAGTAACATCACGGTAAAAGATCATTTCGATGGTCACACACATGAAGCTGTCTTCTGGAGAGGCATTATGTTGAACGGGCGGACGGAGCTCCTCGTTTTTGATAGAGGTTTCGTAACCGGAGATCGCTTTTACAAGAAGGTTATCCTTCCCCATGTGCGTCTATTTCAAGGTACTATTGTGGACTAGACTTCGTTTTTATGGGTAAAAATGCATGGACACACAGGACTGCTGATATTCAGTAGCTACTGGGAAGTGAAGATATCACTCGAATGGATTGGCTAGCATTTTCCCTTGATTTAAATCCCTTAGAACATGTGTGGGATGCTTTGGGAAGACGCCTTGTGGCACTATTACATCCTCCAGGGAACACCCCAGAATTGAAATCGATGCTGATTGAGAAATAGGCCTCTTACCTCAAGAACTGTTGGACAATCTGGTGTTGAGTATAGAGAGACGGTGGGAAGCAACCATTGCAGTAAGGGGAGGGCATATTCCATACTAAGGAACACCTGCTTGTTGTCCTTCCTCTTGGACAGACAATCATGTGTAAAGATACTATGGGTTCAATAAATCCATACTATATGCATTGTATTCATTTTTGCACAACTATGCTTCCGTCATCATTTAAGTATAACATGCTGTCTCTCATTTCTGAATTTCACGTCTTTCAGATGATTTCTCGCGGAGTTATGACAAAAAAACAAAAAAAAAAAACTCCTGAAGTTTAAGTTTTGCACACCGGTATATATGTGTGTGTGTGTGTGTGTTTTAAAAAACTTTATTTGTGAGACTGAAATCAGTTGAATACTAAAGATTAGATTCTGCAGTATTATGTAAACATTACTGACTGAGTACAGTTTTATGAAAAATTAGGGCTTAGTCAGTTTTAAGAGTATAGCCAGCCTTCCCCTTTTCAGTTTACAATAATCAGTGAAATGCACTGTAATGGATAGAAGTTCTAAGTTTGTTATTAATAAAAAGGTAACATATCTAAAAGTGCATTTAAAAATACAGAGATCATGTTCAAATCAAAGAAAAATAAACAAATTATCGTTAGATTGTATGGTCCAAATACATATTCATAGCTTGAAAAAAGACCAAATCGTAAGTGTGTGATTATCTATAAATACAAAATTATTTTTACTTTATAAAGTAAAACTAAAATTATAGAAATAACGTGAAGAATGTTTTTGTGTGAAACTGTCTAAACAGTAAAATTTACTGTGGGAAAAAAAGAGTTTATTTCAATATACATTCGGTCATAAAAAATATATGCACCGAGAAGGAAATGAGCTGCTATTACGAAGCTAAAAATGGGCGCAGTGTATGAAGAGATAAATAAATGATTACAAATTCAGGACAGATTGTTGTATAAAGAAAATATGGTATGAAAAAGGTAATAAATCAGGAGGTAGTAAATCCACCTGTGACAGCAAGACAAGCCGAAACACGACATGACATCGAATCAAGGAGGTCACCAATGTCCTCATGCGGAAGATCATGTCATAAGCTTTACAACTGGGAAGTTAATTCACCAGTATTCCGGATGGCAGCAGTTGCCTTCCAAGCACGTCCCAGATGTGCTCTATTGGATCTGGAGAGATCTGGTGACCCGGCAGGCTACAGGAGTACGTCATATCCTTAAGGTATCCAACTACGTTCGGAACCATGATTGTAAAAAAGCGCATAAATGGATAATTTTCATAATGTTTAGTGTCACTTAGATTAGAACACATGTATAAAATTGTTTTAAAGACATTTTGACAAAAAAAAATGATTTATATACAACATTTCGGCAAAAATTAACTTAGAATAACATTTTTTCAAAATGTTCTCCTTTTGTGAAAAATGCTTCTATTATAATAATATTTTGCCTGTATATAGCTCAGATCTCTGTACAGAGGCTCAACTATGATTTTTGAAAAATTCACTTTATTTTTTAGAGTTACAACCAATTGAAATAGTTATCGGCGTTTTTTTCTTAAAATTTCTCCCCTCTGTTGTCGTAAAACATGGATAAACCCACTTCTAAGTCATATATTTCAAAAGTTCTAGTTGATTCTGTGTACAGAGGTCTGAGCTATTTAAAGGCAAAATATTATTACAATAGAAGCATTTTTCGCAAAAGGAGAATATTTTGAAAATGGGTCATTCTATGTTCATTTTTTGTCAAAATATTGTACTTAAATAATTTTTTATCGTAATACTATTCTTAAAACAATTTTATATACATTTTCTAATCTAAGTGACACTAAATATAAATATTATCCATTTATACGCTTTTGCAAAATCACAGTTCCGAACGTAGTCGGATACCTTAAAGATATTGTTAGAAGAGTTGCGGAATATTTGGACCATCGTTGTCTTGTTGATAAAAGGCACCTGGGTAGCTTTATAGTACAGGCAATGCAACTGACTTTAAAATATCGTCTACTTAACTACGTGCCCTCAAAGTGCGTTGAAGGATGATTAGGGGTGATACAGTGTCCCAACAAATCACTTCCCACCTCGTGTAATCACCGTCTGCCCTCAACAATTAATACCGGATGAGACCGGCGGCCTAGCCCTCCTCCACAGGCATATGTTCTAGTCATCAGCATTGAGATCGGATCGTGATTCATCGCTGAAGGTCTCACGCCTCCAGTCGGTTACATTCCAGCTTGCCCGATGACAAAAAAAATCTAATCGACACTGCCTAAAATGTGAGGTCAGTGGTAGGTCTATTTAGTGATGGTCATCGGCTCCTTAACGTACTCCGGCCAGTCGTCTTTGAATGGTTTCCTTTAATACCACCTAATGTCTGAAAGGTGGTGAATAGCGTCGAACTGATTCTAGCGACGTTGTTGGTGAGGTAATAGCGTTCTTATGATTGCGCGATCATCACGCGCATTTGGGTTCCTTGAACCCCTTGACCCTTCTCGACGGTTGATTATCCCTTCCGTGAACCATTGTAGCCTACACCGAGCAACAACTATATCTCTCCGATCGAGGTAGTGGCCGATACGCCTATTCAATCAACCTGTTTCTCTGAGGCCTACTGTACGCCCCCTATCAAAGTTCAACATTTACCCATACTGTCACTAGTTACATCTCCGAGGCCGTCTCTAGCCACAATATAATCCATCCAAGTAAACAAATTCGTTTGAATAGCCTTATGGTACGCTCAATCATGCTTTTTAACTCCACCAGCTGCGCATCTCATATGAGCATAGCGCGCTTACCCTTGTCTGAAATCTTAATCAAATATATATATATACTCTCATGGACAAAAAAATTAGCGCACCAAGAAGCAATCGTCAAAATGAAACGAAATTTTACATACGCAATGACTACTTTGATATAAGTAAATGAGTAGAAAATCAAAGAAAAAGGATCATTTATTTCAGAGAAAAAGGCAAAAGAACGGAGGATTTAATACCCTGTTGAACCCTCTAGCGCGAATGCTCAATGCGATACGATCCGGCATTGAGGCATACAAGTTCTGTATGATGTCTTAAAACCTTTCGTTCCATATCTGATGCAACCTTGCCTCTAGTTCGTTCACACTCATGGGATGCCCAACTCACCGTCCCAAATGATCCCAGATATGCTCGATTAGAGACAAATCTTGGGATCGGACAGGTCAAAAAAGGGTAGTAACAGTTCGGAGACAATTTTGTGACACCCTTGCCGTGTAAGGCCGAGCATTGTCTTGTTGAAAACTGGCTCCTGGGAGCCGTTGCATGAGTGACAACACACGTGGTTGCAGGATAACATGGACATACCGCTGGGCTGTCATGGTGCCACGGATTTATACTAGAGGTGACCGTATATTGTAGGCAATGGCACCCCATGCCATCAAGCCAGCTGTGGGAGTGTTGTGTCTCTGTAAAGCAAAGGCAGGATTGAGGCGTTCACCACGGGGTCTCCCCACACGAACACGATTGTCATCACTGCGGAGATTGAATCTCGATTCGTCGCTAAAGACAACCTGGTTCCATTCCGCTGCAGTTCAGTTTCCTCGTGTGCGGCATCACTCCAAACGGAGGCGTCGATGGGTGAACGTCAAGGGAAGCACATGTAATGGGCGACGCGATCCCAAATGTCCTTTAGCCAGGCGTCTTCGTATTGTTCGAGAAGACACAGGGGCCCCTTGTGAAGGTGCTACCTGTGCCTGCATGCATTTCTTACGATGTAGTGGTCTTCTCGACGACTGGTCTGTCGAGGGCGTCCTGAGCCTGGTCTTCGTGTGAATGACATCTCTCGGATCCACTGGTCCCAACACCTCCTCATAACACAATCAGAGCGGCCTAATTGACGAGCTACTTGCCTAGCTGACCACCGAGCTTCCATCATGTCGATGATTCTTCCCCCTCTCAAATTGCGACAGCTGCTCATGTTATCTTCGAAAACGGCGTAATGGCATGTCTGCCTCAGCTCTTACTTTGTAAACGATTCAGCACACTCAAACAAACTTTGGTTGCCTGTTTTATACTCCACGGAAAACGACGTTAAACGTCTCTACCTACTATACGTAATGCGCAATCACGCTGCATTTCTGATCATTTGCATATATCCCCGACATGTGCCTTCATGCCAAGTTTCGTAACGATCCCGCAATTATTTCTTGGTGCGCTAATTTTTTGGCCCGTGAGTGTATATATATACATATATACAGTCGACTCTCGATAATTCCAAGTTGAAGGGAGCAATGAAAAACTCTGAATTATCAAGAGGGTAGAAAAAAACCTCCCAAAATACACGAAAATTTTTTTTTCTGACACATTTAGATTTGGAACTATGTAATAAAACAACAACTATATACAAGGTGTAAAGTATTTTTAAAAAGTACATATTATACGGCATAAATATTATTAAACGAAAAATATGGATTAAACGTGAATGGATTCGTGTTAAACGAAAGATATGGATGGCTGACAACAAATGCGGTTGGTCTATTGTACACTTGAAGAAGGAAAGCAATAAAAGTTTCTTTTTGCTGGAGAAACCGGGAAACACAAAGAAGGAATGGCAGGCAAATGGTCCTCAAAGGAACTACGTTACAGGGGAGACACGCAGAGACAATACAACAAAAAATATGTAAGCTCCAAACTGTTTGCTACAAGACTCTTACATGATAGTGAGTGTTCGAATTGTCGATAGTTTTATAAGATAACTTCTAATTATATCGCGTGTCGTAGTCTGGCCACCTGCAGATTTTACTTCAAAATACTGAGAGGTTCGTATTATCGAAGGTTTGAATTAGCGAGAATCGACTGTATATATATATATATATATATATGCATGTAAGCATTTTAATAATCCAGAATTTGAAATTTAATCTATAATTTAGAACTTCTTTTTAAAGGTAAATATAAATAATATTTATTGGGTATTATTTTTCTAAGCAGTATTTAACACTAGATTGCCCAAAGGAAGTCATTTTGACTGCTTTTTAATTTAAATTAGAAAAACAATTACATATATAATGCACAATTTCTTAGAATTTTTTAGAATATGTTTTTTTTCCAAGTGAAGTAAATTTTTTTTATTGTTAATATTTACTGAAAATTTGTTATATGACTGTAAATAATATAAATAATATTAAAAGTTAGTTTTAAGCAAATTTCTTTATACATTAATCATTTTTTCACAATGTAGTCATTTTGACTGCTTTTGGGTAATATAGGTATATCTTAAGTTTCAGTTTTTCTGGTGTTAATGAAATCGTTATAATTTATTTATTTATTTAATTTTTTGAAATTAGAAATCTGTTACGTTGTATGCAATTTATTAAAAGGTTTCTGAAAGTTATGTGATAAATGTGTGTATTACTTCTTAATAAGGTGATGTAATAATGTCGAGGTTAAAATCGTATCTCTGGTATAAATATCTGTGTTCTCTTTTTCTTTAATATATAATCTTCTATCTCTTTGTATATACCAGGTGACCTAAAAGTCCGTTAACATTTGAAAATTCGATAATTCACTAAATAATGTAGGTAGAGAGGTAAAAAATGGCACACACATGCTTGAAATAACATAGGGTTTTATTGAAACACAAAAATGCATCAGTCAGCGCTCGTGAAGCCAAGCTTGTATGAAGAGTATTTTTTTTTTTTGGTTTCAATAAAACCCCACGTCATCATTTTAAGCATATGTGTCAATTTTTACCTCTCTACATACGTTATTACGTGAATTATATTGAATTTTCAAATGTTAACGGACTTTTTGGGTTATCTGGTATATCTCTTATATATGTATGTGACGGAGCTAATCCAATTTAGAGCTTGTTATTTTGGCACCAAAAGATCAATTAGATAACTCCTGGCTAATTTCAGATGAAGAATTGATTTGTGCTTGACCAAATTCTACTGTAACTCTTAATTTATTTTAAGAACTAAGACAATTTTTGTATTGCATTGTTTAAAGAAAATAAGCTGTTATTAAAAATATAAGAGAGAGATTAGCAATAATGCGGTTTTTCTACAAAAAATGGTTTCAAGAACTCATACAAAAACACTTAGAAAAAGACTATAAACAATAATGTAAAGAAATATAATTTTAAATTACAAGAGTAGATAAACCCCAGCTGCGTACTAAAGTGCATTTTCTTTAGAACAATAATCTTGATCGAAAGAATTCTGACTGAATAAGGCAAAACACAAAAAGAACTAATAATAAATTATGAGGGAGCCACAAACTATTATTTTTTTACAAAAGATGTTTCAAGAAATCAAACAAACAAAACTTATGAAATAAAGGAAGAAAGGAATATTAAAATAACGTGGAAAAATAAACTTTTTGTCCTTTCTTTTTTAAGAAAAAGAACTATGCAGAATAGTTTTCTGCGCAAAATGTTGGCTGAGTCGTGGTGAAGAGGGGGAACGGATAAAAGTCTTTTTCTATATTGTCAAAGCGTATGAGCGTGAAAAATAATGCACAGAGAACATTTAAGACTTTCAAAAACTAAGTGAAACTCAACCAGAAAAGGGAGAGAACATGCTTAATTAATTTTTACTAAAACAGTTTTTTTTAAAAAAAAGAAAAGAACTGAAAAGCTCTTATAACTCAAAGTTTTTAAACTCAAAACTCCAAGAATTGACCTTTGGTGGGAGAATATGACTGCTTTTATATTTTTTTTCAATCGGTTAAAACTCAAAGCAAACTCATTTTATTGAATTGATTAAGGTATCCGAATACGTTAGGAACCATGATTTTAAAAAAGCGCATAAATGGATAATTTTCATGATATTTAGTGTCACTTAGATTAGAATACACGTAAAAATATTGTTTTAAAGACATTATGACAAAAATTTTTTTATTTAAATACAATATTTTGGCAAAAAATTAACTTAGAATAACCTTTTTCAAAACGCTCTCCTTTTATAGAAAAATCTTCTAAAATAATAATGTTTTGCTTATATAAAGTAAAGACTTCCCCAGAGAGAGTCTGAACAAGGAATTTTGAAAAATTCACATTATTTTCAGAATTACTACCAATTGAAATAATTATCGGCTTTTTTTTTCTTAAAATTTCTACCCTCTGTTATAGTAAAATATGGATAAATCCACTTCTATGCTATATATTTCAAAAATTCTAGCTGAGCCTCTGTACCGAGGTCTGAGCTATATACAGGCAAAATATTATTATAATAGCAGCATTTTTCATAAAAGGAGAATGTTTTGAAAATTGGTCATTCAATGTTCCTTTTTTGTCAGAATATTGAACTTAAATAACTTTTTATTGTTATAATATTCTTAAAACAATTTTATAAAAGTATTCTAATGTAAGTGACACTAAATATCATAAATATTATCCATTTATACGCTTTTGCTAAATCATGGTTCCGAACGTAGTCGGACACCTTAAGCGATTATTTATTGACGTCACACTTCGAAGCAAGAGGAGGGCTTTGTGCAAGCGAACGTTATAATTTTTATGCGCAGTCAAAAGATGAAGATGACACCTGAGCAGGCAATCAATTCCCCAAACTTCCACACCATGTCTACGTGAGAACTTACAGTCTAGCCAGATTTATAAGGTGCATCAGTCCTTACACAAGCCTTAATTTTATTGATAACCTGAGATTTGTGTTCGCAGGGATTTATTTATTTATCAAGTAGTTACTTTTACGCCAGAAATGTCTGAATAATATTTTAATTTGTAACAATATATATATACAAAAAAAAGTAGGCTTGAATTTGTTTTTTAAAATTTTTTCTCATTTTTATAACTTATTAATTTATTAAACTCTATTTGTGTAAGTTTTAATTATTTATTTGAAGAAGGAAATTATTTGTGTTATTTTCTCTACTTTTAAGAAAAGATAGATTTTTACATATGAGTACGATCACTCGGTGACCACACAGTCTTTGAATCAGAGGAATCGTGGAAATGAAAAATGAAGAAATAGCTAAGAATATTTTTTCCCCTTTTTATAAATGTAGCAAATAAAATTATCACTAGATTGAGTACAGTGAATTTGTAGTAGATATCAATTGAGATTGTTTATATTTATATATAGTTGGAGAAATCTTTCAGGGTGTAGAGTTAATTTCGACACAGCACGCAACATTAATGCTTTAAAATGTTCACTTAACATTAAAACCAATTTCGTAAACCATGTATGTTATTTTTGCATGTTGTGTAAAACAAGTTATGTAAACTGTTAGATAAAATATAAGTTTATATTTCAAATCTTCAAATTATTTCGGATATTGGAGATTTAAGCTCCCTCTAAAATTTAGATATGCCTCCATAGTGCTGTATGCGCCATTGGATGTATAATCGAATTACTGTAAAATAAACTGCGAATGTGTAAAGAATTATATTTATTGATTTCAAAGTTTAATAATTATTGGAAATTAAAAACAAATTTATATTTATAGATTATTAAGTATAGCACACACACACAGATGAACTCTTATTTGTGTATGTCTAAAAGAAAAAAAATTAGCTACATATTAGAAATTACCATTTTATGGTCAACTAAGAAAAGTTTTAACTTATTCTGAGGCTATTAATATTTCTAAGCCAGCTAAAATATTTAAATTAATTAAAATCTCCCATAGCTCATTTTGAAAACCACTTATATAGCTCATTTTTCTGTTTCTCAACTAAACAGAAAATTCTTTAAGTTTTAAAGCGTCCACAATGTCAAAGCCAAATTTGAAACAAATGTCCATGAAAAAATGCCCCCAAAATGCTCGTATGATTATATTGTTGCTGTTACTTATGCCACCTGATCGACAGTAACATCAGATTAATTTCCACGAAATTCATCGTGGCGAAGGGCTAGATTTTCACACCTGTCGTTAGCTTTGAGCACCATGCAGGTGACAGTACGATTTTGCTCGGTTCCACCCCAATTTTGAGGGAGAACACCCTGGGGGTGATCAGGGGCCTTCCCCTCTCTTCCCCTTCCACCAACCTCTCGAGAGAGCTTGCGGCTCAACCCCCATGCCGCGAAGGCACTATACATTTACCACTATACAGTATCCATGCCTTCTCCAGGATTCGAACGCAGACCCTACGGCACTACAGTCAGCGTCACTAACCGCTATACCGGATGGATGGCTCGTATGATTATAACATATGTGTTCATTGCATTCTTAAAATTTTAAATACTTTAAAAAGATGCCATTTTTATTATATAGTCATGCATCAATTTAGCTTTACAATATAGAAAATTACATGAGTCACTTATTTTACACAGCAAAAAATCAATTGATTTGAATTGGATTGTGTAATGTATTAAGATGTGCAACTCTTTCTGTAGGATATATAGTGAAATATGAATTAAATATTATTTTTAGAGCATTTTTTCTATCTGAAAAAAATGTGCAGCCTCTTCTTTCACGTTGCACGAATAAAACCATCTAAGCTTTCTTAGTTAATATGTGCTTCATGTCTAAATCTTTCTTGCAGTACTTATTCAAGTTCTTCAAATAGCAAAGACATATAATTCCAAATTTTTATGAAACAATATAAAATATTTTAACAAAAGAACAAAAATGAAGTATAAGTGAAAGTTTTTAAATTTTTGCTATAATTAGTAATAGTAAGAAAATAACTCAGAATTATATTTCCGATTTAAAAATTCACCGTGGGCTATTATCAAGAAGATACAAAAATGAGAGAAGGAAAGATATGGCAGAATATGATGGAGAAACGAGCGAGAAAATATCTAATTAAGAAATGAAACCTAGATTAGATTTTCACTTTGATAACTGTTCAATATTGACAATAATTGATAACAAGGATCGAATAATAATTGAGCATTGATATGATTCTATTGAAAATTGAATTTTTTTTAACGGTCACCTTATGTTTTTTCATTCGATAGTAATTTAAGAACTAAAATATTGCATGATTTTGTTGAGAACATACTCTTTTCTAATATTCTATTCAGTTTTCATTTTAGAAAAACAAAAGTGTAGTGGCTCACCTTATCTATTTTTTTCCCTATCTTGACTATTTTTGCTTATTTATTTGTAAGACATTAATTATAAAATGATTTAAATATTTTTTTCTTAATATTAAATATTTATTATTATTATCAAACATCATCTTCTCTAAGTAAAAAATACTCTATTAGTAAAAATGAAAATTATTTTTCTTTATTTTTCGCCATCAAAAGATAATATTGGCTTAAAAATTTTTTACACTTTTTTTTTATATTTCAGGCGTAGTGGAATATCTGCTCTTGCACATATTTTTCCTAATCGCAGATATGCTTTGAATTTTATGCTTTAATAATTGATGAGAGGTTTCGATGATTTATAATAATTTGTTTATAAATTATTTGAATTAAAAATACTTTTTTTATAAAGAGAAATATTTGACAGAGTAGTCAAAAACTAATCTTTACGAAATCAATCAATCAATAGTATTTTTTTACTCTTAGATATCAAGATCATTAATGGTTTTGAGACACAGTTGCTTTTTGTGTTTAGAAATGATTTGTTTTACAGTTGTTTTTTTAGTCTGTTTCAAACACGAACAATGAATAACATTATTGCGAAACACTATACATATTTTTGTTAAGAGAAACAGCGTTATCGAAAAAGAGTATTGCAGTATTTCGTAATCTGTCATCAATTTCCTTTAATT
This sequence comes from Trichonephila clavipes, assembly GCA_019973935.1. Taxonomy (NCBI): domain Eukaryota; kingdom Metazoa; phylum Arthropoda; class Arachnida; order Araneae; family Nephilidae; genus Trichonephila; species Trichonephila clavipes. Next base: position 226,521 of record BMAU01004252.1, read on the forward strand.
AATTTCCAAACAAGGATGCACTGAGTTGATCTTATGTTGTAAGATGCATTGTATTAAGTTCTGTAAGACCAGAGTTTTCCCCCTCCATAAATTCTTAATCCTGTAAAGTATGTTTTCCGGCAATGAATCTAATTCTAAGAGGAAACAGCATTACGATGCTTCGAAACGACATGCTCAGTATGTACTTCGTACATCTTGCTCCTATAAGTGTTTCCCGACGAGGAATCTAACTTTGTGAGGAGAGAAATTAGTTTGCTTTCTAACGATATCCTTTAAAATTAGATACTCTGATACATTTTGTTTTTCTATGCACCTAACTATGACATCATAAATCCCGAAGAAAGTAAAATTTGCATTTATCTATTGTTATTGAGACCAAAAATTTATTTGTAAAGAAATCTTTTTGTTATATGGAAAAAGTTTGCTACATATAGAAAAATTCGTAAAATAGGGGCTCGTTATTTTGAGGTTCGACTGTATATTTTCAATATTTTTCAAAAATCTTACTTTTATTTTATATTACATTTTATATTTCAATTTTTACATGTTTCAATATATTTATATTAGTAGTGCTTCCAAGTTTATTAAATTATTTTAAATTTTTGTAAACATATGGAAGTACATTTTTATGGTATGAATTTTAGATGTTATTTCATTATAACTATAGTGAATGTTTTGCTATAGATATTAAGTTCTATATATACATATAATTACTAGATACTTAATAAAAGAATTCTACACTAATATGAATAATTTAAAATTTATAAATTTCGAGACTGGCAACTAGGCTCAGTAAATATACTCTGTCTTTTCTCGGTGGTACATTATAATGGTATGTGTAGCATCGATAGAAAATAACCATTAACTCTTTTTATTTTGCTTTATTGGTAGGCTAATTAGTTAGTTAATATTTTTTAGCAATTCATATTCTAATAATTGGTAGTATCTTATAATCTGTTAGGCTAGTATTTTAACAGTATATACTACAGACATGATGAACACAGTAGATAGTGACAAAGTTTTGAATGCAGGTCATTGTAGAGATTCTACGAGACTTTGTAATACATAGAATACCAGAGTATTCTGGAATAAGGAATACTTAAAGAATTCTAAAAAAATGTTTTTTGCATTGCAATAAAGTTTCAAATAACTCTAAATGCTTACAAATGTAATAGATACTTAGATAAGCTTCAAAATAGTAAATTTGGCAAAAGTAAAATTCCTTCTTACAAAAGATGTGGCGACAAAAGATGTAAAACTTGTAAAATGATCCATAATGATCAGTCCAAAGAGGATTCTAAATTTACCTTCTGTAAAATATATAACTGTATTTACTTATTGACATGTAATAAATGTCAATTTAAATATATTGGTCAGACATCTAACAAAATTAATATTAGAATTAATCAACATAGGTCACAGATACTAAATACTTCAATAGTATTAAAAATTCAAATAAAATAGAAATAAGACACTTTGGTACACATGGTTTTGAACATGTTTCACTCAATATTATTAAAATTGTTCCTAATATTAAAGAAAGATTATGGTGGGAAAATTCCTATATATTAAATATTATAATGCAGCTTATCTTTATGTACTAAATGTATTATACCAAGGAAAAAATATTCTAAATGCAATTAAACAAAATTCTCAAGATTATTATTACACACACAACAATGGGATTAATATAATATCTAATAAAAGAAAAACTAGAGGGGCTATAACTAAAAGATTAAGTAGAGACAAAAAAGTCCTTACAGATAGTATTATAGATATTTGTAATAGCTTTGATAACAATTTTAACATAAAACACACATTAAATCTTTTATGTTTGGACTCAGTAAGACAGAATTATGTATTACAGAAGATGTACTAATTTCCCATAAATTTAAAGATTGCCATGGTTTGCATATTATAAAGGACATTCACAAATTTTTGAAACATAAACATAACATAAAAGTTAATGTAAATAAAGATGATCAAATACACAATATTGTACACTTTTATATATATGAATAAATCATATCATAATATTGATTTTTCTGGCATTTTTAATAAACACATGTCATCTTTCCCAATACAAAATATTACTATTAAAAAAGCCTTTAAATACAATAAAAAATAGGTAGATCAATTTTTAACTATAATGTGCCTATAAAGCAAGATAACTTAATATGTAAATGTAATGAATTTAAAGAAACCATTGATAAACATCACAAACATGTTGTTACTGGTGACCGCAATATTGTAAAAGACAATAATCTTAGAAACATAAAGAATAAAGGTACTGGTTTTAGATTAATGATTTCGAATAATAATAAAATTATAAAAAATCAATATAAAGATATTGAGCAATTTATATACAAAATAGATAGTAAATATAGTATGCCTACAGAAGCATTCACAGAATTCAAAGGTAATATTACACAGCAGCTTAATAAATATAACTATGGTACAGATAGTAAAATCTTTTTTAATAATATTAAAAATCAGATTAAAAAAATTGCAAAATAAATTTATTATAGTTTATGTTGATAAAATGCCAGGAAATTTTGCCTTCATATGTAAATATTATTATAATTTAAGGATCAACAATTATTTTGATAATAATACAGCTTTTATTAAGTCATCTGTTTCTGATAGAAAAATAAATAAACGAATTTTGGCTTTTCATAAACAATTAAGAATTCAAATTAATAATAATTTTAAATCTCCACATATATTTCTTACTCCCAAATTTCATAAAGACCCAGCCAATTTTAGAACTGTTACAAATGGATTTAATACATATATTAGCAAAACAGGGAAAATTCTCCATGAAATATTACATGATACAATAAATAATCTTAAATCCACAGCCATTCTTAAAAATAGTAAATCACTTATTGAAGAAATGAAAGATAAAAAAAATTATTCAGTCAATAGTTTAGATTTTGAAGATATTTTTAACTCTATTAATATTGATGATTTGATTAATACACTTGTAAATTTATATAAAGATAATTTATTTAATATTGTTAATGATAGATTTAGTTCACTACTTAGGTTTGTACTTAAAAAGAACTATATCTATCATAAGGGTAACTATTATCTGCAGATTAAAGGTTTGCCACAAGGTGGCCCTGCGAACAACTGTCTTGCCAATTTATACTTACATTATTTTGAAAGTAGTTACATTAATAATTCTAAATATTATATTTATCGTTATATATATGACATAATCATTTTTGGCAAACAAGTCAATTTTATACCTAACATTAATTTTTATATCCACAATATCTTAATTTAATATAGACAAATAGTATCAACAATGAAGCAAATTTTCTTGACATACATATTATATTAAAAGATAATGTAATAGAGTTTCATGATAAAAGAGAAGATTTTAATTTCAATATTATAAAAGTTCCTCATTGGGAGAGTAATGTACATGTTTCTATATTCAGAAATATTGTTATTATTATATACAACGCAATAAATTTCTGGTGTCAAAATAACAGAAATAATAAATAACTATGAACATTTTACTAAATGTTGCTTAAATCAGAAATACCCAATTAATTTTATTACTAGTTATATGAATAAAGCTATTCAAAATAGTAAGGATTAAAAATTTTGAGATTGATAATAATTTATTACTATAAACTTACATATTTCATAGTTATAGTTACCTCCATATTCTAACATTAGATAAAAAATTTTCTTATTATTTTATTCATATATACTCTAGTGCAGGACTGCCCAACCCAAATCGGTTGGTGGGCCACGTAAAAATTTACTAAACTGAGGTGGCCCCGCACATATCAAAATAAAAAAAAATTTATTCGAAATATTTTACTATCGTACAGCATTCAAAATATGATATGATCAACATTCAATTATTGATATGATCAAAAAACACCAAGTTTACCTTTTACTGAATCACAATCACAACAAAGTTGAAAGTCGACCGATTGCACTTGTTGGTGGAGGAATATCTCTTAACCTGCAAGGTTCCTTATCTATATACTGTAAATTTATGCTGCCATCTGAGGTTACGCAGTATAACAACTATGTGCGCAACATCTTCACATTTTATACTTGTGTTACAGTATGTTTGCATAAAATTGATTCAGATTTTCAAAATTTTTATTTCGAATGCAAAAAAGCAATTAAGTAAAGAAGAACAGCTTTGTAATTATTACACTGTTTGTCAAAAAAAGTTTTTTTTCTGCCCGATAGCCAAATGTTTAGTTTCTTATTGTATGATATTAATTATTGCACCGTGATTAAATATATATCATAAAATGAAAAAGTTAATTAATTTCAGAAGGTTAAAATATTAAACATTTTTATTCTGCTGCCGTAATTATCTTACATTTCTACTAGATGGTCTGACAGTCCTGAAGTAACTCATTAAATCCATCATCGGATTCTTTCATTGCCAAATAAAACAAGAAAAAGACTACTAATCTGAACTTGAAAATATAGACAAATTATTTCTCCGACAAATAGAACTAAATACACTACTCACTCTCAACGAAGTTCTCTTTGAAAGAGGAATAACATACCCACGCTCATCTGCTTTCCTACATCCATCAACACACCTGTTATTACAATTGCTTGGAAGTCAAATGAAGGAAAAAAATTATTTCGTTAAGAACTGCACGGGGAGAGGTTGGGGTGGGTCAATACACGATATTTTCAATTCAACCGTCTGTCGTCCAAATGTCTAAAATAATATAGACAGAAACTTCAATAGGGCCGCAAAAATTCTCCAAATGGGCCGCGGGTTGGGCATGCCTGCTCTAGTGTTACTAAAGTTATGGTAATTTGTAACTCTCTTATTGCTTTTTATTTCCATTCTTTTTACACTTATGGTAAGTGCTACACATTTCAGCCATTCACATGATTTAAATCTGCATTAGGGTCCAGAATCTGGCAATAACTTATTTATTACACTCAGATTTAGCGCGGGCTCTGCATTTTTAAGTGCAATTTTTAGGTAAGTTACCTCTATCTTGTAATGGATTTAGATATTCCTATCCATTACTTTCAATAGGTTTTGTCTCAGTATTATTTACATAAAGGGGGAAGGTTGGCTGGCCCAAAAACATGTACAATCCCACTTTTATATAAATTATTTTATATATTAGCTGTCCGAAGTCAGCAATGTTTATAATACTGCAGCATCCATTTTATAAGTTTTAATCTCGGTTGCTCATATGTCCTTCATTGTGTGATTTTCCTACTGTCTATGTATTTTTCGAATGTGATTGTTGGATGTTATCTCTTGTTTGTAGAGAATAAGACTATATATGCACACACACACACACACACACACACACACACACATATATATATAGTCTAATTCTCTACAATCGAAAGATGAACATGCAACAATCAGAATCGCAAAACACATAGACAGTAAGGAAACACACAATGAAGGACACTTGAGCAATCGAAATTTAAAAAATGGATGCTGCAGTATTATCAGCATTGCTGAAGGAGGACAGCTTAATAATACAAAACCTAAAATAGAAAATTCAAACACACAATATTCCGAAATAAAGCTATATAACAATAAGGATTCAAATTAGAAAACATCATTGAAGTGTTAAACAAAGAGGTGCGTCGATAAAAATAATATACAAAAGTAAATACCTGAAACATATGATTTTAACTATTTAAGGTAACCTTGCATCAAAAAAAGTGTCAAATTTCCGAATATAAATATATTTTTTTTGATTAAAAAGTACAGTAAGTAGTTATCTATCTTTAGCAATAAAAATTATTCAATTCTGACAACCTTTTAGTCATTTGATGTTATTTTGTATCAAGGTAATGTACACTTTTTAATGATTTTACGTTTAGATTGTATTTCTTTTATTCAAGGCGAATTTATTCCAGGAATTTCAGATTTTAATCGAAGACAACAATATTTTAAAATTAAAAATAAAAGACTGTCAAATAATTTGATTTTGAATTATTTTGATAAATTATTTTAACTTTTCACTGCTAAAGTACCATTTACAGATATTTTATAAAAAAAAACAAAAACACTCAACCATAAAGATTTAAAATTTTCATCTCTCTCACTTTTTTTTTAGTGACTCAATCCCTCATCCATTGTGTCGAATTCTTTATATTTTATGTTTAACATTCATTCCTTTAAATTTCAAGTGATATATACATATATATATATATATATATATATATATATATATATATATGTTTATATAAAATATATATATGTATTTGAAAAACTGACGAAAAATTCAAATAACTCAGAAGCTTTTGAATCTTTTTAAAAAACTTTTTTCTCCATATAATACACACATACCGGGTGTTTCTAAAAGAATATCGGAGTTTTAACTCTTTATAATACTCATTATATGTAACATATAAGTATGACTCATACATCGAATGAAAGCAACTGAAACAGTTTTATTTGCTGGCATGTGTGCGCGAAAATGTATACTAATTTTCCCCTTTCTTGCCGATCAACGCACTTGTAGAAAAATGGCGACTAGCAAACAGAAAGCGTTTTGTTTTCTCCCGTTTGCAAAGACAGAATCTGCTATTACTGTGCAACGAGCGTTCCGTATTAAGTTCGTTTGTCAATCTCCAAATGATAATAACATTCTTAGGTGGTATCATCAGTTTGAAACAACTGGCTGTCCTTGTTCTGGGAAAAGTACGGGGTGACCAAGGCTGTAACTGGTTCTGCCTAGCTTGACGCTCTGCAACTATGGCTATTTCCTCAACTGGAAGAAAGTGAACCAGATAACTTCATTTGGCAGCAAGATGTTGCACCGCATCACTGGCACCTCTCAGTACACGATTGGTTAACTATCACTGTACCCAACCTAAGGATTGGCCGTAAAGAGCCTCCTGATAAAGATTGTATTGCCTGACCTCCACGTTCACCCGAACTGACGCCATGTGAATTTTATCTGTGGGGGTTTATAAAGGATTGTGTGTACGTTCCTCCGCTGCTATCTGATCTTTTAGACTTAAGACACAGGATGGAAGCAGATGTTGTTAGAATTTCCTCAGACACACAGAAAAAAATTTGAGACGACATCGCCTATCGACTTGATTTGTGCCGTTTGACGAATTGGGCTCACATTGAACATTTGTAAGCATGTAGGTAAAACTGTTTCAGTTACTCTTTCATTCAATGTATGAATTATACCTGTAACTAATATGTGATAAATATTATAAAGCGTTAAAACTCCGATATATATATTCTTTTAGAAACACCCGGTATTAAAAATTTTCGTACTAAATTTCTCACAAATTCAACAAAATAAAAGATTTTAGCTCATTTCAATTCGCCTACCTGCTTAAAACAAGCAGAGATGTATTTAATTTGATTTGGTTAATTTTTTCACAACATTTCAAAAGAACGCGAGGGCTATGGGTCACAAGCTTCGGTGAGGGGAAGAGAATACGGCTAAGACTACACGGTGGGTCTTAAGAAAACCCAGGTCTAGTAGCATGACGGAAATAAGATCGGTCTTGAGTACAAGACCAAGACCACTCGGCTACCACGATCTCCAAGAAGAGATGAAAATGGAATATATTTGCAGCCATATATATATATATATAAATAGATTTCATACTTAGAGAACTTACAGAATTATATTGTATATAACAGCAATTTCATTAATAAAGAACCCCCTATAGTTGTTAAGATAAAAATATATTGATACTTGTGACATCTCATGCGTCTTTTCTTTAACAAGTCCTTTGGGTTCTTTGAGCCAGAATTAATGGCAACTCTTTTCCAACCAAATCCAAGAAATGAAATGTGAATAAGAGATGCAAATAAACGGACTTTAAATATCGGATCTTAGAGTAAGCAAGATGGCAATGTAAAGGAATGTTAGACAATTGATGTGGGTTGTGGCAGTTGATAGTTATTACAGTTCATGTTTCAAGTTTGAATGAGTTCTATGTGACGTGGATACATATATTGGTGCTCGATTAGAAGGAAGCCGTACAGTGTTGCATCCCATTGCATATAAAGACAAGAGATACTACAATCTGTAATAAAATAGGATTGATTACTTAGAATTAGAATCGAGGATTATATAGGTGGTTCGCTTATTGATATTGGTCTGAATTTGATTAGGTCTTATTATAAATATATATATTGTGTGTTACGTATTGCGTCATCGTAGATTCTCTCATATTAATTATTATAATTGAATTTGTTAAAGGTTTAAGTTGAATATCTTAATAAAGTCATATTAAGATAATGTTTGATCCTAGTTCTTTCGTTAATCCTACACCTCTAGCTCACGCTGATACTTCGAGAAATATACTTCCAAGGGGAGGAACATCACAGACTGAGATAAAAAAAAATATAAAGTAACAGGAAAACAAAATTACGTCACAATATTCAAAGTGTAGGTATTGACTACCCAAATAAAAATATAATTTTAAAAATAAATTAGAGGCTTAATTAAAGAATATGATATCTCTCATACTCTAGAGATCTTTGCAAAAATTTTATCGGTACAAACACTTTTCGTAATTTTATTGAAAATGTCATCAACAGGATACACACAATACATGGATTATTTTTTTACCCAATATATATAAAGAGCTGTTAAATTGATTGTTTAAAGACTTGTATAAAAAGTGAGCTTCAACAAAATTGAATTCATCTGCGTCTTTTAACAAAATTTCGGAATTATTTTTAAAAAAATTTGCCCGTTGTGAATCAGTTTTACTTATCGTATTCTACTTAAACCAACTGTGTGTCCTTGTCTTGACCAGTTGCTTAAAACATTTACAGAAGCGCAGCTGTTGGGTCTGTTCACAGAAGTGTTGCAAAATTCATATTGAAAATAGTATTATCACATAAATATGAATAACTGTCAGAGAGAGAGAGAGAGAGATTCTGATATGAATCTAATAGTAAATTCAATGCAATTTTCTCCCTTTCAGTAATGATTTAAACGCAGTGTTTCTCAAAGTGTGGGGCGCGCCCCCCTGGGGGGCGCGATGACCTACAAGGGGGGCGCGAGCGTATCGAAAATTTAAAGATTTTTTTTTAAAAAATAACCGGAAAAGAAGTAAAACAAAATGCTTTCTTACATAATAAAAAAAAAAATACACACAACAACACTGACATAATTTATGTTTATTATCTGGCTTTTTTTCCGTCATCAAATAGCTATCTTTGATCCCAAAACCAAATTAAAAAAAAAAAACATTTTGTTTTATTTGCTGTATTTCCTCAATGAGAGATTTTTTTATTACGTTTTAACATAAAATATTACTCGTTAAAAGAAAAAAAGGAAACCCAGACCCTGAGAAAAATTCTAAGAAGATAAACAATTCACCACTGTAATTATTATTGAAATACTGTATATTAGTTGTAGAAAAGAAAAGGAAGTCATGATTCACTTTTCAGCCAGGCTGCATAGTACGTTTGCTAATCATTTGATTGACCTTCAATCTTATATGGTTATTATCAATATTAGTTCCCTCCCATCTTTTATGCGTTTGCTTTTCGCTTAGGGAAATTGTAAATAATTGGGTTTTGCGATATTTGGAAAAGAATTGATTGGTTTAACATTTCTGTAGGATAATTGAAAAGTGTCTGATTTGCGTCCTTTATTATGGTCTTGTACTTTTGAATCATTTTAGTTCAGTTTTATTGGATTTTTTCTCAAATCATCAAAGAATTGAATAGTCCTTGAAAGAAGGTAAGTATACTTTCTATAAATTAAAATATTCACTAGAATTCCGATTTGTATCGTGTACAGTAAAAATAATTCTAAACAAATGATTGGGGTGACTGAGTCCCCCCGCACTACCATTAATGTTAGTATCGAGTACGTGCCTGCTCCTGGGTTAAAACATTTTGAAGTCTTCTCGCTTTAAATGTTAAAAAGTAACACAATTATTCTTCATCGGAATTTTATATTCTTTTTCATAATTTAACATTAATTCTAAATGCTAATTGAGTGAGGTTTAAAATTACAGTTCTTTTAAGCAGTTATTTACAATTATAGCATTTATCTAAAAAAAAATCATTTTTGTATACAATGTCGTGCCCACAGTTTTACTCTCCTTACAGTTCAGCTATTATATCAAGAATAATGTTTTATTTTTTTAAAAATGAACTCGTGCGAAGAGTCGGTGTTTCAGCCAGTATACGTTTGATGTATCAGTACTGAAGAAGGTATTTTATAAATAATTTCTTATTACTGAATTTGGCCGCGGTAGCCGAGTGGTATAGGTATCGGATCGTGGCTTGCCTTGTCACGAGTTCGAGCCCAGTACCACTAAAGACCCGCCGTGTAGGGCAGCGATGCAAGTTAAATCTGTTGAGAGTTGAAACGTTTTCCCGTTGGTGTGGTGTGGTAGTTAGGAGAGAGGGGTGCCAGCTCAGGTGTCATCCACGTCACTTGACCATGGTTCAAAATTACGTGGTCCGTCGTCAAAAGCCCTCGTGTAGCTGAACAGTGCGACGTTAATATTCAATCAATCAATCTTATTACTAAATTAAGAACAAGTTTAATAATTATTAGGGACTTCCACGGGCTTGTCTTGTAGAGGAAAGTTTTTCAAAGGAAGGTTTAATATCAGAAATTGACACTTAAATAGTTATTTTTCTATATTTAGCTGAGATCTATATTTTGTCTTCAAGCATCCACTGCAGAAAATCCGGTTTGAAAAAGGTAGGATGTTGAAAATGGTAATAGTATACGAAGTGCTTTTGTTTTCAGTACAGATAATTCCTCATCCACCTCTACCCCAAATTCAAAGAGTGATTTATTACAAAAATTTTCACTGGATGTGAAATCTATGAAGATTTCTTCTTCGGAAGTTGAGAGCCCTTCTGGAGTATCTTGAAATAGATCCCTAATCCACTCGTAACTTGCTACCAAGCTGTCCTCATCCAGAAAATACTTTTTAAAATTCTTTGCCAACATAGCTAAATGATTTTACATGTTTTAAAAACAACTTTCACATGTTGTTCTACAGATTTGTAAGTTTTAATACATATCGAGCTGGGGTTTTTTTTCCATCATTTACTTCAGTAGTGGTAAATCCAAAATTTAAGTATTTTTGAGAATATTGCCTGGATTTAATTTTCGGAACCATGCGCGTTCGTCTGTGTACTTGTTGATTCTTTATTATGGTCGAATGTTTGCTTACGACTTAAAAATGCATGTATGATATTGTTTTAATCTACTGCCGTAAATACTTAATTACCGTGAATTACAATTAACGTGGAAATTAAAAAAAATGTACATTCAAGCTAGATTCGGTAGCTATAGGAGTATCGAGTCGACCAAAACTGACTGGAATTGTACGAGGAAAAGCATTTTTACATGTTTTGCGCAGACGTCCGATAGGTTGCCCAGACTCACGCAAACGTACCCTATAATGCCAGATGTGATGGATAATGTCAGATGTGTGCGTCATTGACTAGACTATTTTTCTAATGACATTTGTACTTTGAGAAATGAATGCTGAAGGAAATAAATCTTTAATTAAATACATCATTTTGCGATCTCTTCCAATTTAAAAATTAGAGAAAGAAAAATAACATAATTCTAAGTAATATATATTTTAAGTAATTTTCTTAAAATATATATTACTTAAAAGTTACATATACACAAAATTTAATATACTTATCGTATTAATTTGTACGGTTTATAATTAAGATCGTATTGTAACTTTAGCGTCTCTCTCTCTCAAAGTGCATTTTTATTGCAGTAAATACATTATTGTTGTACAGGGGGGGCGAGACAAAAATTATGATTGAAAATTGGTTCGCCAGTATTGAAAGTTTGAGAAACACTGCTTTTAATGTATGAGTGGTGCACAGAGTATTTTATGACTAATTAATTAATACTAAATTAAGAACAAGTTTAATAATTATTAGCTACTTCCATGGGCATGTCTTACAGAGCAAAGTTTTTGAAAGGAGTTTTAAGATAAGAAATTGACCCTCTGAGTTCATTTTCTATATTTAGCTGATATCTATATATCTTGTCTTCTAAGAAACCACCACATTTTGTAATATGTTCCAATTTAAAAATCAGAGAAAGGAAAAATATAACTTAGTAATTATCCTATTACTTAACTTTTTTTGCTTAAAAGTAACATATACAAAATTTAATACTTTTGTCATGAATTTGTACGGTTTATAATAAATATTGTTGCTTTATCGTAAAAGTGCATTATTATTGCATTCAGTAAATTATTATGTATAAGGGGGGGGCGCCAGTATTGAAAGTTTGAGAAGCACTGATTTAAACGTATTCTTTCGTTTATTGATTATTTATAGTATTTAACCATACAAACTGTATTGAAAAATCAACTCTAAGTATGCGACTTAATACAAATAAATCACACTCGTATGTTTTAAGGGTTTTTTCATTATAGACCAGGGGTGGTGAACCCCCCTTTATGGATCAACGTGTCAGTTTTTCTCAAGAAGTATTTATGAGATATAGGCGTGCTGTCAAATAATTTTGACTTGTGATTGGGAAATAATAATATAACTAAATACTAACAGCTCAAAACTCTTTATTTAATACTAAAAAAACCTTTTGCATTGTATAGTTGTAAATGTTTTAGTTATGCGTGTAATTCAAATTAAAGTAAGATTAGTGTGACTTCTGTTGTTGCAGATTGGATGACATATAGCTTATATTAGTATTGTAAGGTGTTACTTTTAGTAGAATGCATGCTGAATTGAAGTCATCTGTCAAATGCTTTCTAAGCAATTAATTATTGTTGCTGTGGTTCACTTTCTTAACAAGAGGATTTGTGATTTGTTTCAAGATGCCATTTTACAGGCGTGGTTTTCTTTCTTTCTCTTTTTTTGCATACCACTGTTCCAGAACGTAAAACACACACCGCTTTGTTACCTTTAATAATGCCATATTTCTATATTAACCAAGTTTGAAATTAGCTGTTACACTTACTATCTTGCACTTTTTGTTCTTTACTGAACTAGCCATGTTAAATAATAGTTAAGAATCGTAGATATAAAACAAACTTTAAAATACAGTTGTGTTAACGAAATTGACTGCAAATTTTGCATCATAAGCAAATGTAGTCCAGGACGTAATTAAGGCAAGACGACAAATCAGTGTGTTCCCCGCCGTCCCGCGACCGATCCCTTGTGTTTGTTCGTAATACTTCATAGAGTGAACTTAGTAATTCTGAAATAAAATGAAAACCATTTTGATCGCTGGCGTGCCGAAAATATTGTGCCTAGTGTCATAAATGGTACGCGTGCCACTAGTTCGTCATCCTTGGTATAGACACTGAAATATGTTTTTGGTGGGTATATTCCAGAATAAAATAAATTCACGTATTTTATTGCAGTTAAAATTTTTCCCGTACCAAAGAAGCTTTCTGTTGGCTTAATCAAAAGCTTAGATGAGGAAACGACATCCACGGTATGTATCCTGACATACACAGGTAGCCGATAGCATTTTATTAAATATTGAACTAAAGTGAGAATTTACAGATGAAGGGAAGATATAACGATTTGGCGAACTTTGTATATACAATTTCATCTACTTTGTTGCTATAATTTAATAAGAGAAGAACTAAAACATATACACAACATCGTAGAAATAAAAAAAATTAAACTCGCCGAAAACTTTCGTAAAGTTGTTAACTGTGAACATTAGTAATATGGTTAGTGTATGGGTGTTGTAGAGGTTTCTCATGGCTACTTTAATTGTAGTCGTGGTAGCTTAGTGGTTGAAGAAGTATCATGAGTTTGATCCCTATTGCCTGGTGAAGACCCGCCTTGTAGAAGAGCTGATGCCCGTTAAATCCGTTGGGGCTCAAAGTCCTCCCATTGGTGTGGTATGAAAGTTCGGAGAGGGGTTGCCTGCTCGGGCGTCGTCCTTGAGCTTTGAACAGGGTTCAAATTACGAGGTACGCTGCCGGTAGCCTTTGTGTTGCTTTTTAGTACGATGTTAATAGGCACTCACTCATTCCCTGGGCTACTTTATTATGCTATTTGATTAGAGAATTTTGCCTTGTGACAAATGCAAATGAGTATTACTATGTAATCAAAAGTGTAGATAATAGGAGTGCAATATGTGACGTTTCAGAATTGTTAAGAGTAAGAGAATAATGAGTGTATTAGGCGGAAAAGAGCGCAATATAGAATTCCTGAGTGGGCTCATCTGAAAATATTAGTAAAGTTGATTCAATTCCAGTTGTTGGAAGACTTTAGTTAAGAGATCTCAAGATAAATACCGTATTTATTCGAATCTAAGCCATCATCGATTTTAAGTCACACCCCAGATTCTGAACAAGCTTTTTCAAGTTTATTTGACTTGAATAAATAGTGTTAAGTTCACTTTCATGTCTGTTGTTATTTCGGATCCCACTACTTCTCAAAACTTGTTGATGTTGTAACGTTAGTGTTCTGGGATTCTTTTTTACTTTCAATGAATGAATGACTTATTATCATTTTTTTGCTCCGTAAGTGAAGTTTTTTTTTACCGAATCTCCCCTATACTTCAGTTTACCATCGAATGATCCAGACCCATGGAAACGTTTAATTGAACATCTTTAAGATTTCTTTTCTGAGAATGGATTCGTAAGCTCATGTTGCTTTTTAAAAAAATATTCTAACCTTCATGAATTTTTTCTAAAAACAAATATATAAAGATGTAAAAACGATTTTCTCTGTTTTGAAAAAATTATCATTTCTAGAGGTAAATTTGAGAGAATTAAGTAGGTTAATTAAAAAAAAAGGAAACCTTTTTGTTCTAAGAGAGTATTTCAAATGTTCTTCTAAGATGTACATCTAATGTTTTTATTACAAATTTTGTGTAATGAATGTTTAAAGTAATGTAAATAATTTACTTCCGGATGTGTCATTCGTTTATATTACTTTCTATTGTATTTATTTTAAGTTAAAATCGCAAGCAATTATTCGCAAGCAACGCCGTTCCTTACATTATAATAGCGATTCAATGGAAACTTGGTGAAATCTTTGCGATAGGGGCAAATTGGTATAATTTCCGATGACCATTTTGGCGACTTGGTGAACATGTTGGTCACCATTTGTGGCGACTTGGAGACCAAATGGATGCTTCTGGAGATTTCTGGAGAAATATACTAATATCAAACTCTATGACGTAAGCGGATCTTTCGAGAAAAATCCGTGTAGACTATAAATAGGGAATCGCTCACCGAAACTGAGTTAGTCTTGTTTTGACCGTTGAAGAGTAATCTTGTTTTGACCGTTGAAGAGTAATCTTGTTTTGACCGTTGAAGAGTAATCTTGTTTTGACCGTTGAAGAGTAATCTTGTTTTGACCGATGAAGAGTAATCTTGTTTTGACAGTTGCAGAGTAATCTTGTTTTGACCGTTGAAGAGTAATCTTGTTTTGACCGTTGAAGAGTAATCTTGTTTTGACAGTTGAAGAGTAATCTTGTTTTGACCGTTGAAGAGTAATCTTGTTTTGACAGTTGCAGAGTAATCTTGTTTTGACAGTTGAAGAGTAATATTGTTTTGACCGTTGAAGAGTAATCTTGTTTTGACCGTTGAAGAGTAATCTTGTTTTGACCGTTGAAGAGTAATCTTGTTTTGACCGTTGAAGAGTAATCTTGTTTTGACAGTTGCAGAGTAATCTTGTTTTGACAGTTGAAGAGTAATCTTGTTTTGACCGTTGAAGAGTAATCTTGTTTTGACAGTTGAAGAGTAATCTTGTTTTGACAGTTGCAGAGTAGTGTTGATTTGGCCATAAAGAATCAACCAGTGATTAGTTATTACTTTGGCTGTTGAGTAGGACGAGCGTCTGCTTGTGAATAATCTTCCACATACTTGTATTTTAGACACTGAGAGTTGTGTCTGAACGCCAAAAAAGGTGTGGCCTTTTGAGATTTATTCTTCGAATATTGCTACTGTATCCTGCAATTCGAGGATTGTTTTTCGATAGTAAATTTCCATCGCTCCTGAAGTATTGCCTTGTTCGTTGCGACTGATTGCATAAAATCTTCAAACCCTGATCTACGTAGCATTATCTATACACAACACTGCTTGAAAATAACAGAAGTTTTAATTTATACACATTCAATCCAATGTTGAATTGGCTTCTATCTCTTAATTTATAATGAAAATTTCAAAGTAATTTTTTTAAAAGCATTTATTGTGTTTATCTAAAATTATAATTCTCTCTCAGAAATGATTTAAATAGTTTAATTTTTCCATTGGTCTCCAACGTGTTTCCCATTCGTTCCTTTTCTAGAAAATTTATATACGAGTATTTAAAAATAATTCCGCATTTTATTGGTTTCAAATTTCAATACCTAAAAGTAAACGTCATACATTGAATTTTGAGTAAAAATTAAAAAAAAAATTTCAAGTTCGGAAGCCGACCGCAGTCGGAAATTTATAAGAAATACTTTTAATGGGAAAAGGTAAACAGTGCATCCAGTTTTGAACAGCCGTATATAGAACTTAATTATACTTAGAATTCAGTAGCGGTTTTTGTTTTCATTCAGTTTGAACAGCTTCGATTTTGTAGATTTTGATTTTACAAAATTAACTGTTTTCGTGACTTTGTTCAAGAACATCTTTTTGAGGAAAGTTACTTCACGCAAGGTTTTTCTATAAATGACAGAATGTTTGCATGTTGCAATGTGATGTAATTTCATGATGCGTTGTGAAGGCCGCTCTAACAACTTCATGCTTTGACTTCATTAACATGCAATTGAAAATGATTAAGCTAATTAAAATTACCTTCCCTAAAATTTGACTGTCAGTAGCGAATATACTGTTTATAGGTTTTGTAAGTTATGAACAAAGATTTTAAAGAAAATGGTTTTTAATGTAACACTTTATAATGTTTTAAAATGAGAAGAGTAGATAGAGTTCCTTTAGTTATACATTGCTACTCAATATATTATGAACTAGAACGCATACTTGTTCTTCGCTCGGGTAAATTAAGAAATAAAGTAATCGAGATAGAACAATAAAAAAAAATTTAATGAGGTCAAAATTAATTAATATTTTTAATAATGTTGAGTACACACATAGCAAATTAAACTCTAAAAAAAAGAACGATTTTAAAGGAAGATTTAATATTAGAAAGGAAGGTTTAAGAGGACTCGGTACCCTTTGAGCAAATTTCTTTATTTACGTATTTAAAAATTATATTTTAGTATTTTATACAATGTTTCTATTCAAGAAAATGATACCAGATGAAAATTTTCATATATTATTCACACAATTTTAAAAATTCAAATTTTTGAAGAAAATTGGGGAAATTTTAAAATCCTACTCCCTTTTTGTAAAAATTATTTTTTGACCTGAAATTTTTTTATAATACTCTTATGGATGTTCTAAACAACTTTAGGGATCGAATTTATATATATATATATATATATATATATATATATATATATATATATATATATATATATATATATATATATATATATATGTATATATATAGAATAACTTTATTCGTTTTTGAGAAAAAAAATAAAATGTTGATATACAGGCTAAAAATCAACGAAAAAGCCAACATGTCTTACATTTTATTTTATTTTTAAAAAAGTATTCAGTTTATAGCAAAACGGATCCCTAATTTTATTACATGCTTAATTTTTAACACGCAGGAAAAGAATGGAAATGATTGGTAAATAATTGTGGAAGGAGTAGCATTTTGAATGCACTAAGGTTTCGAAAAACACAAACTGAGAAAAACCACTTTAAAGTTTATAATTCTGAAAAAATAACTATTATAAGCTTAATTAAACTTAAAATACCACTTTAAGATATTAGTTATACATTTTTCTTTAAAATAATTGCATTTTCATACTTTTTCAACCCACACATTTTTATAAATGATCAACTTTTAGAGAGTACCAATTGGACAAGAAAAATGTTAAAAATTTTTTTTTCTGTCACGACAGAAATTTTTGCTGTTTTTCCTCTTATAATATTAAAGTATTATATTTGTATGAAAAATGTATCAGGAATAAGAACTGAAATTATATAAAACCATTAATATAAAATGCCTTAATTTAAAAATTTTACATGCACACATTTCACAAAGAAAAAAAATGATTGTATGTATTGCCTTGGAAATATTCTGCTTTATATATTGCACATTCTTTTTTTAATGTTATTATTTCTCTTTATAGATTAGATTTTTTTTATCAAAATACTTTTTTTATGATTCCTTCATGGTGTTGCGCTTTTTACAAACAGCAGTGTACTTTTTTTTACTTATAAAAGCATTTTTTAACACACAAACTTAATTTAATGATATTGAAAGGAACGGTTTTTCTTTTCATTAATACACAAAAATTTATTACACGTTGTACATTCTGAGTGAGGTTTCAATTGAATGTTTCTTAAAGTACTGCATCCTGGGGTAGGAAATACCGTATTTTTTTTTCTGAACATGAACTACAGCACCTTGAGTCTTGTTCAGTCTCTTGATCGTCTTAAGAATCTAACAAAAATTCCAGTAGATTCTTTGCTGGGTCTTCTGAAGAATCATCTGTTAGTACATCACTGCTTTCAGAGATGGCAGGTTCTGTAACAAATCCAAAGCCTCTTAAAGACTAAGCTTTTTTTTCCTCAGACATTCTAAGAAAAGGAATAAATAATAATATCTCTTGAAAACCTCCTATTATTGTTAAATCTCAGTTACGCTTAAAGAAATAAAAATGCTTTTAATTTTTAAACAAAGAATAAATATTTTATTTAATTGTGTGGACACACACGCACACAAAACAGAAACAAGATCAGATTCAAAGTTCAAAATTTTTTGAAAACCTTAAAGTAAGACATTAAAAAGGCAAAATAAATAAGTTAAAGTTAAAAGAAATGCAAAAAAAGCATAAAGCTCTAGTACACTATAGAAATGACGCTACAACACAAAATACCATTTTAAACTACATGGAGGGAAAAAACGAAGTTCTTGCTCTAACATCCATTGTCCTGTCGGTACTTATAGTTACCACAAAGTTATTCAACGGTAAATTTAATTACATTCACTGTTCACTTAAAATAAATAGTCAAATGGTTTTCTAAGGTCTTAACTAACGTACAAAATTAAGACACTTACCTTTTGACATTAACTATTTTTTTCGGAACAAAAATGACAATCTTCGCAATCCCAAAAAAATGTCAACTGAAAACGCAATTTCTGTTTTAAAACTATTCACCTTCCCCGCTAAAAAAAAAAACAAACTCATCATAGATCCCGTGCTGCCATATATCTCGGAAGAGCGTAATTAAAAGAATATTCCTTTAAAAATGTTTCAGCTTGAATCAATTATCGGTTTTTATTTTGTAAATACAGGGTGTTTTTTTAGAGGTATAGAACTTTAAATTGCAATAAAACAACGATGTATTATTCGATTGACATGAATTTTTTTTATTCGAAAGATAATCTTGTGACATTACATTTTAAATATAATTTCTGGCATATGACTGCCACGGCTGGCTCGGATGTAGTCCAATCTGGACGTCCACTTTTCGATGACTTTTTCCAAATTTGTGGCCGTATATCGGCAATAACACGGCGAATGTTGTCTTCCAAATGGTCAAGCGTTTGTGGCTTATCCGCATAGACCAATGACTTTACATAGCCCGACAAAAAATAGTTTAGCGGTGTTAAATCACCAGATCTTGGAGGCCAATTCACAGGTCCAAAACGTGAAATTAGGCGGTCACCAAACGTGTCTTTCAATAAATCGATTGTGGCACGAGCTGTGTGACATGTTGCGCCGTCTTGTTGGAACCACAGCTCCTGGACATTATGATTGTTCAATTCAGGAATGAAAAAGTTAGTAATCATGGCTCTATACCGATCACCATTGACTGTAACGTTGTGGCCTTCATCGTTTTTGAAGAAGGATTCCACCAGCCCATAAAGCGCACCAAACAGTCAGTTTTTCTGGATGTAACGGTGTTTCGACATACACTTGTGGATTAGCTTCACTCCAAATGCGGCAGTTTTGTTTGTTGACGTAGCCATTCAACCAGAAGTGTGCTTCATCGCTAAAAAAAATTCGCTTATGAAAATCGGGAACAACGGCAATCTCGTTTTGGGCCCATTCGACGAATCTACGCCTTGCTTGATGATCGTTTTGATGAATTGCCAAACCAAACTGAGAATAAATCACTTGACAGCTGTTAAATCGGTCGCCATCTTGGAAAGTAATGCCAACTTAACTTCTATACCTGAAAAAAAAACACTCTTTATGAAATTTTTCGTAATATTTTTGTATATAAATGTCTTTTCGTATCCTAAATAAATAATGAAGGCTGTCGTGGAGGTCACTCTAGTTTTTATTGTTCAAAATTTTGGGCCCATTGTTTACAATGAGTTATTCTTATTAGTGAATTCAGACAACGAATTAAATAGACGCCTGATGTTGTCCTGAGGAAGACAAGCCCACAAATCTTGAGCAACCCTTTAATAATATTTATATAATGATATGGTGGCATCCATCTGGCGTTTTATTTATTCCTAAGTATGTTCAATAGGGACATGTTTGAGGACTGTGAAATAATATGAACTTGATATGGAAAACCTAAGTAAACTGCACCTGGAATACCGGACAGGAAGGAAAGCAAATTGGGACGTAGAAAACATTATCCTCAGTATGAAGTAGAACTTCATGCCCGACGTATTGTCATTAGATCGGACCATTGTTGATGCAGTATAGATACTGTGTTTCTCCACAGAAATGGTAGAACTGTACTGTTTAACGTGGTGCCTCTCCATACTCGTATTCTGTAATAATAATCTGTCCTTAAAACGAAACAGTATTCAAGACTATATACAATCGCGTGACGTACACTCTCGCGACCCCGCATCGCGGGGTGGGGAGGGCAGGATTCTAGGGAGATCAGAGCTTGACTGACACGAATTACGCAATTCTTTGTAAGATCCAGCTTGGGGTCCTAAACCTGATTTTGCAATGGGACCCTAATATTTTCCGTTACGCCAATGACTAGATACCACAGATGGCCAATGAGTGGCATTTCACGTAGCTTTGTCTTGCAGACGGATACATCCGTGTTCCAGGTTTAAAGGGTTTCACTTAAAAAGTGCTGAGATTACAGATGTGCTCCCGCTAAATGTCTGGAAATGATTCGTAGTCAGCTTTTTTAGATGATTGTAAGGGGTTTGTGTTTGCTTGGCGGACACACTTTCTGTCGTCTTGCCTCGCTAATGGCTCCAGACCCTGTTAATATATATACTGTGGTGGATTTACCCTCACATCCATCAGTGTTCGGGAGTTAGAATGAAGATCAGCCATAATCAAAACAAATATAATTTATGAATCCTTTAACAATTCTAATTCTTTCATTCTAATTTAAATGTATCTTATTGACTAAATTGTTAATTATCAGTCTTAAATATTAAGTAATTAATGGAGGAGTCACTCTCGTCTAGCTTTCTACTACTTTACGTTAATCACTAACTTCTATCATCTAACTCTTAACCTCTCTCTTTCCAACCTAAAAGTTAATGCTTAAATATAAGCCTTGATTTACATACACCGCATCTTCTTCTTCGGGAAAATTTTTTCAATAGAACAGTATTTAAAGAAATAGTTTCCCCCCAAGATGATTAGTAGGAGGTTCGCGAATAGACTCGTTAGAATACCATCACGCTATCAAAAATTTCTGACGGCAAATTTAGAAGGAGTGATAGAGCTAGCAACATGACACGTCGACAACTCCGGGTCTTCTAGAAAATAATGAGGTCCTTCTCAAATTCGGTTAATTTCGAGAAATTTTCTCTACATTCTTGGCATTATTCTCGCTTGGTACACCATATAACGTTGACATGTGATCCTTTTTATGAATTCTCCGCTATGCATCACTATATACGTGTTCCATTTGTTAATTGCAAAGTCTATGTGGTATATGTTGTTGTGCGCATCCGCACCAAACTTGGAACATTTTCGTCTATTTATTTGCATAGCTTTGCATTTGTGAATTGTTTACTTCTCGTTGTGCTCATTTCGTTAACCGCCAGTGTATATGCACTGAAGTGTCCAAAATGATGTAATACTTACTAATATCATAGGACTTCTGTTTCCCTTGCGATGTGCAGCAACTCAGTATGATATTGACTCAACTAGTCATCGGTAATCATCATTATCAACATCGTTGGCTAAACCGCCCCGATTGGGCTTTGGCCTTCTCCAAAACATTTTTTCAGGTAGTTCTCCTGTCACCAGTTTTCCCCAGTTCCATGCCCTTATGGTCTTCAAATCCGTGTTAATGGAGTCCAGCCATTGAAGTCTTGGTCATCATCAAGTTCTATTATGTTTGAAGATCTTATATGTTGGGTTAGTAATATCCAAGTGATATATATGTATATACACTGGTGTGCAAAATTTAAGGACGAGACGGTTTTTTCAATATAACTTTGTACAAAAGCTTTCCAAATCAACACATTTAATACCGTAAGATCCCCAATACGTAAGGACATGTGTAATGTAAGAAACACTTACTAAAAGAGAAATCAGAGGGATAAAAAGAAGCTTGATTGAAAAAGTAGCATGGAGCGCAATGCGACTGAAGGCCGAAACATCCCTGTGATGGGTGTCCAGCAAGAAACATCCGATCTTTAGTAGGGGATATGATCTCCCCTGACTGCTAGGCAGGTTTCACAGCGTCTGCCCATGCTGAGAATGAGGGTGTCAATGAGTTGTTGAGGCATTGCTGTCCATTCGTCTTGCAGCGCCAATCGAAGCTCCCGAATCGTTACTGGTGGTAAGGTACGAGCTGCCAAGCGTCTGCCGAGAAAATCCCATACATGCTCGATGGGATTGAGATCCGGAGATCGTGCCGGCCAATCCATACGTTCAATATCCTCACTCTCTAAGAGCTGTTCGGCAGCTACTGTGCGATGACATGGTGCATTGTCGTCCATGAAAAGGAACTGCAGACCCCTAGCACCTCTAAAAAGACGCACATATGGAAGAAGAATCTCGTTACAATAACGGGTCCCGTTGACTGAACCTGCGTCGAAGATGTGAAGGTCTGTACGATTACTAAGCATGATGCCTCCCCAAACGAGAACACCGCGACCTCCATACCGGTCCCTTTCAGTGATGTTCGAGGGATGATTGCGGCTTCCCCGCTCTCTCCAGATGAGTATGCGATGAGAATCGCTACTCAAACTGAATCTGCTCTCATCTGTAAAGAGTACTCGTCCCCATTCATTGTCTCTCCAATTCCGGTGTTCCCGGCACCACAGAGAACGCCTTCTCCGATGGGCAGGCGTTAAAGGTACACACCGTACAGGGCGTCGTGCAAACAGACCACCACCGTGCAGTCTTCTGGCCACGGTAAAACGCGATATCGGTCGTCCAGTCGCCTGTGTCGTGTGTCTAGCGATTTCTCCCGCTGTCTGCCGCCTGTTTCTTCTGGCCTGTAAGACAATGTACCGGTCATCTGCGGGTGTGGTTCCTCGTGGACGACCACTACTGAACCCCCGGATAGCTGTTCCTGATGATGATATATATATATATATATATATATATATATATATATATATATATATATATATATATGATAATTGTACTTGACTTAGGTACATTTTTCACTTGTATTAGGACATTTTTATAATGAGAGGATATTTCTTCTTCTTGTTGTAATCGTGGAAAGGATGAGGTGACTCCTTATAATTTTAGTTGCATATTTATTAAATTACTTAAAAATACACACAACACAAACAAATATCGACGAAACACAACTCAAAGAGACTCTGGGATTATAGCGATACACAAAAGCATTCATTTTCACTTTTGAGATCTCAGCTTTTTATAGTTTGAGTCAACCGGAAGCTTTTAGAATTATGAAAACCGGTAAAGACTTTTCGAATTGGTCTGAATACGTGAGTGATGCAAAATTGCTTTATCCTGTTTTAAAAATGCTAACGTGTCAGTTTTTTGGGGGAGAAAGTTTTATTATTTCACCTTAGGCGTGTAAACTAAAAATTTATTATTACTCAAGCATGGGGACAATATGGAAGCATTTGCACAAAATAAAGGAATGTGGTTAATATTAAACTAATAGGCAGCATATGATATACTGCAGTTGAGATCAGAATAAAAATTATACATTTAGGGCTGGAGAGATCCTTTCCCATTCTTTTTATTTCCCAGACAAATCTCCACCGAATTATAGCTTGTTTTTATCTTTTGATCATATGCGTGGTAAACAGTTGAATAATGAAGAATTGACAAGATAGGTGTTTAACATTTTTTGAAAAAAAAATAACACAGCTTTGTGAAAACGGAATTCATAAATTATTTTCTCCCTATGAAAGGTTTACTCAATGCGATGGTGAATATTTTGTGATGAATATAAAATTATCTTATTTAAGAAGAAAAAAAATCCTCAGTTCAAAAAAGAAAAAAAAAACTTTCTACTTTCTTTTTTTGCCTCTCTCTCTCTCTCTCTCTCACACACACACACACACACACAGTCTCTTGCAGTAAATATTAAATAATGACTTTAAACATCTGAGACAGAAAAAAACTTGAAAATAGATACATTGTATTGTTCAGTAACAGATCATTGTTACAAATGTGTCTACATTCCATCAAAATGCGAGCCTCTGAGTACATCGTACTACAATTCAATCAACGAAAAGAATCAAATCATAAAACAAGATATATTTTAAAAACAAGAAATCCTCCTATTTTGCGACATCAATAAACAATCTATTGAATTGATGGTGATCGAAACTCAATCTACAGGTTAGAACCATTGATTGTCGCTCAACCAGCGTGCGCATCGGAGCCACCTGTTGGCGTGGAGCGCGATTCGCGTGCATTTGCTCCCTGTCTCGCGGAAGCTGAGCAGCCCATGAGTGCCAGTCTCTCGCTGTCCGGGTACGCGGCCGTGGCCGACAACCAGGCCGCCCTGCGCCGCAGGAAGTTGAGCCAGGCGGTGGCTAACAGGCTCATCGGATGGAGAAGCTCCCAAACTCAGCAGCTGGTCGTCGAGCAGGCCAAGAGCCTGTGTGGCAAGTATCTCAGGTAAGATTCATTAGAAAAATTAGTTATGGCGTAATATCAGGCAGTGAAATGAAGTGTAGAAATATGGTTGTTTCGAAATGTGTATTTTAAAAAGCGATGGTTATTAGCTTATTGATGTCGTGAGTTGTTATTGTTTGTATAATTAGTTTAATTAATTAAATTGATTATTTGTATATGTCAGTACATATTTAGGTTTGTAGTGCAAATCAGTATCTCGGTACACTAAAATGTCACATCTGTTATAATTGAATAGATACATTTTTATATTGTGGTGAATTGGAAACTATATATATATATAAAATATAAATATACAATAGTCGTTTTCATATTTTAGTAAATTAAACTAAGAGATTTTATTTGATAATAAATTAATATATTAAGTCAGAATATTTGTAATTAGTTTGTTAATATACATTTGTTTGAACATCAGTATAATTTGATCTTAACATGTTTGTTTTATAGAAAGAAAAGGCTTGATATAATGTTATATTACATTCTACATATTAATTATTTTAATTAAGGAATTTTATGCCATGATGTATTTATTATTATCTACATGTCATCGTATGCCATTTTCTTTTTTCAATTTAAAATACCATAATAATATTTCTCTTATTTATGACGTGATTTTTTTCTCTCTGTATAAACAAGTGAACTAAATAGTTTTAATTATTTTCTGTTCTATATTATGTAATAATATATGTTATTAGAAAAGAAATTTCTTTTTTGAATTAAATTTTCTTTATAAATTTTAAGTGTAGAAATCGAACTATAAATAAATTGTTTGCTTAAATTTTTCTTTAAAGGGCATGTATAAAAATGATTTCGTACTTGAAATCAGTCAGTTTATTGGAAAATAAATTTAATAAATTTATATTTTTAATGAGCATTAAGAACTGAAAAAAATTTAATGAATTTATTTTTTTGAAAAAGAAGAACAATAATGTTACCTAAATAAAAATATATTAAATGTTATACTTTACTAAATTTTAGTTTTCGAATTCTGCTTCCATCTATTTTTAATGACAACTGCTGTTTAAACACATACATAAAATGAAGTTTCACTGAAAATAAATAGAGAATATTTTTCAAAGGTATCGTATTCTGAAAGGATTCAAGGATTTTGAAAGAATCAAACGAGTGCTAGTGCATAATAATATATATGTATGCATACCTATATGAGAATCATTTATCTGAGTCCAGACAAATAAGAATAAACTTTCTAAATAATTGTTATTCCATAATGAATGATAGCTTGAACAACTTTAAACCAGACTAACCTTGAAAATTTTGTCCCAGAAACTAATTTTATTTAATTTTGACCTACTTTACTTATTGAAAGTTCTTCTATGAGAAAAAAAGGGATTAGAAGCCGTTTCTAAAATATTTATAAGAATTGTAGAAACAGTATTCAAAATTTAAAAAAAATAAACCCAAAAATATGGAATGTATTTCAATTAAATTCTACCCAACAATGTAAAAGATGGAATATATATTGATACTCGAATAAAACAGTGACTTGAAGTTATAGAAAGAATGGTATCTTTTAATAGAGTATCAACATAAATTTTGAAATAATCTCAATTAAATTGAAAGTGAATTCACACACACACATTTTGTTTCTGCTATATTAAAGAAAATAGAACAAAAGCTCCTAAATTAAAAAGTTCTCTTTTAAATTCTCTGTAGGAAAAGACTGTTAAATTAGTGATATTGAAATAAAAAACGTATATTTCAATGAATGAATGAGATGAACTTTTTATGAACACAAATGGAAAAAACGAAATACTTCTTACAATCAGATCAAATGTGTGTTTTACCTTTTCTCATGATAAATTTTTTGTAATATTTAAGTCGCTACTTCTAAGTATAAGTATCTACATTCATCAGAGCACATTTTGAAAGCATAAAAATAAATTATATGCTAAAAACTTAATTCTAATTATGACAATGTAATTCCAGAAATTCGACCGACACATTAATGATATATTACATACCCACAATATTTATCAATGAATCATTTTAAGGATTTTTCAGCTATATAGTTGGATTTGAAGTCGGTTGATTTGATTTCGTTATTAAAATATGCATTTAAGAATAGTTAAGAAAGAAAAATCAATATTAAAAAGACTTTTTTGTAAATAAAGAAACCGTTAACGCGCCTCAAATAAATGTTTGAAAAATTTGAGATTTTTGAACAGCATTGAAATCTGATTTTTATTCAAATGTATCGAGAGTAAATTTTTGTTCCTGCATAATTGATTCTATGTTTATTATTTAGAGAAATCTGGATCTATTTTCGTATTTCGATCAGGTAATGGACTAATACTTTTTTTTTCTTCGTAAGAAGATATATATTTCATATCGATAAGTTTAGTTTTTAAAACCTTAATTTTATATAAAGGAAATAATAGATTTGAACACATATATATGAAATGTGTTACAAATTGTCTCTCACTAAAATTAAATACTGTCTTTAATATTTTTGCATAAATATTCCTAACACAAAATATTTATCTGAATTTTGCTTGTGCTGTTCTAAGGAAATGAAATGATAACACTGCATTTTGAAATTAAATTTTAATTATTCTCTGAGATTCAGCTTTATTTCCATCGATTTTAAAATGAAGAATGAGGTAGGGTATCTTAAGGTTCAGAAATTCTTTTGAAAACTGCAAGTTCATATTCACCAAAGAATTTCAATGTCAAATTTGATAAAAAAATTATCTTAAAAATAACTTTTATTTAAAAATTTTTTGTTTGTCCTATCATTTCATGACATTACTCATATATAGTTTGGAATCTACTTAAGTAAATAACCCATTTGTGCTGAAAATTTTCAAATAATGACTAAAATTATGATCAGTGTAGTTTTAGGGTAGAAAATATCAAATAATAACACTCAAAGAGTGACATCCAGAAAGAAACCAAAAGAGGGGGAGAAATACCCGAATGAACAAAAACAAACAAGAGTTTTTCCTGTATTCCTTACTGTTTACCTGAATAATCTCTGCTTTTTATAAATGGGCGTTTGGCTCGTTGAAAGTATTACCTGAATTGATAAAGTAGAGGTCAACAGCTCAAATATCTGTAACTGATATCCAAACGCTTGGATGATATTTAGTTTCCAAGACGTCTCGACTTTTCTCTTCTGCTTGTTTTCCACTTGTATCAATTCCTCAACCAATATCTTATTTGTAGATGCTTCCATGACTGATTTCTTATTGTATATTTACTTTCTTGATAAAAAGGTGATTTGATAGCTAATATGACGTTACTTTAGAATTGTGAATTTCATTCTTGCGTACAATTAGTCATATATGCATTGGATTTTTTGTGTGTTTACAATTAATCTATATCAAATACAGATGATTCTTCATAAATCCTAAATAACAATAAATATAATGAAATTTAATCCAACATAAATGAAAAAAAAATGTCTATTTGGTTCTTTAATTGTTATAGATATAAATTATCAAAATATTTATTGCTATTATTGTTATCTTTTCAAGGACTTCTCTTCCACTTATTAAGAAGTTGTAAACATTTGAGTGTGCATGAGAGCAAGGGTGAATAAATTTTTTTGAAGTATTAATATATATATATGTATTCGCTAAGAACATCAAAGATATATGAAAAACACTCGTAATATACTATCAAAAATAAAAATAATAATATTAAAAGGGATACAATTATATGTAAGAGCTGACTACCATGTATTTTGAGGTGAATTTATTTCTTTTGGATTAAAATTAGAAGGCTTACAGTTAAAAAAAAGTGTTAAATAATATCTAAATTGCCATAATGCTGTAGCAATACATACTATAGACCAATTCTATGATCCTTTTTTTTTTATTTCGGAAACATTTATGTAACACTTAAATTTTTATGATATAAAAGTGATCACGTAAGAGCAATAGATAAAAAAAGTAGCACATATTCGAAAGCGAATTCAAATGTCAGTTAAACTTTTAGAGCAGGGGTGGGCTGACTTTTCGAGGGTACGGTCTACTTCTAATTTTTTCAAGGTGTTGTGGTCCACCCAGGGATGTAGGTGTAGTGAGCTAAAAGAAAGTATACAATACAGTCGGACGAACCACTATTTTACGAATTACCTCTATTTATAGCTAACTTTTTCCTGGAACCAAAAAAACATTTTACGATTTTCTTCGTAAAATAATCTTCAAATAGTGAACTGTTCAAAGAAATTTTTTCTAATGATTCGATTTTTTCCTCCTTATTTTTAAAATACCGTATTTACTCGAAAATAAGCAGCACTTTTTTCCCAATGCTAATGCTACTGAAAATCAGGCGTGGCCTAGAATCGAAAAGGAAAAAAAAAAAGTTGGATAAGGTATTTAAAGCAATCACAGCTAAATGCATGTATTTAAAAGTTTATAATGCTGATAAAATAGCTAATTATTCACTTCTTATTAGTTTTCCTTTAAATTTCTTTAATTTCTTAAAATTGGATATCGATAAACCATTTTAGACTATTTTTCACAATTTTCACAAAATCTTTTCGAAAATTCGGGGTACTACTTAGAATCGTTGGCGGCTATTCGAGAATAAATACTTTATATTTCTAGATCTTCGCATAATGGAATGATTATTAGGTCTTAGTGAAAGCGGTCGCTCCAAAATGTCCTGGTGGTCCACCGGTCGATCGTGATCGACTTAATGCCCACCCCGGTTTTAGAGTATGTAATTTTATAATTACATACTCTACATACATAAAAGCATATTCTTATGTCATTTTATCTTGTTATATTCTATTTATTGCTTTACTTTTTTTAGATTTATGACATTTTGTTCATAATTATTGATTATATATGTATATTAGAATGCTTATTGAGTCACAGTCAATAAAGGATTTATAAACCTGTGATCTTTTAGAGCTAAGCTTAGGAACTGCGCCCTCCTCCACAAGAAATTAGGCCTGCAGCGTCTGAAAAGTGTCAGTCATCTACCATCACCTACACCTTGGTCATCTGCAGAAGTGGCCATGGAGCTACGAGAACTCGGGTTGGAGATGGAGAGAACGCACCCAGAGCTTTTTCAAAGTGTCATCGAAAATGTCGGTCTCTATTCTTTACCTTCAGAGGGAGGGGTGCAGAATTTGCTCCATGCTTTGGCTGCAGAGCTCTTTCGAGAAGGTCAAGTCACTTGGGGACGAATAGTGGCTCTCTATGCAATGGCTGGTGCTTTGGCAGTGGATTGTGTGAAGCTGGGTCATCCGGAGTTTGTACTGGGCCTTGTCCAAGTGGTTGGCGCCTGCGTCGAAAGAGATCTGGGAAACTGGATTGTCCAGCAAGGAGGATGGGTGAGAATAATTCCTTTAAATATTTTACTTTAAAGTTTCCTATTGAATCAATAACCTTTCTTTCCACAGTAATTAATTCCCAATGAAAAAAAATTTTCTTCCTTCCAAAACAAAAACATTGGCAAGTGCAGCAAGCAATCATGCTCTTAATACTTTTTTGCTGTGTAATTTTTCCCTAAGTGTATGAATGGCTTATAATGAAGGTATTAAAGACCCAATGCATTATTTTCTGTAAAATATTCGTAGATAATCAACAAAAGTCTTCTAATTTTGCTCAAATTAAAATTTGTATCATGATTAACATAATGGAATATTTTATTGTTTATTAGATTTTTACCTTCGGTAGTAACATTACTCAGAAAATACTAAATTTCTTTCGTTGAGATACTTTAAATTAATTGATTTGTTAATAAATATAAATTTTATTTATTATGAATTATCTTATTAAAGTTGTACCAATCAGGACATTTATATTGCAGCAAGATCGGTAGAATGCAGAGTATATGAGTCTTATTTCAGTACATAATAATATAACATTATGCATTTGTAACACTGGCGTAGCTAGTCCTGAGCGGGCCCTGTATAGAAGATTCCTTGGGGCCCTCCTTTGAGCCTCTTAATATTTTATGATTTTTTGCTTACACTTGTCGGGGCCTCTGTAGCTTGGGGGTCCCGTATCATTGGCTCATACGGTGGTAGTTACGCCCCTGATTTGTAACTGAAAATATATTGGAAATTTACTGTAGAAAATTGTAGAAATGCAACATGATATTTCTTAAACCAAGCATTATTTTCGGATTATGATTAGACTTATCATTAAATATAAAAAACTTCATTAATGAACAGTACAATTTGATATGAATTTATTATCAATACTGAAGTATGTCATGCAACCCACTTCCATTAACTCAGTGAAAGAACAAGGGAAAAGGAGCGTGAGAGAAAACGATTGAAAAAAAAAGGTTATTGTAGGAGATCCTATGGTGGACTCCGAGTATTATTGTACGAAGGTTAAATTTTAACGGTTATATTCTTTAAATGTTTATACATATGATAGTCAAGAATTTATATTATGAAACTTTCTTTTAATATTTTTAAATTAATTGGTAGCACTCAAAAAGGTGCGATTCATTTCTGAACGTACAACACGATGCGACAAAGTATTCAGTATAAATACTTATATAAAAAGTTAAGAGTTCTGATAGAGTTCAAGATGGGTCTCATTTTAATCAAAATACGTGATGAATACAGAAATAAAAAGATTTTATAAAACGTGAAAGCATGCGTTCCTTCTCATATGAAAACATTTTTAACTCAACTTTTGGATCGAAGAAATAAAGAATATTGGTAAGTTTGCCATTGCATTTTATTAAAATAATATCAAAATGACATCATAAAAAATTATATTTATAATATAAATAGATCATTTTTGTATTAAATCACGATATATTCATTTTTTTTTCATTTCGACAAAAGGGTATCATGTTTCGTGTTGTTCAGATAAATATTTTGTTAAGATTATATTTTACGAACACATTCAATAAAATATTTCTGAATAAATATACCTTGAAAGAAACAAAGCACTTATACAAAAATATACATTCCTTAATGACGTATTTTCAACGCGATGTAATTAATGGGGTACAGCAGATGTCTAGACAGCTGTTCTTAAGTACTTATCTTAAATGGAAAAATAAATACAAATTGTCGCTTCAGCAAAGTATTAAAAGGGCAGAAAATTCGGAGATTACTTAGATCTCTTTGATAGATAGAAATTTTCCGTCTTTAAGTGCAATTATAGTTGTTACTCAATGTTAATTATAAATAAAATAGTTTAATATATATATATATATATATATATATATATATATATATATATATATGTGTATATATAATAATAATGTGTGTGTGTGTGTGTGTGTGTGTGTAATAATTAACTTTAATTTTACCTTAAACAACTTTTTAATTTTAAATGGTCTTGACCCGTCATGACTCGTGCGTAAATAATTAACTGTAGCTTGCCCGATTAACAGGATTTAATCGTGACTTTACCTCTTAAAATCTCAGCGAATTTAAAGTAAGATTACATAAGACATCCTCGTACGATGCCTTTTCGTCAATTGCAAGACCCGTCCACGGAAGTCATGTGAATTTTGGAATTTCGAGTTGCCGCTCCATATAAAAGCTCTCGTTTTCAGGGAAAATTCACCGGGCGCTACTTGTATGTATAATGTTACGTTAAGTTTTTGTCCATAGTCTTTTGTTGTGTGTGTGAATGTTTGCTGTTTCAGTGAAACGTTCTTCTACATTTAATGTGTATCAAAATCAACAAGCCTATTCCATCATGTCAACGACATTTACATCCCCAAATTAATAATGGAAATTAAATTAAGCAAATAATACCTACCACTCCAGTACACGACACACACACATTAATTCACGTTAATTTTTTTTCTCTTGAGCGTTTTTTTAATCCATATTGGTCCATATTAATCAATCTCTGGTAATCAATCTCTAGTAACAGGATATAATCATACTCTTATCTGTTCAAAACTAAATGTTCAGCGTTTTTAAATTAAAAATTATGTAATCTAACATCATTCGAGTATCTGGACCAATCACCAGAACCTTTACCGGAAATTATATTACTTTAATAGCTTCCGGTTTTCCATCTGTATAAGTAGACGGAGATTTCTAAATAAAAAAGGCTACTTTTTGTGATTGTCATGTAAACCACCGGTGTTATTGTCTTTCTTTGTTTTTGTTATGATTTTGAGTGTTTTTTCTACGCAATATAATAAAATGGTGATTTAAAGTAACAAGCCTCATCAATCCCTTCAACAACTTCATGAAATCATCGTATTCCGTATAAAAAGGCCATAGTTTCAACCGACTTATTACATACACACACATATATATATATATATATATATATATATATATATGTGTGTGTGTGTGTGTGTGTGTAATAGTTTATAAGAATTAGTTTTTTTAATGCGCATAGCTCTCTTGATACATCCGTATTAATACACGTATCCATATATGGCTTGTGATAACTTCAAAAAACTAGATATTTACTCTTTCATGTAATAACAAGATGGGATATTGTCGCACAATTTTTAAGCTATTTTTTTAAATGTTTGTTCTTTTCGTATTAAAAAATATTTCCGGGAAAATATTTTGGCCGGGATGCAGTCGTTGAAAGATTGAGAGGTTTCTTGCGATTTTGGTTGCACATTTATTCAGTTAATTAAAACGCACACACACAACACAAATCGACATTATAGCAATACACAAAAGGATTTT
Organism: Trichonephila clavipes; assembly: GCA_019973935.1. Lineage (NCBI taxonomy): Eukaryota > Metazoa > Arthropoda > Arachnida > Araneae > Nephilidae > Trichonephila > Trichonephila clavipes. The sequence goes on from BMAU01004252.1 coordinate 260,181, forward strand.
TTTTCGCTCCAAAGATCACAGCTTTTATAGTTTTTCTCAATCGGAAGCCATTAGAATCAGGATTTCAGTGAAGACGTTATTGGTCAGAATGCAATATGGTATCATCTTGTTTTAAAAACGCGAATACGGCTCTTTTTAGGAGATAAAGTTGTAGTTAACGATATATTTCCCATTAAGCGCGGGTAAACTAAAAATTAACTATCACACGAAGTCTTGGAGGGCTCAGGACCATTATGAATTAAGTAAAATATCCCGAAATAAATTTTAAGTGAATTATTACAAGTGTATAGGAAATTTTAAAATGTCGAGAATGCAAATGTATTATTATGATTATATTATAGTAATTAATGTATTAGAATATAGTGTATTCTTTCCTGGATCCAATAAATGTTATGAAAACGTAATAATAGATCCGAACTGAAAAACGAGCCTTACCAATAAATTCTGAGAGGAAAAAATGTAGTGTGTTTAACTTGCGTATTTGAAAATCATTATCTAAATAGCATTTAATTCTCAGAATGTTTTTATATTGGAGAATGATTAGTCTAGTTTTTTAAATTTACGAGATTATTTTTATGCTTTATATTGCTTCTCTCTTATATCTTCTTTCGTAGTAAAATATGTATGCATAAATATAATTATAATTGATAAAACCTTATAAAAAAATTCTAATTCAGTAAGAAAAGTATTAAACAGGTTTTAAACAGAAATTTAATGTAGGATAAATAAGTTTAATATATATATGTATATAATATATATATATATATATATATATATATATATATATATATATATATATATATATATAATTTTAATAACACAGTTCTACTCAATTATATTCCAAGAGGGTACGAATGAAATAAATAGGTCAATATTATATTTCTCTGTTGTCCTTTTAGTCATCAGTTACCTCATGTTTATCGTCACATTTTCATCTATCAGAAATTATTTGTTCAACTGTCCGTGTGTTCAGTAGCCCAAAATGCAAATGCATTTTATTGCTTTTTTCATTTTGTGTGACTTACGTTTTTTTTTGACCAATTTTGTTCATGGAATCTACAAGCATAGCTTAAATATCCAAAAAACTTCATATATAAGATTACGAAATAAGTGATTCAGAGCAAAATTTATTCATGAAATGTAGTTTCAGTGTGTGTGTGTGAAGACGTTGGATTCACTATTATGTTTTCTTTTCGCTGAAATATAAATGTAAATTTTGGAACACATCTTTCTTTCAGTATTCGAAATTTATTGGAGTAGCATATTGTATATTAATTTATAAGCTATTACTTTGTCTAAATCAAAAATTTAAAATGTATAAGAATAAATGTACTGTATTTATTTTGAAAAAATTAAGTTCCTTAGCATATTATAAATGTGTTAGATATGATAAAGTTTTTTGTGAAATATTTTTTAATATATTCGCTTAGTAATAAAAAATATACCTCATTTACTGATAAAAAGCTAAAATAGGCGATTAAATTATATATTTATTTGTGAAAATATTTAAAGTGTACATTGTGAATTGACGTTCATTTTTTAATTTTCTTCATATTTTTTCAGACGATTACACATGAGACTTTTTTATTGATAAATAATAAAATATAAGTAAAATTGTGTATGCTAAATATATGATATGGCTAATTTAAAAATGTATGCTTTTGGTATAATACTTTCTGAGTTCATATTATTTTTCACGGTGGGAGTTAATATAATCAAAAGAAAAAAAATCGAATTAATGCTGAGTTACAATTTATTATAAATTCAATAAACGTCGTCATATTATAAACAAGAGGAATAGGTACATATTAAAAATGGGATTAATACATAAAAATTTTCATTTTTTTAAGTGCGAATCTATCTTTTATTATAAAAGACCCATCTAAGTGAATTAAAGTCAATTTTACTTTCCTCAATTACTTTTGACCTTGTTTATTTGTATAGATTATTCCGAATTACAAGCACAGCAATTTTTCACAATTGACCTTGTTAAAACATCTCACTTATTTTTTCCCCACATAATTTTTTCTAAGTCCCATGATTAATTAATCATGATTAATTATTAAATTCTAACCTTCTTTTAGCCACGTGGCATTCATTTTTCATTCCGTTTTTAAGAAAAAGAGTTCACTTTTTTAATAAAGCTTTTATATTAGATAACGTACATCTCTGCTTGTTAAACACGGCGTGAATTTTCATTTGTACTATTTCTGCCTTTAATACGGCTATCATTCAAGATTTAACTGTGAAGAATTATCTTACGTCAGTTGCACGTTATTGTATGTCGATTAATTACAAATGTAACTTTTGGTAATTTCTAATGAAAAAAAAGCAACATTATAATATTTAACACTATTTTTTGCACCGTATCAAAAAGAATCATATTTTTATTATATATTTTAAAAATAGAAAGTTCTTTTTTTTCCCATAATATTTTTAACCAAATAATTAAATACATTAAAATTAGAAAAGAACCATTTTTCAGTATGAATGAAAATTAAAGAATTTTTTTGTCATTTTTTATTATTATTTATATTTAAAATACCACTTTCAATTTTTGTATTATTCCATCTCACATATCCTATTTATTATATTCCAGATACTATTTATTTAAAATACATAATATCGAGTTATGAAAACCCAATTGTAATTCTACACCACAACGAAGACTATTACACAATCCACAAGTCTCTAAGTAAACCACGACAGAAAGAATTTCAAATATAAAAATTAAGTAATCTAAACACAACAAAATTACAGTAACATCATTTCAATTGAAAATAGGATAAATCCAAACCAAAGGAATTAAAATACGTTAAGATTTAAGATATTAAAGGAAATGAAATAAATATAATATATATATATATATATATATATATATATATAATTATTATTTCAATCTAAAAATATTGATTTTATATATATTATTATTATTTCAATCTAAAAATATTGATTTTGGTCATATTTTAGGTCGGATACAAAAAAAATCTGTCTAAATCTTCTAAAATATTGTATAAAATAATAAATTTATTTCTGAATTTTTTTAAAATTGTAAGAATTTTCTTTAGGAATCTAGGAAAAATCATTTTAATTGTTTTATATCTAGAACATAATAATAAACATTTTCATCCATCAAATAGAATTTGGAATGTAAAGTTTATCTTAAAATATTATTTCTAACGGAAATATAAAAATAAAAAGTAGTTTTACAATATAAGTTTTTAAATATACAGAATACTTTTTAAAAAATAAAAGTCTTAAAAACTTTTTCTACATGTATGTCAATTCTTTCATCAGCAAAGAGTATAAGTATTATAAAGTTTTCAAATAGTATTACTATGTTATTATAGAGAGAGAAAGAGTATTATTGTGAGTAAGTATTATAACGTTTTCAATTGATTATAAACTTGACCTAACCAATTCATTTTTAGAACCATTTATTTATGAGGATGATGAATTGCAAGTGATTAGCAAAGAAGCACTCCAAATCACTTAAATACCATAAATATCATAAAAATAGCCAGTTTTTTTTAAAAAATTGATTGAGTAGGCATTGCAATCGATCTGAAATGTGTGTTTCCTTAGTGAATATTTGACAACAAAACATTTACAAATGCTTAGAATTTGGAAATAAATTGCGTGTTGCAAACTATTACTGTAATGCGACTCCTGTTGTAAACCGTTGGAATTCAAGAATGAAATTGTTAAAGTAGGGAATTTTGATTTTATACGCTATTTTATTTCACACTTTATTCTGAGTTGTGTGAGATCAAGTATTTTGATCTCTTAACGGTATTTTGTAAATAAACATAATTTTCAAACCTAATGTTTCTCTTTCCATATCATACATTAAGGTAGATTCTTTAGGATACTATTTTCACATAGAATTCTGTTAGATTGAGATGATGCTTTCAAATATTATCTGAGCATTTGTGGAACAAGTATAAGGACATTAATAAGGAATTTCGAGTAGAAAAATTGAATAATAACTGTTCTTTATCAGTAAAAGTTAATCAGAAGATCTATTTCTTCACAAGAGGATGATTTTTTAGATACGTTTTCAATTTACTAATTAATAAATTTTGATTCTTTCAAATAAGTTCTTTTAAATATCAACTTGCTTTTTTTTTATAGAAAGTTGATAGAGGACATATGTTTTTCGTGGATATATTTCGAAAATATGACTTGATTTCATTATCGGAAATAATGAAAGGTCGATATGATCAACAATTCTAAAAGTCAAATATTTCTACATTTTCTGTATTTGCTTTCCATAATAATTTGGATATTAATACGACAAAAAAGTACAAGACTTTAGAATATTATTAGTAAATCGTTATATGTTTTTAAAACATTTTCTTTCCAAAGATTTTTTTTTTAGCATGATCTTTTACACATATATATATATATATATATATATATATATATATATATATATATATATGTAGATAATTAGATTATATGTAGAGAGATATATGTAGAGAATTAGACTATATATATATATATATATATATATATATATATATATATATATGTTGTCATGCTTTGTGCATATTATAAAGGACATTCACAAATTTCTGAAACATAAACATAATATAAAAGTTAATGTAGATAAAGATTATCAAATAGAATATTGTACACTTTTATGTATGAATAATCATGTAATAATATTAATTTTTCTGGCATTTTTAATAAACACATGTCATCTTCCTCAATACAAAATATTACTATTAAAAAACCTTTAAATACAATAAAAAAATAGGTAGATCAATTTTTAACTATAATGTGCCTATAAAGCAAGATAACTTAATATTTAAATGTAATGAATTTAAAGAATCCATTGATAAACATCACAAACATGTTGTTACTGGTGACCGCAATATTGTAAAAGACAATAATCTTAGAAACATAATGAATAAAGGTACTGGTTTTAGATTAATGATTTCGAATAATACTAAAATTATAAAAAATCAATTATATAATGATATTGAGCAATTTATATACAAAATAGCTATTAAATATACTATGCCTATAAAGGCATTCACTCACAGAATTCAAAGGTACTATTACACAGCAGCTTAATAAATATAACTTTGGTACATATAATAAAATCTTTTTTAATAATATTAAAAATCACATTAAAAAATTGCAAAATAAATTTATTATAGTTTATGTTGATAAAATGCCAGGAAATTTTGCCGTCATATGTAAATACTATTATAATTTAATGATCAACAATTATTTTGATAATAATACAGCTTTTATTAAGTCATCTGTTTCTGATAGAAAAATAAATAAACGAATTTTGGCTTTTCATAAACAATTAAGAATTCAAATTAATAATAATTTTAAATCTCCACATATATTTCTTACTCCCAAATTTCATAAAGACCCAGCCAATTTTAGAACTGTTACAAATGGATTTAATACATATATTAGCAAAACAGGGAAAATTCTCCATGAAATATTACATGATACAATAAATAATCTTAAATCCACAGCCATTCTTAAAAATAGTAAATCACATATTGAAGAAATGAAAGATAAAAAAAAATTATTCAGTCTATAGTTTAGATTTTGAAGATCTTTTTAACTCTATTAATATTGATGATATGATTCATATACTTGTAAATTTACATAAAGATAAATTATTTAATATTGTTAATGATAGATTTAGTTCACTACTTAGGTTTGTACTTAAAAAGAACTATATCTATCATAAGGGTAACTATTATCTGCAGATTAAAGGTTTGCCACAAGGTGGCCCTGCGTGCAACTGTCTTGCCAATTTATACTTACATTATTTTGAAAAAGTAGTTACATTAATAATTCTAAATATTATATTTATCGTTATATAGTAGATGACATAATCATTTTTGGCAAACAAATCAATTTTATACTTAACATTAATTTTTATCCACAATATCTTAATTTAATGCAGACAAATAGTATCAGAAATGAAGCAAATTTTCTTGACATACATATTATATTAAAAGATAATGTAATAGTTTCTAATATTTATAATAAAAGAGAAGATTTTAATTTCAATATTATAAAAGTTCCTCATTGGGAGAGTAATGTACATGTTTCTATATTCAGAAATATTGTTATTATTATATACAACGCTATAAATTTCTGGTGTCAAAAAAACAGAAATAATAAGTAACTACAAACATTTTACTAAATGTTGCTTAAATCAGAAATACCCAATTAATTTTATTACTAGTTATATGAATAAAGCTATTCAAAATAGTAAGGATTAAAAATTCTGAGATTGATAATAGTTTATTACTATAAACTTACATATTTCATACTTATAGTTACCTCCATATTCTAATATTAGATAAAATTACTAATTATTATTTTATTCATATATACTCTAGTGTTACTAAATTTATGTTAATTTGTAACTCTTTTATTAATTTTTATTTCCATTCTTATTACACTTTTGGTAAGTGCTACACATTTCAGCCATTCACATGATTTGAATCTGCATTAGGGTCCAGAATTGGGCAATAACTTATTTATTGCACTCAGATTTAGTGTGGGCTCTGCATTTTTAAGTGCAATCTTTAGGTAAGTTACCTCGATATTGTAATGGATTTGGATATTTCTATCCATTACTTCCAATAGGTTTTTGCTCAGTATTATTTACATAAAGTGGGAAGGTTGGCTGGCCAAAAAGCATGTTCAACCCCACTTTTATATAAATTATTTTATATATTAGCTGTCCTAAGTCAGCAATGTTTATAATATTGCAATATCCATTTTATAATTTTATTCTCGGTTGCTCATGTGTCCTTCGTTGTGTGAATTTCCTACTGTCTACGTATTTTTCAAATGTGATTGTTTCATTCTATCTCTTGTTTGTAGAGAATAAGACTATATATATATATATATATATATATATATATATATATATATATATATATATATATATATATATATATATATATATATATATATATATATAAACGATTTATTTATAGCAAACTGTTAAGATTATTATTAATTGTTCCCATAGCTTAGAAAAAAAATCTTAATTCATCGAATATAATGAGTATGCTAAATGTAAGTTTATCAACTTTTATTAAAGGACATATAAATATTCACTTGTTTTTTAAACTTTTTATTTAATTTGATTTTTTTTAAATATTGTCCTTATAACCTATGTTATACATCAAAATAAATTCATTTTTAAAGAAAAGGATAAAGAATGTTTTTTTCTAAGTATTATTTACAAAAGTGTTCAAGTAAATCGATAAAGCACAATTATTTTTTCCTTACTTGAATCTCTGAAATCGTTATTCACTATAAGGGCTACAAGTTTTTATATTTCTAGAGTTCGTTATTATTTTTAGCTTGCTAAACATAAAAAAACAAAACAAATAGATTTACATTATGTATTTATTTGATACGTTGAAAATGTAAAGAAATTAGATTTGTGAAAAGAAAAAGATGAGAAAATGAGAAGAATGTTAGAACTGTATTTTTATAATACAATATAAGTTAATACTCATGTATTATTGATTTTTTGGTGTTTTTTTGTGGGATGGCTCTAATATTAATTAATTGATTCAAAAAAATATTATTTTCCATTAAAAATGTTGGAGATAACATTAAAATATTCTGTGGAGTTTTTCTAAAAAGTATGTGTTAATGACAACAGGAAACACTTTCATGATATAAATGTATTCTGTTTTGGAGAATACTCAATGTATGTCTTTTATATTATTTCTTTAAAGATATTTTTTGGGAAACAATTTAGTATTAAAAATGTATCTAATCATGCTTCATTAATCATTTATAGCAGCCCCCATAATGAAGCGAACTCGTAAGTAATGGAGCTTCTAACGTGATTTCCTTTATTTCTGCGTTCCAATACATTTCCCAAATTCGCTTCATTAAACGACATCGCCTCCACATAAATGCTCTTTCTCCTTCTCCATTAATCGTTTCTGCTTAACGGGTTTTGATTATACTCGCGTCAACTGAAGTGTTCCATTGCACCAACCACATCCTCGACAACCAGAAATAAGGATCAAAGAATCCCTCTCCTTTCTTTGCCTACCGTACACTGGGGATCGAGAAGAGAGCACTGAGATGGGTTGCTATGGTAACCCGTCCTCCTTCGCTCTCGAACTTCTTCCATGGCGGATGGAAGGACTCGCCCTATTCCGTGTTTTCGCTTTTCCGTTATCTCCAGTATCAGTTGTTTGGACTTGTTATGAGGGATAATTTTTCAACACAATATGACGCCTAACCTTTCAAGTTAATAGCTTTCGTTCGTCGCGTTGGCGGTGATTGATTACTTGGTGATGGAATTTTGTGAAAAAAAAATAATCAGCGGAGAGTGATTGAATAATATTTTCTTTTTTAAAGAAATGAGAAAAATTAGCATATTGAAATTGGATCGCTCCCGTTTAGGGTTTGGTCATATACGCAAACATTGTTTCTTCGCTCCGCTTTGCTGATAATATTTGAAATACTAGTTTCAAAGGTCAAGTTTTGATGACCCGAATACTGGTATTATGTTTATAGATGAATCGAGATTCACCGTCAGTGTGATATATGATTAGTATAAGTAAAAGTTGGAACGCTTCCATGTTAGCTTTGAATAGCGGTGCAGCTTTGAAGAAAGCGATGAAATTTTTAGGAATTAGGTCATTTTTACTCAATTTTTTTACATAAGGGGCAACATTATTACCGTTTCTCTTAATCAATGTTGAGATATTGGTAACAACAAAAAATATTTGTTTTCTTTAATAAGAAGAATATTATTAATATATTTCATAACATATTACATAGAAAAACATAAATTTACGTGTAACACGCTGGTCGAATGTGAATATTAGGTTACGATATATCATTATAAAGTTCAGTTTTAGTGAGAATTAATATATGTGCAATCCAATCGATGCTTCTGAAATTTTTATTTTCCTTTTATTAAATACTGGTAAAATTATCATTTTTAAATAAATTCTTATGATATATACATTATAGACACAATATTTGTAAATTTGAAATATTAGTTGGAGTTTAAGAATATTAATAAAATAGGAAATGAAACTTTGAAATGTGCTTCTTTTAATCAAAATTAAAAGGAATACAATAATTTGTATAAAAAAAATCATACTTTTTCTCTCAGTGATAAACCAGTAGTAATATATCTTCACCGTCTCTTCGTGTCATTTTACACATTCAAATATTGGAACATATGTGATTAAAGTCTCAACTATTGCATATAGCAATGATTTGAATAATTAATTACTCTAGTAGCTAACTGATATATGTACATACAAAAACAGGGAATGTTTTTTACTGTTATCATTAAGAATGTACATTAAAATTTTGAGCTTCTAATTTAATATATAAAGAAATTCTAGAATAAGTTTTATTGAAAGATATTGAAAAAACACTCATTTCCCGGAAATAAAGACCTAAGTAAGTAAATATAAAAATATTTCATTGTGTCTATTTGAGAACACTTGAAAGAGTATATTATATATTTGAATGTTTTACATGTTAATTCTAATCTGTACAAAGGCATTTGATAACTGAATTTAACTAAGGAAACAATACGTAAATTGTGTTTTTATTATATAAACTGCAATAAAAACGAATGGAAATGAATGAATAGTACTACAGAAAATGCAATTTAAAGCTCTGCTGTAGAAGATTTCATTAACCCTTAACTTCGCACTGTTGCATTTCTGCAACATATGATTTATTTTAATTTAACTGACTCGATATATTTTTTAATTACCTACAAATCACTTATCTGAGAAAAGAAAGATTACTGCAACGAAATACATACTAATTTTGTCATTAGATGGAAATGCATTTTTTTCCAGAAATCACAACAATTATAAAAATCTCTGATGCCTCAAGAACCGTGTTTTTGCTATAAAAAGAATCCATTATATTTTATGCTTCCTCTTGTTTATTGACGAAATAAATTACCAGGTATGAAATTTAAACATTTTATGATGAATTATAAAATCCTCATGTTCAAAAGTTTTGTAACTTATAGCACTACTGCGCAATGTTGCACTTCTGCACCAAACAAAAAAATGACTGAAATTCAATTTAAAACAGCCTAATTTTTTTTTATATATTTTTTTCCTTTTATTATTACTTGAGAACTAACTGATATAATTTTTTTATAGAAATTTAAAAAATTGCGAAGTTAAGGGTTAAGACATTTTACCTTTAGAATGGTATCCTTACTAACAGGACGAGCTGGAACATGGTTTCATAGCTATAGGAAACACTTCAGTATAGAACATTCTCACAAGTCTTGAAAATAAGAGAATTGCCCTTACAACAAAATACGCAAATGCAATTTTATTATATCTCGTTCAATATATTTTTCTTTGAAGCATGTATGTTGAGTTAGGTTTTCCTGTATGGAATTTTGGAGGTTATAAACATTTGAAATTTATTTTTTTCAGTAATATTTTTACACCTATTTAATTTATACTTACTATTAATTATAGCCAAAATATTTGTTTAATTGGAAAAGAAAAATTACTCGTTTACACTTTTGAAATTCAATTGTAAATTTTGTATCTTTTCTTTGTTTCCTATTGCATTTAAATAGCTTTCAAGATGTCGCCTTTCTAAAACATTCCTGACAATGAGTAAGTTATAAGTGTCATTTGTACATAGAAAATTACGACGTATTATAATACAGTCACACATCAATACAGACAATAATGAAACACTACTTTGTCGATTTCGAAACGATCGTTATGCAGCTGAATGATATTTAAACTCATTAAAACATCACCAAACAAACAAACAAAACGAAAAAAATTAAATAAAGAAAAAATATTTAATTTGCTTAAAAATTGCGTTAAGTCCTTAATCCGTAAAAAAGTCTATTATACTCTATGTTAATGAAATTGAAAGTATGTTTTAAATTAAAAAAACCCTCGTTTTTCCAAAAAAAAAAATTTTTTTTCTGTCACGACTTTAGAAAATATTTCCTCGACATTTTACTATCTGACGGCTTTAAATTACTTTATCTCCCTTTTGAGGATGATTTTTTGCAAAAATGGAAAGGTTATTCCTGTCAAAATACAATTCGCGTCTAATTAACGGTCATCAGCTGTAATTTAGTGAAGATCAAATTCTAAAATTAATTAAATAGTCTTTTTGAGCTCTTATAATCAGCTAAGTCTTACTTCGAATATTTAACAATAACTATTCTTCCCTTAACATTTTCGTTCGAGTGTTTTATTTTTTTTATATTTTTTTCAAAAAGTTAATCGATGGATAATTATAATTTCATTGGAAAGTGTGAATACTTTTTTAAATATATAGCCTCGAAGTATAAATATTTTTGGTGAGATCTGAAAGTCTAAAAATTAACCTAAAGGAGAGTACATTAATATTTTAAAATAAGCATTTTTCCTATTATGTAGAGCTCTTATTGATATATAACTCTTGCTATCCTAATTAATATACTTATTTTAAAAAACTTCACTTCATAAGCAAATTAAGAAATACCATAAGAATCTTTTATGTTTGAATGCGTTGAATTAAACACGAAAAGCTATCTACGTAAAATGAATTGCCTGACATTCCTGTGCTAAGAAATTTATAGTAAAGAAAAATGTAATGCTTAAATTAATTGATTGGTTGGTAAGAATTTATAAATTATCTAAAAACCATTCAGTTATTAATATAGTCACAAAAAACCTTTGAGTATTTAAAATTTGAGATTATTAAAAATAAAGAGACGCAATTCCTATGATATGTGTAGGTTAATTTTGTCTTACAAATAAACTCACCAATTTTATACCGAAAGACTCAATTTACACCTTTTTTTTTACTTTATTTAAGAACATCTTTTTTAAAAGAATTCAATTAAGAAAACGTTGAATCCTTATTAATACAACGAATAAATAAAGCTTCATTTCCTACTCGGATTATTGAGATTATTAAATTTATATGTTTTAATTTAATCTCAAAACTACGTACAGAATGTATCTGCAGAATATTAATGCCGCTAACCTAAAAAAAGGCAAGAGGAAGGTATTCTCAAATCTCATTCGTAAGAACAAGAAAATTGTAAAATTGTTTCTTACATGAAAAATAAACTGCAGTTAAGCGCAATGCTATCATTATAATAGTTAAGAGAAAATTACGAGTTATCTAGGAAAAGTTAATGATGGAAAACTAAATATTTTTTTTATTAAAGCAGGAGAACAACTTTTAATCTCTTTTATTGTTAAAATAAAAGTCCAAAACGAACATTAATCATAACTAGTAGAAAAAGACCAGATAACTGCAAAGTTATAAATAGTTATAAAATCGTAAAAAGAAACTAAGACTCAAATACTCTCTAAAATTGTTATTTTGGAGAAACAAAGTATATTTTAACTACATAAAAATATCAGTAAAAAGTATCTTTCGTTACTCGTGATGAGTAAATCGGTAAAACCTTTTAGATGTTCGGGATGTTGTGCTTGATCTCTAAATTAAGAACAACATTAAGGATTTAATTACTAACTGGATTCTGGTAATTTAGTTAAGTAAAAAAAAATATCGCCTTACGGGTAATCATATCCACCAGAATACATCTAATAAAACTAACTGCGAACTAAAAGCTTTGCAACGTTATCAGTTTCCAAGTTTGAACTTTATTTTTATCAGTTAAGAGCATTTCTCCGCGATCGCTGGAAAGCTTATTTAAAATTTATCAAGATTCTCTCCACTCTTTCCTCTTCTCCACCTCCAAGAAAAACAAGAAATAATCTAGGGTAAGAAAAATCGATTTGTGGATTTGGTGGTTTGCAAACACTTTAGCTACAACTCTTCGTGATCAAGTCACTCGGTTTTGTTCTGGCTTTCTCACGAAACATCAGAAAAGGAAAATTTATTCCTGCCAAAAAGATGGCGAATTTTAACTTAAAATTGCGTGCGTGCAACTAACACCAGTTTAAATATTCTGAATTTAGTATCTTTTTTATTAGAGGTAACTGCTTAGAATATATACCATTTCTCTTGCTTTTTGAAATCACAAGTGCATTTTTTATTTAAAAAACAATATTGTTTTGATTCATTTTTGTTTTGCTATTAACCTGTTAAGTTTAGCGTAATAGCATGAATAAATTCCTGCTTCATTATTCCTTTAGTTTTCGAAACTATGTTTCTTTATTTTCTAAGCAGTGGCGACAAATGTTTTTTTTTATTTTTGCTGTTATTATGTTAAGGTTTTAACATATAATGCAGATAATGGAGTAATAAGTAATGTTTTCGAAAATTGTATCTTTACTGATAACTGCAGTTAAATAGTATATTATAAGTGTGAGAAAAAAAAGAGAATTGTCAAGTTTGTATTAACAAAAAGTATCATATGAATTTATTTAGGGATACCATAATTAAAATAAACTTATTGAAAGAGAGAGAAAAAATCAGTCGAGCTTATTTATAATAAATAATGAATGCATAAAACTTTCAAATTGTTATCAGCAGGAGAAATAAATTTAAATGTTAATATAGGAAGCCTAAATTTGTTTACATGCTACGGGTCCCCTTTTATTTTTTCCGTACTGATTGATTGATTGATTTTAATTTATATCGTATTTTGAAGCAACACAAGGGCTATTGATGACGCATCTCGTCATTTTGAGCCCTGGTCAAGTGATGAGAACGACATCTGAGGTTGTTCTCCCGCTCCAAACTTCAACAACCCACCAACGGGAGGACTTTGAGCCACGGCAGAGGCCGTAGCAGCCTAGTGATCACGGTCACGGACTTGTGGCCGGCATGTCATGAGTTTGAGCCCTAGTGTCACTTAAGACCTGCCTTATAGAGAGGCTGGTGCGTTAAATCTGTGGAAGCTGAATGTCCTCCCATTGTTGTGCTGTGGAAGCTCGGAGAGGGGGTGCCAACTCAGGTATCGTTCTAGCCTCTTGACCATGGTTCAAAATTAGGTGGTTTATGGCCAATAGACCCCCTCCCCGTTGCTTTATATTGCGGCGTTAATATACAGTCATTCTAAATTTTAAGGCGCGTTGATAGGATTTCTTTTAAAAATATATCTCATAAAATCTATTTAAAAAATTGATAGTAGCAGCTTACAACTGATGAGAATATTTTTTAAAAATGAAAATCAATAGGCCCTTGTCTTTTTTTACTTTCATGAAATATAAAACAATTTTTAGTTGTGTCTATTTTCATGTGATTTGTTATTCACAGCTATCCATAGAACTGATCCGTAAAAAAGATATAATTTTTAATAGTTCTTATTTTTTGAGATAATAGCACAGTATAATGACGCTTATTTTTTAAAAAGTGAGTATTTATTTACTTAATGGAAATGCACACTACAGAGAAAAACTCCAGTTACGGAGTGCATGACAGAAAAACGAACACAGCAACAAAACATTTCACTAAACACAATTAAAGAGATATAAGTAGTTAAAAACAAAGGATTAAGAAAAAAAACACAACACTCTGAAAAGATTAAAAAACATTGAGAATAAAAATTAGTACATATTAAGAGTTCTAAAAAGCCGTAAAACTTTACATTTAAAAACATTAAAAGACATTAAAAATATCAAGCACTTCAGAAAACCTGTTAAAATCTTATAAAATTTTTATAGTAAGAAATTCTCAATAGTTGTATCTGATAAGCCTATCCTCAAATACGGAATAATTTCTCAAACTTCTCACTGGTAAAGAAAAATGAATGCTGCTTAAAATATCAACGTAGTCAACCAATTAACTGATGTCTTCATGAAAAAAAAACACTCGAAAGATCTCGTTGGGATTTCAGACTAGGAATATCAAAAACTTTGCGTTGATAAGAATAAGATATGATAAGGAGTAAGATAAATCCTGCGAATAAAAATCGTTTTTTCTATACAACAATTGACATAGGAACCCATTTTGCACCTTTTCAAGTATTTCTATTTTCTTTCTGTAATAAGGGTCCCAAATAAGGCAGCAAAAGCAAGCATTTATTTATTTAATCGATATTATGCTCTAGATTTACAATTGAGAAATCCAAGTTTTTTATATGTTTAAGAGATCAAGCCATCGAATGCTGCATCATCAATTACATGGCTTAGTTTGAAGCAATTGGGGAATTTAAATAATATAACTAATTCTGTTTAAGATAGTTGTTCTTATTATTGATGACTTACAAATTAATTTTATGAGCTAATTAGGATATGAAACCGAGGATAGGAGGATGTTAAACCGATATACTATGATTGTGTTGATGTTTTTACATTAAAATTTGGAAGAGTGAAAGAAATTAGTAGTCTGGTGATATTTCTTAGATTAACTTTCGACTTGAATTACGAAATTTTAACAAACTACAGAAACTAAATGGATCTTTTCATTTAAATCAACTAATGTACAATCCGTCATCTTTAGAGGTATAATAAAATTCGGCCTCGTTTTGAATAAAACACAAGACAATTCTATTTAAATGGGAGAAAATGAGATGCAGCAAATAAAATTCAACCAATGTCTAAATCTGAATCCAATCCTGATGCATTTCAAACTAAATTGAGCGTCACCTACTAAATAAAATGAAGTGCAATAAAAACTTCTCAGGGCATAAACTCAACTGATCGTTACTCTCTTTTTGATCTGTTCTCTTGATTATATCTGAGAGATGCAATTCACCTTTTCATTTGTTTGCATAAACTAACTTCAGAAAGGGAACTTTTACTCTCTGAAAGAAGTAGAATTGATAGAAACAATAAAATCACACTAAGTGGAGCTATAAAATGAAAACGAATCTCTCAAATTTATGACGGAAGATTTAAAAAACACATTTTTGTACCCGATACCAAAATCATTGACCATAAAGAGGTATTTTAAGGGGACATGGTACGATTTATGCAAACATTTTTAATTTAAGAAATTTTTTTAAAAATTTTATTGCCTCCTGTGTGTGTATACTATGTAAAACAGATTTTGTGCTCAAAATTTCATAAAAAGCTGGCCATATAATTTTTTAATGAAAAAACTTAAAATTTGTGAAGTGAATTTAAAATGCTCCTACAAAAATTTTCGTACATGCATGAAATTTGATTTACAAGTACGTAAAACTATTTTTAACAAAAGCTGGTATGGTTTTTGCGATAACATGCTTGGTATTTGTACAATACCTCTTTTTATGAATGCTTATTGAAAATTCCTTAAAAAATCTATAAATTTTGAGTTCAATTATTTTTTAAAAAATAAGTATTGCTTTGAATACCAACTTTTGTTACATGTACTGTTGGCAACAGGTAAAAAAAATTCAAAGCATTAGGCACAATTGAAAAAAAGCCTTAGCATTTTAAATGAAGACAAACTAGTTATTTTATCTTTCTGAGATAAGTAAGTTTAAAGTTTTGATTTGCCATAGGGATGTGAATAAAAATGAACGTAAAAGCTATCATAATTTTGCGTTTCTTAAGTTTAGAGCGTTCAAATTTTGTGAGATTATAGAAAATTATATAAAGAATAATTTAGACTATAAAAGATTAGATTTAATTTTTGACCGATTTTGGTGAATTGATTCGTACTGTGTCGCCTTAATGAAATAAAAATAATGAAACAGGGATCAGACCATGCCATTTGATTTCAAAACGCTACTTTCTCTCTCTCTCTTGATATTTTTATACATATGTAACTATTTTTATAAGAATCTGTAAAGTTCACTCTATGATTAAAAAAGTAACAAAATCTATCTAACATAAAATACCAAACTCCCTTCACCGCTTGTTCTAATGTCAGCAAATGAAGATATTTTCTTAATAAAAAATTTATTTGTAACTTTTTTTATGAAATTACTGAATTTATTCGTATGAAACTATTATAAAAGTTTAAAAAAGTTAAAAAATATATATAACAAAGTATTTACAAAATATGAGAGTCAAAAACCAGAAAGTGTTAAAGCAAGCACATGTTTCCTCCTTGAGAGTATTTTTTTTATAAATTTCTGTTTAATAGCGTTTTCAGTTTAGATAAGTACTTTTTCTTTTTTTTATGAAAATTTCTATAGAAAAAAAATTTACTCTCTTACAAAAGGATTTAATTTTCCACGATATTATAAAAAGTAATGTAGAGGAAAATGTGGGCATAAAAATTTGTAATGATATTTATTATTTTTAAAAGAGAGACTGCGATTACGCATCAGTTTCTTACATATACAATTAATGCTCATTTGGGATGTTTTTAATATTAATAGCATATAAATAAATCACAAGGGAAATTGATCAGTTTTAAGTTTTACCCAGTATAATACAAACTAGAAAATAATAATGTTGTACATAGCATAATATTCTTCTAGATCTTAGATCCGGAGGATAATAGTTTGATAAAAAAAGTTTTAAAAATAATCTATGAAGGTGCTTGCTTAGTTTAATCTTATTTAAAATTGAATTATTGTGAGAGATGTTTATCAAATATATTTCAACTAATACATAGCTGAAAATTTAAGAAAATACCGAAATAAGGTTCAAAGTAGATTTATAATAGATTTGCGAATTAATGGTAAATGATTGTCTGTTCAGTACGAAATATAGAGAATTTCCACATGTTAAATCTAAATAAGTAGTGTCAAAACGTTTAAAAATTGAATTATATAGTTCTTGCTCTACCTCCATTGTTATCTCAATGCAGGTGAAAATAGGAATTTTAAAAAAATCTTGCTTAATTATTTTCGGGTAGAACTCTTTTTTAATTATCAATACAATATTATGTAATTGATAACATATTGAACTGTACTAAGGTGCTAAATAAAGGGATAAGAGATTAGAAGAGAAGTTTAAATTACTTCAAAATAATGTCAATAATTAAATTAACACGTTTATTCGTAATTTTAGAGCTCCTCCTCTAAATTTTGTGGGAATAGGTAAATAAAAATAAATGCATAGTTAGAAGAAAGGAACTTTCATATTTAAAAGTAAAATGTCTTATGAAGAAATGTTTAAAAAATGCTTATATATATATATATATATATATATATATATATATATATATATATAATATTTTTTTTTATATTCGATTTGCCCCAAAAAAAAAAAAAATTTCATTTAACACAATATATTGAATGAACCATACAAAATGATCGATGGATTCTGTTATTAAGTTCACAAGCAAACAATTTTCGACTCTTGCCAAAAAAGATCAGGAATTTATTCTTCTCAGGTGCGGAAGTTTTGCATTGTACTTCTTTGATAGTGAACAATGCAGAGTCTCAAGAAAAAATGAAAGTTTCACATCTGGGTTAATCTGATTTCTAAGAAAAGATTTTTGTCTTCAATATTAATAGGAGTGTCCCGGATGTAGAAACAAATATCGGAAATAAGAATGAAAAGGAAAGTGAGAAAAAAATAAGACTTCGGATGTAAGAAAAATTACAGCGGACGCGCTCTCTCTCTCTCTCTCTCTCTCTTTGCATATTTGGATTTATTAGAATTAAAACTACTTTCGCATTTTTCTGTTAGAAATTTAGATTTATATTTCACTATTACTATTGGATTGAAAAAGATGTAAAAATAATTTCGAAAATTACGGGTAGATACATCCTGGTATATTTTGTAAATACTTCACCATTCTCTGGCATAAGGCTTAAGTAATAAAAGAAATACGGATTATAGGTATTTAAGACAGTTTCAAATATTACATATCTTTCCAGTGGTTATAGAATGCGTTAAAGGAAAGGTTATATTCTCAATAAGTAAAAAAACTACCGAAGAGGTTATTAAGTTTATGATCTCCCTAAAAGTAATATGTATATATGTTTAGATTACAATAAATACAAACTACATTGGTACAATAAACTATACTATATACTATACTTTCTACTATATAGTAGAAATGTATTTCTCATCTATATTAATAAACATTCTTTATTTAATACCATCGAACTGATTTAAAAGTTTTGCAAACGTATTTTTTAAAGGTATGTTCGGTCCTGTAACGTTTCTTTTAAATTTTTTAAAGTAACTGAAACCGCGTATTTACTTCACTTGATTCATACATTTTTATAAGTCGCATAAAGCTCGGACAAGTTAAATTTGGTCAAGATCTTAAGGCAAAATAATGTTCTAAGATAGAGACATAGTTCCTGTTTCATTTGAATTATTCATGTATTTCGTGTTTCCATTATTCATGCCTATTTTCTCGCTTCATAGACTCATGTATTGGCAAACAAGCTGCTAAAAGGCGTTAAATTTGTCATATGATAAGTAGGGATAAATGCACTTATGTTACTTAACACTACATGAAAGCCACCAATTTGAATGTAAAAGTTTCATCTTGAAATGACCGCATCATTCTGTATGTTTTAACGAACTACAGTAAAAAATTTGCTTCCCTCCTGAAAATATGGTCCTTTTTGTATTTTTTGTTCCACATATTCGATTCCATTTCTCTTCCAGGTTTATTTTTAATTATTACTGATTTTTTACAGTTCTTACACTTTTGCTGGATATGTTTTGGTATAAAATACAAATATTTTATATATACTTTTATGAATCAAGCTTTTATTTTATACACTTCAATTTAAAGTGTAAATTTGTTAACCCTTTAAGCGGTAATGATGTCTGTATACATCAGTATGATGCGGGCCTAATGTGGTGTGAACGTATATATATTTTTTGTCCTTTTAGCCTCAGGTGGTAAGGTCGTTTATGTACGTCACCTCTGAGGTTTTGCAGGGAGGTAGGGACATCTATTGGCAGCAAATAGTATTAATTTCAGACTTGCACCTTAAGTAGAAGCGCCGTATCAAACATTTTTCTGAAAGCTTGTGAATTTACGATACTCCAAGATGGCGGCGTGTTGGCGAAAACGAGTAGTTACACCTGATGAAATTGAGAAAATTTTAACAAATACACATGGGCAAAATACGGGACAAAAGTCTCTATGTGAAACATACCGTTCAAAGTTAAGTTTGTAAAATTATCTCTGTGTGCTGATCTTATCATATTAAATGAAATAAATGATCATTTTAATGTTTTTAGAGCCTGTTTGCTTGTTCGGAATGAAAATTTTTTCTTTGGATTGTCAAAAAAAACTCACTATAGGGAGGGGGCATCAACCGGAAATTGAACCTACCGCTCAAAGTGTTAAAAAAATATCAATCTTTATAAGTATACTCTTATATTATTTTTCCTTATTCCCCGTAAAAGGGATAGGTTTTTTTTCGAAATATTGCAACAAATTTTTCCAAACATATTCCCCCCCCCCCTCCCCTTTTTAATTCGATTATAAGTACCCTTTAAATTTTAAGAAGTTTTCTATTTATAGAATGGGAGGCGTATTATTACGATTCTACGGTGGCTGGAATTTTCTTTCTTGCAACAAATTCGTGTTTGATAAAAGGAAAGGTCAGACCGTCAGCAACAACACTTTTTTCAATTATCTCTGTAATGTTGAGGCTGATTAGCTGATTCTTTTTCAAGGACCTTTATTCCCGTTCGCTTTCTTGAGGTTCTAACGTGAAGCTCTGGTGTTTCGAGTTAAGAGTTTTGTTTACCAACTTGAGTAAGATTTGAAATGATTGCGGAATTTCACTTCCGATGATAATCTTACACTGGGAGAGCAAAAAAAAATTGTTGTTGATATATCACACACACACAAATATTGCATCTAGTAGTTGCCTATGAGACACAATTACATCACACAGTATCTGTCACATATAAAAGCAGATATCTCAAAATTTCTAGAGATATTAAGGATAATATATTACTTATAAGGCTGTTCGCTTATGAACATATATATTATATATATTTGTATCTTTTCAATAGAAAAAATAACCTAAAAAAAGGAAAATTTAGGTTAAAAATAGATTTTATTGCTTGCCTTTCTTTGCGATATACATCTTTTGTTCTTTCTTTGTAAAATCAGTCGTTAATTAACTATAAAAATGCCTCAGTCAAAGAATTTTTGAAATTTTTGAAAAATTATTTATCCTTTACTAGTAACCTTTTCATTGGTCAAGTCACTTGTTGCAAGATTTTCTCATTAACTCAAGATAATGAGGTATTCTTTCATTAGTTACATAACATATGTTGTTGCTAATGCTTTAAAGATAATGAGAGAAAAATGTCTAACTTTCTTATACCAGTTTTTATTTAAAATATTGTCTCATTAAAATTAAAAATTAAAATGGCAGATATTATTTGCATAATAATAAACGTCTCTTTAAAACGAAAAATGTTTTGGAAAAGTTTTACGACGTGATTTTAAATCATTCACACACACATTACTTGGAATTAAAAAAAATGCTTCATGAATATAAAAATAAAGCGGGCAAATAAATTTTCACTGTTTCTTTGAGAATTCTGAAACTAATTTCCTCCCACTAATGGATTTTTATGGTTGGATGGAGAAAAGTATTAAGCTCTCTTTGTAAACCAGGAACGTGTAAAAAAATGAGGGTCCACACAATGTTTCTTTCATATTCGAAAAAAAAAAACTTCATCTTTTTAAATGTATTGTATTTTATATCACCCTAGAGATTAAAAAATTTCAGATTAGGGGCTATATTTGTCTTTATATTAATTTCTGCATAAATGGGAAATCCCAAAGAATTACAAGTTCACATATTATTCTTTTTTTAGGCCCAAAATATGTAAATTATCCGAACTTTTTAAAAATACTTGTTTGTTGAAATAATTTATTTCAATTAATATATATAGCAGTTAGTTATTCATTTAAAAAATTCGTTTAACAAAGGTAACTTACTTAGAGATTAAAACAGACTCGGAATTAAATTCTATTGTGTAAGTTTGTAAAAATAGTCTCGCAATAGAAAGACCAATTTTAAGCAGGTAAATATAAATCATATGCATTCATATTTATAACATAAATAGTATATAATATAAATCCATGATGTGTAAAATTTAAAGTAAACCCCCTTCACAATTTTCAAAAGTTTATTGAAGTCTCTCTAGACTAATCTCGCTCCCTCTCTCTCTCTCTCTATCTCTCTCTCTATATATATACGTATATATACACTCATGGACAAAAAAATTAGCGCACCAAGAAATAATTGCGGGGTCGTAACGAAACTTAGGATGAAGGTACATGTCGGGGAGATATGCAAATGATTACGCATTACGTATAGCCGGTAGAGGGCGTTTAACGTCGTTTTCCGTGGAGTATAAAACAGGTAACCAAAGTTTGTTTGAGTGTGCTGAATCGTTTGCAAAGTAAGAGCTGAGGCAGACATGCCATTACGCCGTTTTCGAAGACAATATTTGCAGCTGTCGCAGTTTGAGAGGGGGAGTATCATCGGCATGATGGAAGCTGGGTGGTCAGCTAGGCGAGTAGCTCGTCCATTAGGCCGCTCTGATTGTGTTGTGAGGAAGTGTTGGGACCAGTGGATCCGAGAGATGTCATTTACACGAAGACCAGGCTTAGAACGCCCTCGACAGACCAGTCGTCGAGAAGACTGCCACATCGTAAGAAATGCACGCTTACAGCCAACTGCTTCACCGACCGCTATCCAGGCACAGGTAGCACCTTCACTAGGGGTCCCAGTATCTTCTTGAACCATACGAAGGCACCTAGCTGAAGGACATTTAGGACCGCGGCGCCCATTACGTGTGCTGCCCTTGACGCCCACCCATCGACGTCTCCGTTTGGAATGGTGCCGCGCGCGAGGAAACTGAACTGCAGCGGAATGAAACCAGTTCGTCTTTAGTGACGAATCCGGATTCAATCTCAGCAGTGATGACAATCGTGTTCGTGTGTGGAGACCCCGTGGTGAACGCCTCAATGCTGCTTTTGCTTCATAGCGACACACCGCTCCCTCAGCTGGTGTGATGGTATGGGGTGCCATTACCTACAATACACGGTCATCCCTAGTATTGATCCGTGGCACCATGACAGCCCAGCGGTATGTCCATGACATCCTGCAAACACAAGTGTTGCCACTCATGCAACGGCTCCCAGGAGCCATTTTTCAACAAGACAATTCTTGGCCTCACACAGCAAGGGTGTTGCAAGACTGTTTCCACACTGTTACTACCCTTCTTTGGCCTGCCCGATCCCCAGATTTGTCTCCAATCAAGCATATCTGGGATCATTTGGGGCGGCGAGTTGGGCATCCCACGAGTTTGAACGAACTAGAGGCAAGGTTACAGCAAATATGGAACGAAATGTCTGAAGACATCATACAGAACTTGCATGCCTCGATGTTCGATCGTATCGCATTGTGCATTCATGCTAGAAAGGGTTCAACAGTGTATTAAATCCTTTGTTCTTTTGCCTTTTTCTCTGAAACAAATGATCATTTTTCTTTGATTTTCTACTCATTTACTTATATCAAAATAGTCATTACGTATGTAAAATTTCGTTTCATTTTGACGATTGCTTCTTGGTGCGCTAATTTTTTTTGTCCATGAGTGTACATAGGAGAAAAGCGACTCACTCAGTTTCTCATCACAAGTTCTCCGAAACCATTAGACGTAGAAATTTGAAATTTGGCCGATGTGTTCCATTTGTTGAGTAGAGATCCAATAAAAAGGGTTTTGAAGGGTTTGACTCCTAGGGTGGGTTTCAGGGGCGTAAAAGGCAATACATTATATATTTAAGAGAAAAGCGACCAGTTCACGAGATCTCAGGAATTATTAGACCTACAGACTAAAAATTGAGCAGTCATGTTGCTTTTCCTGAGTAAAGATCCACTAAGAGAGGGTTTTACGGAAATCTCCTTCCACAGCGGTATGAAAGATATTTACTCACTTGTGCAATTACTATTTATATAATACCGCTAAGGAATCTATGAAATACCGGGTTATTTAGCTGTATCTATTTTTCTTTGCCATTTTGCAAATGATTCATTTTTATTTTTCTAAAGCTTTATTTATTTTTCTTTGCTTTATTTGTTAAGAGTCAATATTTTCTTCTTTCTTTAATTTTTTAAAAAGTAATGTATCATTTTCTACTTTTTGATATGCTCGTGGCCCCCACATAGGGTTATCACGCCCCTCTAGGAGGTGCTCCCCCCCCAGTTTGAGAATCACCGTTCTAAATCGTTCTTTTTTAGAGTTTAATTTGTAATTTACTTAAAATTATTCAAAATATTAATAAAATTTCGGTCTTATTAACTTATGTTTATCCATCCATCCCAATCGTTATATTTTCCGATTCACCCATGCGAAGAACAGGTATACCTTCTAGTTTAACTATATATGATTCTTACACATTTGTTTCTAGATAAATATGCCTTGCATTCTAAGGATCAATAATATCTTGAAAAGAAGCTTCGGTTTCATAAACATTTAGCGTTTTATAAAAGCAAAAAAAAACCCCTTTCCGATTATTTAATAAGTAAATTCAAACATTAAAAAAATATGTGATAGCTTCTTTTTCCTTTTCTCTTCTACCTTAAAGTCTAATTTCACTACAATACATTACACAGATACTACTACACATACGTTACGCAGATACAGGCACTACAATATATTACACAGATTTTAAACTGTCTCCTTAAGTACTATTTTAATTATTTGACTAAGTTATTTTTTAATCAAAGTAAAGTGCATATTATATTATTATTAAATTCATGAATGAAAATGTTTATATATACTTATATATATAATTATAAGTAATATGTTTTCTTAAATAAGTCGATGAATTATTGAAGAATAACGTGCTGCTCCATACCTTCTTCAATTATTATTCAATATTTATATTATGCAGTGGTTATAACACGACTATCTGAAGTACAAAAAGATTAAGATTAGAATGCATTCGAAATACTGCTTGAATTGACTTAAGGCATTCCCATGTGGCGGCATTTTATGGGCCTCATGTGGGCAAGTGATTTAGAACGCGCTTAGAATGTGAACATTTTCTTCGTTATGAGCTAAACTGGATTGATGTGAAGGGATTTATATGTAAAGAGATAAGGGATTCTAAGCTGAAGTGCAGTTTAAGAAAAAGAAGATAAAGTTAAACTATTTCATAAAAAAAAGCGCAATTCATCTTCAGGTAATGCAACTAAAACTCGCAATTGTTAATTTTCATTAATATGGGAAGTTTAAGAAAAAGAAGGTAAAGCTAAACTATTTCATTAAAAAAAAAGCGCAATTCATCTCTTCAGGTAATACAACTAAAACTCACAATTGTTAATTTTCATTAATATGGGAAGTTTAAGAAAAAGAAGATAAAGCTAAACTATTTCATTAAAAAAAAGCGCAATTCATCTTAAGGCGATGCAATCAAAACTCGTATTTGTTCCTTTTCATTAATATGGGAAGTTTAATAAAAAAACTAAAAAAAGTATTTTATATATTGGATTTGAAAATATGTACTTTTAATTAATGATATAAAAAGCTATTTAATATTCACTTTTTCCTAATATTATTTGACTAATATATTATTTTTCATAATTAAATAATATTAACTTTTTAAAAAAATTCTTATGCGTTAACTTTTAACTAATAATCTAATTGTGACACATTCGTATTTAAATATTCCTATATTGTGACTGAACTTAACTATAGATAATAGAAATTATTTGGAACAAATAACATACAAGTATTGCATAAAATATCATTTGCTAGTGCAATTTTGAGAGAAACAATAAGAGGTGGACTGTTTTTGTCTCTTATTAATGCTCGACCAAGATCAAATATGTTTACTATATTTCTAGATTTTTTCCCATTCTCAAAATTCACTCTTTGCTAGAAAATCGCAAGTAAAATAAAGAAATGTAAAGAATGTAGAAATAAATATTAAATCACCCATAAATTGTAAATTGATTTGAAGTACTTCTCTTATCACAGATATTGTTTTTAGATAAGGATATTAAGACATTTGAAGACTGACGCTGAACATATAGTTTTGGTGTATTTGAACAGAATCTTAATGAGGGACTATTTTCCATACATCCCAGAGACAAAAAGTCAGAATCATTTTTTCATATAAAAACAAAGCACGCGCGGGTTCATTAAACATATATGTTAATATATTTTCTAAGTCAAAACTGAGAAACATTTATTTGTACGTAGATACTAAAGAAAATTTTAATGTTTTGATAGAGAATCTAAATATTTTTAAATCAAACATATCGTTTATGAATATATTTGTTATTTTCATAAGCTATTTATTTATTTATTTCCTTTCATCACGTCCTGAATCGATGACTTCCTATTCAGCATTTTTATTTTGTATGTTCCTATTTTTTGTTGTATGTAAAAGTATGTTACTACAAAAAACATCCACGCAGGGGGGGGAGCTAAACAAAAGAAATGTCCAGAAAATCCGGAAATTCCCCCTAAATGTTCAGATTATTTTTTTAACATTTTGATTGTCTTACTAAAGTATTATTTTATTCATAAAAACTTTCAAGCAAATCTCTCTCTTAAAAGCTTTCTGCTAGTTTCTTGGGTATATATGGCGTTATTTTTGCATGGAGTTTTAGTATTAAAAATAAACATTTTTGCATTCGGTATACCTTAATTATCTGCATTTACAAATAAATAAAACTCTTCATAGCATCATGGGTTTTCGTAAGTAAATTATAATTTGCATATAATTAATGTATATTAATTATATAATTTAATATGTATAGTAAATTCTCTGAGCCTTCATGCAAAATTATAATTAATACGTAACATAAATTAATTAATGAAACTGATTAATAATAAATATATGTAACGATATCTTTCATAGAGATATTCATTCGATAAATTATTAATTAAACTGAATTTGGACATCTATTGATTGTACTAAAGGTATCTCAAGAAACACCGACGCAATTTTCATAATTTGGTTTTCATCTCAACTCTAGATTATAATAATTCCCAGCGTATATATATATATATATATAGTTTTCACGCTACGATTGCTTTATCCGTACCAATACCTCTCTTCATTTGATAACATTGGCAGAGTTATATTGGATTATACATAATTCCCAATTCCCCATTTATTTCGGATTACGGCGAGAAATGATTTCAGGAGAGTGGATTCAATTATGTTATGTTAATGAACTACTCGACTCTCACTTCACAGGCCAAAAATAGTAGGTACATAAAGGTACTTTATTTATTAAATATTATAAATTTTATTTTATCTATTTATTTATTTTACTTTTAGTTTCAGTTATAAATACGAATTTTAAATCCGATAAACTCCAATATTAAAGGAAATTCTTCCTCCATACATAATCATAAACTAAAAAAATGCAAATATTAATTTCAAAAAATTCTGAAATATTTTAAGGCAATAAAACCACTTGAGTATAATTTTCAATATAAGGAGTGCCTCTAAAAATTGTCTTTTGTGTAAATGTAAACAAAGAAATATGTATAAATAAAAAAATAACGTTATTGGTGAATGTGAGAAGAAAAATTTGAACTCTCAAATACGTAATATATATCTTAATTTTTTATTTTCAAATGTGACAGCATATATTTAAATCTCTGAATTTGGTAAACTCTGCTTATTTGATACCAACATGAGTTTTGATTTGATTTTAATTTACGTGGAATTCGTTTTACGTTCGAATTTACGTCGACATTTGAGGACGACGAGCTGTTTCTGAGAAGTGGGGAATGATACATGTACTATAAGACTTCTTCAAAGATACCATTATAGTTACTACTATTTTGCTGCTTAAGGGAGCTGGAAAAAATTGTTTGATTTTTAATAAGGACGCGTTTTAAAACTACCCTACGGCGACAGGTGTCGACATCATAATTTTGAATCTCGGCTTATTTTTCCTAAATAAAGAAAACTATGTACACTGCTGGCCACCGTAAATGCAACACCAAGAAAGACAAGAGATAGCACAACAAAACTTATTTTGTAGATAACATGTTGATTAAGAATCAAATGATTAAATTTATAGACTTCTGGGAAGTGTGGTTCCTACCAGAATCAGTAGCCAGAGTAGCCGCCATTTTTGGAGATCACCGCTGCCACACGCCTCGGTATTGATTCATAGAGACTTTGGATGTGTTCTTGGGGTACAGCCAACCAAGCAGCTTCCTCACGTTGCCAAAGTTGATCTGGTGTGGCAGCTGGGGGTGTAATTTGGGTCAATCGTGAAGCAACCATGGACCACATGTTTTCTATCGGCGAATGATCCGGAGAGCGAGCCGGCAAGGGAAGCAGTTCAATCTGGTGATTGACGAAGAACCTTTGGACAATGCGTGCCACGTGTGGTCACGCATTATCCTGTTGAAATATGGCTGTGGCTAAGCCCTGAAGGTAAGGATGGACAACTGGCTCCAACACCTCGAGCTGTAGCGCTGGCTGTTTAATGTACCGGCAATGCGTACTAGAGGAGTGCGAGAGTGATATCCAATACCGCCCCATACCATAATACCCTGTGCAGGACCAGTGTGGCGGTGCATAACGCAGCTGTTCAGCATCCTCTCTCCACGGTGTCTCCAGACTCGAATCCGACCATCGTGGTGTTGCAGACATATACGTGACTCGTCAGTAAATACAACTTCATTCCATTCTGCCAACCACGTCCTTCTTTCATCACATCATTGGCGGAGGAGACATCTGTGGTTCTGCGTCAGGGGTAGACCAAGCAATGGATGTCTTGCGGACAGACCACTCTGCTGTAAACGGCGTCGAATGGTACGCGCAGACACTGAATGATGCGTTACAGACTCAATGTGCTGTGCTACGGTTCGTGATGTGACTGAGCGATCCATCACTGCCATGCGCACAATTTGCCTGTCCTCAAATGAAGTGTTGCACTGAGGTGGATGTGATGGACCACGTTGGTCCGTCATACCCTCCTGCATCCAACGGTCGCATATCCGCATTACAGTTGTTTGGTTTCGTCCAACAGGACTACCGATTTCCCTGAAAGATAATCCACAATATCGGTAGGCTACTATCTTTCCTCTGTCGAACTCGGATACTTGATCAAAAGCTGATCGCTGTTTTCTAGTAGACATAACTGATCGTTTTTTGAAAAAACCACAAGAAAAACACAATTGCCGAACTTGAAATCGTCGAAATCTCCAAGCCTTAAATAGCGCTTTGAGGTGGCGCCACAGGCGCGCGTGATGTGTGTCTGCGCTGAAATTCTAATCATTTGCATATCTCACCTCCGCTAATGCATGCTGTAAATTTCATGTTATTTGTATGCTTCCTTCAGGGTGTTGCATTTACGGTGGCCAGCAGTGTAAGTATGTGATATGTGATGTTCATCTATGTATGTCACCGATGACCCTTAAGAAAATCAGGTAAACTTCAGCTAAAATACCCCTCCTTTATTTGATTCGAGATTACATCTAAAGATCTAATTAGATATTTAATGTGAATTAGTTATTATATAACTATACAGTTTGCATATTTGAAATATTTTTTTACCATATATGCAATTCTCCTATTATATTAAAAGTTACCATCCCCTTCACTTAAAAATAATTTAGGTTTCGCTCTTTAAAAACTTCGTTTTGTGGGTGTACATTAGACATTGAGTCAGGATCAAGGATAGGGATTGCAATACAGGACCAAAAGTTCAATACCGGTATTCGGTATTTCTTAGAACTTAATACCGAGATTCCGGTTTTAATGCAGGTTTATGAGTATACATATAATGGATCTGAAAAATATTTTGAACCCTAAAGTATGATATGCAAATACAATGTGAATAACAAACTCAACAATTTAAAAAAGTATCGAAATATTACGCATTTTTTTCACAAGTACAGCCTTGGTTTCTCAGATACGAATATCAGACTACGAATCCTGCGCGAATACAGTATCGCTCTGAGAGGTGTATAAGGATAGTTTTGGTCTTGGATGATTCAAATATTTTATAACTCCTCTTGATTGTACGATGCAACTTTGTATTCACAGTCTAATTAATTTCGCACTTTAGGGAGATATTGTAATAGCAGGTGTTGATGGATGAGGGGAGCTTGGATATGGTATTCCTCTTTCAACGAAAACTTAGTTAAGAGAGTAGTGTTTTTAATTCTGTTTGTCAGAGAAATAATTTATGTGTATATTTTTACGTTCAGATTAGTAGTCTTTTACCCTGTTGAATCTGGCAATGAAAAAAATCAGATGATGGATTTAATGAGTTACCTTAGAACTGTGTAGAACCGGCTAGGAAAAATAAAAATAAGAACAACGGAATGAGCGGAATAAAGACGTTTAATATTTTCACCTTCTGAAATGGATGTAAATTTATTTCATTTATAATATACACTCAGGAACATTGAAAATAGCGACCCAAGAAGAAAGCATCGGATTGAAATGAAATTTAATACACATAATGACACAGATGAGAGATTCACTTGATATCAAAAACAAGACAATTAAACGAATACAGGGTGTGCAACGACACAAATACTGAGCAGTGACCAAGTGTCGGCAACCTATGGCACGCGTGCCTCATGTGGAATGCGGTACAAGTCTGATTTGCACGCTACACTACAAGTTTGTACAGTTTTTGAATGGATGGAAGTTAATAAATTAGTATAATAGACTTTATTTGACAAACATCTACAGAATTATGTACATTTACGGAATTATGAAAAAATATGAAAGATAATTCTAAAGCTAAATTTACAGCCATTTTGTAAATTATTGCATGCTATTGCTGCAGAGATTTAATTGTTTGAAAAGAGAAAACTGCATGTTCTATGCTTTCTGCTTTTGGTTCTATATATATAAGTAAAAACTCTTTCCTGTCATGAAAAATATTTCGAGTCGGCAAAGAAATTGTTTAACAATTGAATGCTCAGAATCGGGTCAAATTTAAAGTCACAAATTATACCCCTGATTTTGCGATATGAAGGTAGAACGGTGCAAGCACCAGATTTTCATTAAAATTTTTATTATTTTATTTAACTTTAATGAAAGGAATACTTTATATTTTATGTTTATTTCTTATTTTGATACATATAAAAATGTTTAAAAACACATAATATATGTACAATTTTATGTATTAATATTTTTGTTGAAGAAATAGTTATATTTCATGTTGTTTTTATCTTTAAATGAGAGATACAAAATTAATACGTAACAAAACTGTAAATATCTATATTATTGATCTCTATTTTCTAATTCTGCATGAGTTATTCCGGGAATCGAATTATTTCAAAGATGTCCTACTGCAGGGGTGGCGAACCTTCACGGATCAACGTGCCATTTTTTCTAAAGAAATGTTTAATGAGGTATAGACGTGCCGTCAAATAATTTTGGGAAAATAATATAACTAAATACTACCAACACAAAACTCTTTTACTACGAAAAAATACCTTTTGCACTGTATTGTTTTTAATGTTTTAGTTATTCGTGTAATTCAAATTAAAGTAACATTATCGTGACTTTTGTTGTTGCAGATTGTGTGCGGATGACAAATAACTTGTATTAGATTTGTAAGATGTTACTTTTAGTGTAGAATGCATACTGAATTGGAGTCATCTGCGAAATAGTTTCTAAGTAATGAATTATTTTTGCTGTGGTTCACTATTTTTGCCAAGAGAGTTTGTGATTTGTTTCAAAATACCGTTTTACAGGCGATGTTCTGCATACCATATTCCAGAACATAAAACAAATACCGCTTTGTCACCTTTATTAATATAATGCCATGTTTCTCGGTGCACCAAATTTGCAATTCTCTGTTGCACTTGCTATCTTGCATTTTTTGTTCTTTTGCTGAACTAGCCATATTAAATAGCAGTTAAAATCGTAAATATAACGCAGATAAACTTTTAAGTACAGTTTCGTCAATTAAATTGACTATGCTATGTGTAGACAAACTTTGTATCGTAAGCAAGTGTAGTCTACGACGTAACTAAGTCAAGACAATAACAAAAGTGTGCTCCCCGCCGCCCCGCGACCGATGAGTCGCGTTTGTCCGCAATACTTCAGAGGAAACTCTGAAATTTTGAAATAAAATGCAAACCATTTTGATCACTGGCGTGCCATAAATATTGTGTCACGTGCCAAGATTGGCACGCGTGCCACTGGTTCGCCATCCCTGTCCTACTGTGTAGCACGCTGAATCATATTGATAGTTTGGTTTGGCACGCAAAAGCTAAAAGATTTCCGACCTCAGGAAAGGATCAAACAAAAAAAAAAAATTAAGCCAATTTCTGCTTAGATCAACAAAGAAAATTTTATTTTAGTTACTTTTTATTAAATAGTTACAATTAATATAAATAGGTATATACATATTTATATGACCGAATCACAACATTTTAAGTGGTAATTAATTATCATTAAAGTATCGTATTGTAATCCAAAACAATCGTGTATATAAAATTTCAGTTCCAACTAAATGCTTTAAAACGTGAAAAAAAACCTTTAAATAATTAGTTTTAATCAATTAATTTTAATTAATTATAATTAAAATATTGTATTGTCACCCAAAATAAAATCATGTATATAAAATTTCAGTTCAATTGAGCGCTTTAAAATGTACTTTATTAACGATTGAAAATTCCACCAAGATAAATAAATAAATAGAGAGTGTGAGCTAATAGTAGGAATTGAAAAAGAGGCTTCCACAAGATACTGCGCCGTGTGTTGGGCTAAAAGGAATAGCAAAGGATTGATTGATTGATTGATTGAATATTAACGTCGCACTGTTCAGCTACACGAGGGCTTTTGGCGACGGACCACGTAATTTTGAACCATGGTCAAGTGACGTGGACGACACATGAGCTGGCACCCCCTCTCCTAACTACCACACCACACCAACGGGAGGATGGAATAGCAAAGGAAAAAGGAAAAGTAAAGAGAGTCGTTGCATGCGTAATAATTGCAATGTTAGTTTATGTGCTGCACCTTGCTTCCAAATATTTCACTCAAAAGAAAATTTTGATTATTTTTTTGAAATAAATATTATTATATTATTATTTCTGTTGAAAAAGTATAAATATTTTTATTGATAAAAATATTTTTTTTTCGAAATAACAATTTGTAAAGAATGATAATAAAAACCAATATACGCTCAAGATTGCAATGTTCAGCTCTTAACTGTAATGTGGATGAAAATCCCAAATTAAAATAAAAACTTTGGTTGATTTTGTATTTTTAATTTTTTTTTTTTTTTTTTTTTTGCCAAAACAAGTTTTTTAAAATGTGTTTTCTTTCATAAATAATTTTTTGGTTCTTTTTAATGTGTGTTTTGTGGGGTTAATGCAATATTCGAAAAAATATACCATGAAACAACTAATAAAAATAATTTTTATTTCACATTTCAGCCTGCCCTTTTGACTCGCTTTAAAAGGACTCCATCGCTGCAAAGATCTGGACTGTTCGTCACAAGCGTCATCGTGGCGTTCATTTTCACCATCTTCTACTATTTAATACCCTGAGGAAAACTTCAACTATTATTGTTCAGAGCTTATTTATTTTATATTGTCCTACCACATGACCTATACCTCTTGTATTTTTTGTCATTAAAGATTTTACCTGCTTCACTTTCATCCAAAGCAGAATGTATTAATTTACATCGAGTCACAATTAAAGAATTATTTTGTTTTCTGTATGTTGTGGAGAAGTTTTTTAAGGTACACAGAAAAATTCTTTAGAAAGATTACCTTTTAAATTCAACAAAAGTTATTGATTAACCCTTTACTGGGCCATTTTTGTCTAGTAATGTTATGTGAAATATTTTTGGGATTGAGAATTATTTCTAAATAGAAATTCATTTAGCATATTACCTAAAATTAATTTGATTTTTAAGACTGTACTTTTTGGTGAGAATTATTTTTCCCACCATCCACACGGAACTGTTCAAAGGTTCGTTCGTTTTGCAATTCTTTTTATATCATATTACATGATGTTCATAAATGTAACTAACAAATACTAAAACCTACAGAAGGAATTATAAATTAAATGTAATTTGTATACAAAAATTTAAGAATTTATACGTATTACTTTCCATGAATTTTCAGAAAATAGGAATCAAAGTATAGTGGGACATTGCAAGCTGTACAAAAAAGTATCTTGTTCTCTTTTCATTTGTTGTAGTAGAACACAAATGGAAATGTCTGTATGTTTTTTGTAAAGTTGGCATATTATCACCACATTTAGTCAATCGTACGTCCCCTGGAGTAGCTTTCTTACTGCTCAGGAAATTTACAGGTCGTCCTTTGTGTTTACGACTTGAATATCCAGAAATCAGTTGTCTCGTTCTAGCTAAAGTTGAAAATTTAATTGATTTCTTGAGGTCAAGAATCTCTTCTACTTACTTTCTACAGAATAAAGGCGTTGGAAATTTCCAGATCTATTAGGAAGTATAAAGCTAGGAGGCTAGTACAGGATAGTAGGAAGTATAGCATTTAATAACACCATTTTCGGGAATGTCGTCCAATTTCATACCTTCTCGAAGTTGATCAAAGTGTTTAACATTTCCTATATAATCTAGTTATATCATAGATAGGAAAATAGTTTCCTATCGACGCTTAACAAATTAATGAAGATGGTAAGAAGTAGACTTCCCACGGCCTTGTAAAGAATTACATTCTAAAAACATTTTATCATTCCATTATATTCAGTTTCCAAAATAAGTGAGTTATCTTCAGTTAATGGCAGTACCTATAAATAAAATGTACGTATTAAAAAGCATCAAATCAGTATTTCATTGAAGGGAATTTATGAACTATTTCGCTACTAGATTCAATGTATAAAATTTCCCAATATCGCGTGAAGATATATCAAAGTTCCTGAAAAATTCCTTAAATGTTGAAAGTTAACACTTCTAACTCAAAAAATACGATCCAATTAAAGATTTGTGGGAAATTTAATGATCATAAGAATATTTATAGTAAAATGATTATGTATGAATATGTTAATGAGATGGTTATACATTTTTATATATAATACATATTGGAATCAAGTACGTTTCATACGCAGATAATACCTGTGACACACGACATTGCTGCGCAGGTAAAAGTTAGTGTCATGTAACGTAATGAACTTGTAAGCAAATTAAAAATGGGTGTAGAACTGCGTGAGCATGTTACTCAGATATCTGCTGAACTGATTTCTAGATATTACAAGGCAATTATCGTAACTAACATTTGATATATGTTTTGTAAGAGACACTGTTACAAGATTACTTCAAAAGAATATTGGAGAAAAACAAGAGCACGTGTGTAACCAGTTTGTGTTCTTAATTTTTGTTGATCAGTAATTTGTAGAAAATTCAGTATATTATATATATATTCATCATTTCATTCATTCATGTGATGAATAAAATATTAATCTACTACTGATATATATATATATATTACAAATAAGTCTTGCCGAAATATTAAACAAGATATTTCCAAATTTTAACGAAATATTTAAAACTCATCCAAGCACTGGAAAATCAGAAATATATCCTTTTTTTCTTCTTTGAAAAAATAATAAACTCCTAGTAAACCACAACGTATACATAAAGATATAATTATATTGGTATTTGAAATAAATAAAATTTGCATATTTAAATTGAATTTCAAGAAAATTACTTGCAAAACTAATGCTTCCAAACAAAGTTGCAAATTTTTAGTTTTAATTATTACAATAGCTTACAAGTGCGCTTGTGTTGTGCATTTAGAGAAACTACTTTGATTTCCCCACGTCATTCGTTCTCAAACCTTGACGACTTTCGTGACGTCTTTTAGGAAAATTTGGTGAAATTCTCAAAAGAAAACAGTTAAAATGGATAACTATTAAAGTTAAGATCAATCTTCGGCAGCCTAAGGCCCTCTGTACAATTCTAAATAGCACTCTACATTACTCTACAAATTTGTAAACTCTTGAGTGGTTGGAAATTGGTAATATTGAAATGGAGTTTAATGAGATAATCTCTTTAGAATCATTGAAAGCAGAATGTACGGAATTACAACGAAAATTTAGAATATAATTCTAACAATAAATAGACAGCTATTTTAAATTATTAAATGATTATATCATTGCTGGAGAGATTTAATTGCTGGATGAAAACTACATATACTTTGATTCACACTTTTAGTTCTACATATCTATGTAAACAAGTCTTTTCTTATATGAAAAATATTTTGAGTTAACAAGGAGGTTTAACAACTGAA
The DNA here is from genome assembly GCA_019973935.1 of Trichonephila clavipes. Classification (NCBI taxonomy): domain Eukaryota; kingdom Metazoa; phylum Arthropoda; class Arachnida; order Araneae; family Nephilidae; genus Trichonephila; species Trichonephila clavipes. The sequence goes on from BMAU01004252.1 coordinate 296,195, forward strand.
CATTAAGAATCATTAGTCAAATTGAAAAATCACAAATTATACCCCTGATATTACGATATGAGGTAGACAAGCTTCACATTAAGTTATTTATATTTTTTATTTTGACTGCATTGAAGAGGAATACTTATATTTTATGTGGTTTATACTTCTTATTTTAATTAATAGATGTATACTATATGTACAATTTTAATCTTTTATTTATATTGAAGGAATAGTTATATTTTATGTTTATTTTTAAGTTAAAAATACCTTTAAATGATATGCATAATTAATATATTTTTTAAAACTCTAAATCTGTACACTGGACTTTTATTCCCTAACTTTGCATGCATTGTCACGGGAGTCAAATCGTTTTAAATATTTCCTATTGGGTGGCACACCGAATTATATTAGTAGATTCGTTCAACACACTACAGATACTAAGTTGACGGCCTCTTGTTTAGCAATGAAATGAAATGGCTTATCATTTGAAGAGTTGAAAAAGGGAAATTTCAAGATTAAACTACTGAAGACTTTTAATTTCATATGCAGACAGTTAGTAATGAGAAGGCTTGGACATGATCGTCCAAGAGCCATGGCGAACAAAAATCAGTATTAGTCAGTTACAGCGAGGCTTAACAAGAGTCTCGGGTGTATTGTTAACTTCATACTGCTCAAGGAACCCAAGTTTCAAGGTTTTCTTCTTCTAAAAGAGTACATAAGAGATGCATGTTTGTAAAAAGACTTACATTTTGCTCACTTCTGCATACAGCTGACTTAGCATAGTAAAAAGAACACATAGAGATTAGAGAAGGGATCATTTTGAAACCTTTCTATTCATTGATGCGTCTAGTAATTACTAGTAATTACTAATTTTCGACATCCATCTGAAGGGAACTAAGAACTCCATTCATGTTTTCAAACCTTCGAGAAAAACACCAGTATAGCAACGGAGGCATGATGGTTTGGGCAGGAATCCAGCTAAATACACAGGCGCACAGACCCTTGCGTTTTTCACAGAGACTGTGTGATTGCTGTGAGGTATAAGAATGAAGTCTTGGATTCTATGCTTATGTTTCCAGGGGTGTAATTGTCCGTGATTTTACTTTTATGGACGACAATGGTCATCCAGCTCATTTGGTCGTAAAGTTTCTATAATGTGAGATACTGTCTAGATAGGTGTCAGACTACCTTCTGGAACTTATTGTCTCACTCCTGGCAAGAATTCACATAATGAGAGGTGTATGAGGGTACTATACTCTCTATTAACCCATTTTTTTGTTCCATCATCTATAATCTCTCTTTTAAACTTTCCTATTTCCTACTCCATCATTGTGTGTGTTTTATGGTATTTTTTATATTATGCATACTTACTGACACATTCCAAATTTTTTAAAAATCTCTCCAGTGCTTCTGAAGATGGTTTATCAAATTTGAATTTTTTTCAAATTTTGAACATGGGTGAAGAGCTGAGTTCATTTCGAATAAAATTTAACAGGATAAACATATGTATAATACTGTATATGAAAAGAAAATTAAAAAGGAAAAATAATTCAAATCTTTTTATGATTAATATTTGTGATACAGCAGTGAAGCTGCCTAATTTGTTTTTATTGTGTTAAGCAAAGGGTTTTTATGTTCTTAAAATTACTTGACCTTATGTATCATTTAAGTTTTAAGAACATAAATATTTTATAATGAATTTGGTCCATTAGATTTTTTTTGAAAATGTTCTTAGATTATTTGAAAGAGATAACCCACAAAAGAGTGGAAATTCTCATCTCATATAATTACTAATCTAATATTTTATCAACAAATACGAGACATCAGATCACCCATACATCACTTTTCAATTTTCTAGTTTTTCCATGTAAACATATTTTAAAAATTTACTGCTCATTTTTAAATAAAAATAATAGATTGCATTAATAAGAAAACTACGAAAATATGATTTATCTAAAATCATTATGAAATAGTTAGTTATTTCTCAGTGCTAAACTATGTATGATAAAAAGGTAGAGTGTTTAAATAAAATTCAATACAAAATTTTTTGTATTCTCCTACTTTACATCTATCAGTTGACGAGACAAAATAATTTAATAATGTAACTGGAAATCTTAAATGATGACATAATTAATACTCTCCTGGCGTAAAAGAAAAAAAATTGAAGCTTCTTTATTATTATTACATATTACTTACAAATAATAAATATTACATAAATATATGTACAATGTGTCACAATCTTAACCAGTTATATCGAAGGGTATTGACTCCCCCCCCCTTATGTTTTAATAATTAAAAATATAATTAAATTATCAATAAAAAAATCAAAGGAATAAAATATCTCAAAAAATCCAATATTTTTTATTAACGAATATCTTCTTTCTGAGTTTGTCTCAGTGCTTTTGGTTGTACATAATCTCATTTTCTTAGAAAGTTATTAAATAAAAGATGTTTTCCATATGACACTGAAAAACATGTAAAATGAGTTAAAACAAATGAAGTTCACATCAAGGAAGAACTTATAAAATGTTTACACCTTTCATAAATGCGTTAAATAAGATATCATCATTTTACATTGAAATTTAAATAAAAAAAATATAAGAAAAGTGTAAATATAAAAATAATAATAAAAGGACCATTATATACTCTTAGAAAATTAGATATTTAATACCGAATTTTCTTCTCTTAGCTTCTAATAGGATCTACAGTTCTGAATATAATTATCAAGGAAAAAAATAGAGCAATATATGTTATCAAATTTCAGTTATCTTTATTACTAAAAAAACCTGTATAAATACTTCCTAATAAATTATTCTACTAAATCAAATGATCTCCCACTTTAGAAGCCAATACGATTAAGAAAATCAATTCTTACTCACAAATTTAACACAAAAAATAAAACTGAGAAATAGGAAGTAACTTTTTACATTTTTTGCAGTCTAGCGCGGTTTGAAACTGCCACATTTATTAAACTGGAGACAAACGATGGAATTACTAAAAAATGAGGATTCGTCGTATTTGTTACGTAATTAGATGCAATGAAGAATTTTATTCCAGTTTAAAAGAATATTTTTCAGTGACTTAAAATTTATGCACCACACAAAATGCAATTAAAGTACAAATGTGATTTTTGAAATTTCATGTCTGAGAAGAAATCACGATTATTAACATATAATCCTTTGTGCGAGCTTTGTTTGTTTTGTACAATATGAATTATGGAACATTACTAGAGAGAGAATATAAATAATTACTCCGATGCAAGAGACATAAAAACTCAATGTTTCTTTTTTTTCTGTTAAACAATAAAACTGGAAGGGAAAAGGCTGAACATGCTAGAAAGTTTAATTCAAGGAAGTTTTATTAAGGAATAAGTGTGATCACATGTAAATATACACTTATATAAACTAGAAAGTGTTCCTAAATTCTTTCAGATTATTCAAAGAATTATTTCATGATGTTTTCAATATTAGAAATTTTCTAAGTCAACAACATGGCTCTTAATTTCTAAGGATATAATCTCATAATAAGAATATTTTGAAAACATTTTCTCTCTCTAACTCTGGTGATCTTTAACATGACAAATCAATATATTCCTTTATAATCATCTGTTTAGAGACAATTTTAAGAGTCAGAGAAAGTTAGGGTTTGCAGCTCCAGGATCATGGTGTTTCTTCCAATCCCGAAATCCTGAGATTAAAATAACTAATCCCGGGATTTGATTTTTGTCTGAATTATATTTTAAAACTTTTTTTTCACAAAGTTTTTAAAGAATTTAATTCTTAGAAAATTTATATTTTGTTTGTGAAATATGTGCGTAGAATGTTTTTGTGTAATTATAGGTGCTATAAGCAAAAAATATGTATACAAATCTCATTCCTCATATGGGAGAACGTCGGACAGATCTAAGTGGCTCTCTGCAATAATTACACAATAATATAAGTAACATCTCAAGAATAGATTTTGTCACAGTTCCTTCTTCAATTAAATGTCATTAATTAATAGAAGATCTGCTTGAAAGACTTGAGACACTTAAAATCGCATTGCATTACTAACAACTCATGCAACTGAATCTTCTATTTCAAATATATAGATAACAGAAATTGATTCATATTCTGATTCAATAACTGGATCAATTTACACACAAAAACCATTAAGTGTAGCAGAAGAACTAGATAAAGATCAAAGAGGTATATGCACCAATGCAGTCTGTTAGATTTGAGACTCTGTCACGTATCAAAAATTCAAAAAGAAATGTCTCTTTTTTGAAAATGGAGGGAGCCATGGTGACTCCTGGAAAAGAACATACTCCTATTTAATGACGATAACACCTACTAGTATAGAATTCGAAAGAGCATTTTCTTCGGCAGGACAATTTATAATAATAATAAGAGACCGTTTGACCGATGAAACGCTTGACGAGCTGTGTTTTTTAAAACTTATTTAGAGAAACACAAGAAATGAAGAAATGTATTTTAATTTCATTATAGACTATGTTTATTTGTTTTTTTTATGATGAAATAAGTTTTTTTTCATTTGTTTCAATAAATTAATATAAAACAAATATTTAATTACGCATTTTCAGTTTTATTATGCAATTTCAACTATGCTATTGTGTATTTTTAATAAATAGTCGAATCCTAATCCCGGGGAAAATCTCCCGGGATTTGGATAATGTAATCCCGGGATTGAAAATATAACACGGGATTGCAAACCCTTGTAAAAGTTGGACATTGGTGAGAAAAAAAGGTGATCAATTTCAAACAGAACCAACGTCAGAAAAATTTGGGGAAATGAGCTAATTCATTTAATTAAATATTAGAAAAGGGAAATATTTGGCATAGTATAATTAATTTTTTTACATCAAATTCATTTCTAATTCTTAAAATTTTAAGAATTTCACGAAGTGCCCTATAAATTTTGGAACATTTTTGGATTCACGAGTGCCTACAGCAACTTAAAATTAGAGTAAATCAGATCGTCCATCAACAAGCATGCGTACTTCTTTGGTGACCTTTAAAGGGGGAAAAGTGACAAAATTAAGGAATTTTCAAGCTTGGGCTAAAGTTATTCTTTGCTACTAAAGAACATGTTTTCTATGTAAGGATGGCTGAAACTGACCCTATAAGGCTTATAGAGCAACCAGGTCAAGGAAGAATATCGTCTCAGTATTCGGAAAAACGTTAGCCTACCATGCAGCATTTATTTAAAATTGAGGGGGGGAGGGACTTCAAAGAAGTTTATCGTACAGGAGTTGAACTTTAAAGTGTTTGGAGAGGGGAAGGGGAATTTAACAACAAATTATCCCGTGCAATTAAGTCTGTTAGCTAGTAAAAGTAAAAAAAAAATTAATTAAAGAGTAAGCTATCGATTTTTGATAAGATAATGTAATTGACAGTAAACAAATCAAATTGGTGAGTTAGCAGAAAGTGAGCAAATTTTAAAAATCAAAGTTTCATTTTGCCAAAAGGAATTCTCTATGGATTGAAAACAAAAGAAAAAACTAACTTAAAAGTTCTGCATAATTTTAAGCCATATAAACTACTACCTTAACTAACTAAAGCTCCTCTGCCAACCAAACTAGTCTATACAAAAAATCTCAATATACTTAAAGGTAAGAATAATTATTTTTGAAAGAAATGATAATTGATTAACAGTGATGAGAGAGATATGAACCAAAAAAATCTGTGTGAATAATAGAAACCAGATCCTTACTGACCCCACGCTGAAATTATTTTATAAATTTTTTATTTTGCGTTCTAAAAAAGTTTAATAGAACTAAAAATATATAAGGATATATATAGTAAAGAGAATGCTTGTAAATAAAAGCCACACATCCAGATAATATAATGAAAAAATTACAAATTTAACCGATAGAACATCATGTATGCCATCATAAACAATTTGACAGACTAAAGTACTGTGGAAAAATATTGGAAATTGGCTCAGACAACTACAAATATATGAAAAATGTGCTTAACTGCATTAATGCTAAGTTATTTTACAGACGAATACCTCCGTTTATTTAGAAAAAAGTTTAACATAAAAAGAAAAGTTTATTTGTCACTATAGCTGAAAGAGAGAGCGAAACACAGAAACCGATAAATTAATTGTAGAACAATAAAATATTTATTTCAAGCATTCTTTTCCAATATATCAACAACTTGCTTCATATCAAATGAGTGAAAGAGCAAACGAAATCTTTCGTAGCCTGATATAGGCCAAATGTCATAGATATCTGTCCATAGACTACGTTTGAGATTTTATGTTATAACGTTGTATAGGTATTTTTGAGCATATGATAAATAAATAACTATGGATTCTTCTCTATAGAAATATAATGTAATTAATAAAAAAAATTTAAAAGATAAATTTTAACTTTTTACTGAGAATCTTAATGTTATTAATATCTATTGACTTTTAAATACTTTTGGTTGCTATGACTTTTTACATATTTCGAAATGTGATTTATGAGAGCCGGAAAATTAATTAAATTTAAAATCTTTAAATTTTTTTCCCTCGAAATGTTTTCTTGGATAAGATAAAAAAAATTTTAAGTTTCAAATTAAGTTTCACTTAGTATTATTTGAAATAAAATTATTTAATCAAAGAAACTAGTGTACAATTTAAAATAACTGAAAATATTTTAAACTGCTTTTTAATTTGAAAAAAGTCTTTAACTAATTTTTCTTTTCTATTTTTAGATACATTTCGATTTTTCCTTTTTTATAAACCAGTGTTTCAAAACAGTAAAACTTTGAAAAATTTTTTTAATTTGATTTTTTAAAGTTCTACAAAATCGTTTAAAACATTAAAGATTAGTTCTTACAATTAAAAAAAAGAGAATTTTAAAACCATAAGGGTAAATAAATGTTTTCTTTTTAAATTTTTGTAAATATCTGTATATTTTATTATATTTTCCTTGAAAAGTAATGCATAAATTATAAAATCAGTCCTGAAAAAGGTGGAATATTCTGCTGAACGTAATAAAATTTTTTGGGATCGGGATATTAAAAGTGGAATAGAAGAAAAGTTTTTAAAATAGAGTCTTTAACAAAAACGTTTAAATTTCAAAATTTATGATAGAAATTTTTTTTAAAAACTCAATATTTAATTAAATTTTGTGGTCAACATAGAGTGACATATTTTTATGAAAGTACATAAATAAAAATAATTCATTGCTGAAGTTTGATACTTTTCTAGAAAAAAATTGTTTTATGTTTCAAAAAATTTTAAGAAATTCTTTTTTTTATTATCTCAATTTGATTTTATATAACCACCAGTCATTGGATTAATATTTTACAAATATGTAACAATAAGTAGATAACTTTTGATAAAAAAAATTTTTAAGCATTACGAAAGATAAATTTACATGAATCATCGTTTTCGTCGAATCACCGAAGTTTTTGCTATCAGTATTGTGAGTAAAACTTGAAGGAAAGTTGAGTCATGAGAAACTTTTGTTATGAGACATATCTTAAGCGTAGGTTGTATTTCTAATGTTATGAATGTCTGTAAATAACAACGCCTTAACTTTAAATGGAATTATTAACTTTATTGTGGTAATAATATCTGTAAATATTTTTCTTTTGAAAAGAAATGGGAATATTTTATGTACCATATATTAGTATTTCTCAATTATTTACAAAATATCATAAAAAAGAAACATAAAAATAGCTATATCTATAGCATAATTATTAGAAAAGCAAGGTTCTGTTTTGTATATACTACAAACACACACACAATAACAGTATATTAAAATATCTATCGGCATATTCACTGTAAAAAGGAAATTGTTGTGCAACCTGTGTTAAGATACAATAGGGATGTCATGATCGAAATAACAATATTAAGTTCAACGTTATATAAGTTAAATAATGAAAGTATTATATATCAGCGATAGATGGTAGTAAATAATTCTACTTGGAAAAATCGCTCTGAATTTCTAACAAAGTTTTGATTAGATCATATTTATATATATATACTCACATGCAAACTTGAACTTTTTGGCTCAAGTCTTATTTCGGCACTTTCTGTTTTATACCATATAAAAAAATTCCTTATAATAAAACGATAAACCCAAATCTTTGTTTGTAGTGAGATATGTGCATTCGAAATAAAAGGAGAGGGGGAAGATTCTGGGCTGTTACGAAAAAAAAAACAAAAAAAATGAAAAAACAGACTATTTCGAATTCAATCCAGAATTACTGAAAACTGTTAATTTATTTATGAATAAACTCCTTACACGTGATATTGCTTTTGGCATGTTAAAGTGGCCGAGGTAGCCAAGGGTCAAGGAAATGGACTCGTGGCCGGTGTGTCAAGAGTTCGATCCAAATACCGGCTCGGGTCCCAGCTCAGGTGTCGTCCTGGTCACTTGATCAAGGTTCAAAATTACGAGGTTCGTCTCTAAAAGCTCTCGAGTAGCTGAATAGTGCGGCGTTATTATTCTCACTTGGCATGTTAAATATCTATAGATCCTTTAGACAAAAACTTTCACACACTGATACACAATTAGTTTTAGAAAAAGGAAAAAAAAGGATATATATATATAAAATATATATATATATATATATATATATATATATATATATATATGATAATAAGACGCGACTTAAACTCTGTTACCCAGCAGTAAAAAAATGTATGATAAATTAATAGAAAATTAGAGGATATATATATATATATATATATATATCATAATCTTAATTATAGTGCTTTGAATTTAAAAAAATTCTATACTACACACAAAAAATGAGTCAAAGTTCAAAATAACAAAATCTTATTAGAATACATAATATCAACAATAGTGACGTAACTGTGCATTTTTCGTGTTTGTCGTGTTACAGTTAAAGTAAAAAAGTCAAATTTGAGTTTAAAAAATTTTCCGATCACTTTTTCATTTTTATATATAAAATTCAAGGTTACCATCCTACAATTTATTGAACTCGTTATAAAGATTTCTACGAAAATTTACTAATTAAATACATACATAATGAAAAGGAATCCTTGAGAGAAGTTCAAACAATTATTCTAAATATCAAACAGATAAAATAAGTGCGTCTAATTTTATTCCAGTTTTGAAATCTTTAATATTATATATAATCCTTTTGTATCTTTTTTTTTCATATAATGATACTACGTGTAATTTGAATAGGTTGCATTCGTGATTTTATATAGAGTAAAATTTTATAAAATCAAGAGCATTAAATTACAGATTAATTGCTTTATTGTGTGAAGATATACACAGAGACTGCAAAATTTCTCTTTTACAACAGAAAATCTGATGGTTATGGAAATTTTAATTTAATAACATTATTTTTAAGCGAACGAAATCATGACAATGTTTCAAAATTTTGCGATAAAATACGGAGAGGAAATGTTTTCCTTATTTAACAGATATGTTTGTTATTCTAAATGAAGTAAACATATCCCTTCAAGGACTGAATGTACGCATAAAAATTTTAAAAAAATGAATACATCACTTTCAAAACAACTTGAGAGAGAATAACAGGTAATGTTTTGCAAAACTAAATTTTTTGATGAAATATAGTCTTAATTTAGACGATAATATTAAAAATTATATGCAATGGAGCACTTTTTGCAATTGAAAATAAACTACAAAAAATATTTCCCAGAAGAGAAAATGAAGCACGAATGGATAAAAATCCATTCGAGTACTGCGAGAAAAATTCAGAAGGCTTTCCAAATGCAGCAGATGAAACAACGTATCAACATATTGATTCAACAGTAAAATCTAAATTTAAGAGAGAAGAGCTCCTAAATTATAGGTTGTAAATTCATTCAGAAAGCATAGAAGTTCTGCAGAGCTATAAACATTTTAATACTATTCGGACTAACGTATTGGAGTGAAAAACCTTTCTCAATGTGTGGGGCAACAAAAATAATATATAGAAACAAATTAAACCCAGAATATGAAATGAGACGGTATATAACTTTAGTAGAGTCAGACTTCAATAATTTGTGAATTAAAAATATCCAAGCCATATTCCAGTTACTAAACATAATTCAAGGAAAGAGGACACTTGGAGCATGAATAAATGCATTGTTAAAAGAAAATTTCAGAAATAACTTTTATATGTTTTCATGCGTATAAAGGTTTTTCTTATTTTTTATAATAGCTTTCGTTGGTATAAGAAACAAAGCAATATAAAAAAAATTAAGTCAATTCCTACTTAAATCAACAAAGAAAATTTTTATTTTAGCTACTTTTTATTAAATAGTTACAATTAATATAAATATGTATATACATATCACAGAATCACAACATTAAGTGGTAATTAATTTTTATTAATTTTCATTAAAGTGTCGTATTGTTATCCAAATCAATCGTGTATATAAAATTTTAGTTCAACTGAATGCTTTAAGATATCCGACTACTTGCGACAACTTTTTTTCGAAAAAATGGAGATATGGGGATTTTTTTTTTGTGTGTGATTTTTAGATTTATTTATAGTATATTTTAAAGAAAAAATTCTAAAAGTGAAAACAGAAAAAAAATTATAGCTATTAAAATGGGAAAAAACTAGTAAAAATGTGCAAAAAATTACATAAACGGGGCCCGCTCTGTACAAAAAAGTTTTATTAACAAATTCTCAATTCTTCAATTTTGATGGGTTTCTTTGTTATTCATGTTTGAAATGACCTTCAGGATAAAAGATATTTTAATTTTTAGAAAAACTAGAGCACTTTATCTTAGTGACTATATGAAATTGCTTAAAAAAACAGTGATTATATTCGCATATAGGACTGTAAATTTTGATTGATAAATCTGAAGGTCAAAACACTTCTACTGTTATACAAAACATACACAAAAAACTTCAAAAAATTCTTTTCAAAACTTTTTGAGCAATTGCTGTCCTCATTTGAGTTTTTCAAAACACAGACACACACACACATTTTAAAGTCATGGCATCTGCTTTTACTAAAAGATGTGTAGTTTTTGTTCTAGTCAATGGAAAATAAAAAACTTGGTATTTTTATTAAGTTAATAAGATAGCCTATAAAATAAAATCATAAAAAATTGTCAGTTTTGAAAAAAAATCATGATTTTTGGGTAGTCGGATACCTTAAAACGTGAGAAAAAAAACCTTTTCCAAGTTTTGACACAAGTCGCCAAAAATGATACCAACATGGCTGTATTTGTAATTCTTTACATAATTAGTTTTAATCAATTAATTTTTCTTAATTTTTATTCAATTATTGGATTGTCATCCAAAATAACCATGTATGTAAAATTTTAGCTCAATTGAGCGCTTTAAAATGTATTTTATTAACGATAGAAATTTATCCCAAGATAAATAAATAAATAAATAGAGAGAGTGTGTGAGCTAATAGTAGGAATTAAAAAAAGAGAATTATCAGTTCGACGGATTATTTATTAGTTCCCATTTTATATGAAGCAGCACGAAGTACACTGGCGACGGAGTTCGTAATTTTGAACATGGTTAAGTGAGATTGTTGACTTCTGAGCCCACTCTAAAAGCTTTCACACCACTCCAACTTGAAGAGTATGAATCTCGACATATTTAACGTGCATCGGTTCCGCTACATGGTGAGTCTTTAACGGCATCAGGAGTCTACGAAAAAAAGCTGGTTGTGAATTTGCAATATGAACACTCTATTACTATAGCTGCTTTACATCGTTTTATTTTGCTGTTTTATATTGTTATAAATCCATTTAAATAAATGGTATGGAAACTTATTATTATATTGTTTTAATACATTATCATTGTAAAATCCCGGCAATGTGTGTCTTCTTCGAAAATACTCATCTTCTAACACTTAAAATCCAATTTTAATTTCCTTTTCATTTTGAAAAATATGTGCGTTTGTGTGTGTGTTCCACCTTCTCTATTTTTACTAATATTTCTAATTGTAATAATGATAATGATTACTTTAGTCTCCCAATTTTTATACTTCTATATTTGTTTCGAAATTATATTGAAAAGGCTTACAAAAATAATCTTGACTTTAAGATGACCAAAGTAATTTTCACGCGCTTTGGGGTATTTTTTCCTGTGTAATGTTTGTTGAATAATTTGAAATTAAAATGGTTTTTGCTTTTAAATGATTTAACATGCTCAAATATTGTGATGCAAGTTCTTAACGGAAAATTTTTGTTTGAGACCTCAATACAATCAATCACTAGTTTTATTGCATATGACTATTAGTTCAACCAATATGAATAACAAATAATATGATAACAGCAATAACACCCTTTAACATGGCATGTTAAAAACAAATTGATCACACTCTCTCACACACACATATATGTATATATAATTTCAGAAAAATAAATACTGCTTAGTAAAAACTCGATATTAAATGTTTCCCCCATAGTCTTTGGACATATTGATGTATTTGATAAACAAAAATTGTTTTCTTCTGGAATTTTCAAAGATACAATGCATAAAACAAAAACAAATATCTCTGAATTTAACGTTCATGACGACACGTAACCATTTGTTCCAGATTATTCACCTCTTTTTAAGTTTTAAGGGATTTTTCAGATGTAAAAAAAGGAGCACACACAGTATCCTAATTTCATGATATCCCTTTCATCCCTTTAAAATATATCACAATTTTATAGCCTATGATCTTTAAGATCTACTCATTTCTCAGAGACAAAAATATACGAACCATTTTAAAAAAATTCACTGAATTTAAGATCTACTTTTAATTATATGATAATGTTGCTACAAAGCATCACATTCTTTAATTGATTTACGAAACATCATCTATCCTGAAATTTGTGTTTCTACTAAAGTATATAGTAGTTGCAGTTGAGGGTTTTTATACGAATAAATACTTTGCATTTAATATAAATATAACTCTTTTAAACCCTAATTTAACTTGAGAAATATTTTAATCTGAGGGAATATTCAAAAGATGATCCCCAAAACATTTATTTCTAAGCCCCCTCCTTATGCAACAACTTATAACACCAAACTAATTATCGATAAAAGAAGGACGAAAGTTTGCTTACTAATTGGTTCAGCTAGACCTTCTGCTTCCAAACATAATGAATTCTAAAGATGAAAGGCTCTCCATTTTTCAAACGTAATTAATCGTGTCATTTAAGACGTTCAACAAAGCTCTTGGCTAATTAGTAGTATTTTAAAACGAGTGAAAGAATGGAGGAAAGAAGAAAATTAAAGTTGTGAGAAGTAAGATGAAACTCGACAGAAGATATATTATTGTACTTCAAAATTAGTAAGAATAATACGTTGAGGGATGTTTTGAAACAATGAGAAACATTTTGGTCTGTTTTGATTAACAAAAATTAAAATAAGTTGAAATATAAAACAGTAAATGATCAATGGTTTAAACATAATACATCCATGTGATCTTGGAAGGTATTACAAAATTTGGTTAATGCTAAAACATTAATTGTACATAAAATATATTCTTATATATTAAGTGTCGTTAGAAAATATTGTATTGCGAATTGAAGGTTTTAACTATTAAGTGATGCTGGCACAAAACTTGGAGGTTTTTAAGTTTGCTTTAATTATAATATGCAACATATTTCAACAAAGCCAACATTAAATTGCTTTCACAAAATAATATATAGTGAAACTGAGAATGTTAAAGGAAAGTGAAAGTTCCTTACTTTAGATAAGATATTACTAAATACAGATTAAAAATTTAAAATATATTTAGCTTTTTTATGATTATGTAATGGGTATATATAATGGTTCAGAAGAATTCGTGTGATTGTGGAATATTTTTTTAATAATTGATTTTTGGATACTTAAATCAGATTAATTCCGCTTAGTTTTTAATCTATGATTTTGTTCTTGAATTCCTATTTTCGTTAATAATGATTGGGGAAAAATTCTGTAAAATATTCTGAAATTAAAACTCTTGTTTAAAAGAGTTCATAATTGTTAAAAGTCCTAGGTATTATTGTGATTATAAAAAAGAATACTCTTATTTTGAAAACTGTTATTTATGTCTGAAAAAAATTGTTAAATTTAAAAAAACTAGTTTCAGTATATTTATTACGTAAAAGAGACTCCTGCAGGAAAGAGACTACTCGTATTTATATTCCTTCCTCCTTTTATTTTTTTTCAGGTAAAAAATAAAATAATGCCGTATGATGAATATTCTTGCTTTCTGTCCAATTCATAACTCGAGAATTCTTTTCGTGTTTGTTTGTTTTTAAATGTTCAATTTTTTTGCTATAAATTATACTTTAAGAGCTATCATTAAATATTAAAATAACTTTGAATATAATATAAGAAAGTAAGTGTATCTACCATAATGAATTAACTTTTAATTAATAAAAGAAGCAAAGCAAAGAAATTTAAATTTATCATTACATTTAGTATCCTAAGGACAACTCTGAATAACAATTTAACTAAAAAAAAAGTTTTTAAAAGTTCATTAAAGAGAAACGTAGGATTGAACTAAATGCTGCAATAAAGAACGAAAACTGCACATTAATTTAAATTTCATTGCGGTGGAAATAGCTATTTACTTATTAAGCTGAATTTTTATGAAGTGATACATTTCTTTTTAGTACGCGCTCATTAGATGTAACAACAAACTATCTTTTCTTATCTTAAAATGGCGTTAAACCTAATTTTCATTCATGAACTCCTTTCAGATGAAATTTGGTTACATAATTCAAGAACATTTTACTTTCTTCAGTTAGAAATTGTGTCATGTAAATGTCTAATAAAATTTTACTGTGCAAGGAGGGTCATTATTTTTATACATTTTATAGATACATTTTTCTATCAGCGTAAAAGTCCTTTTAGTAAGATACAAATTATAAAATAAAGAACGTTCCTGTTACGAATTATAGAAGCTGTTTTGAACATCCTTGCTGAAGAAAAAAGTCTTGATAGAAAGAATGCTGTTCGTGTTTTTCATACACATTATTTTAAAGAATATTGATTCTAATGCAGGATATTGATGCTTAGTATTATTCATAATTTTAAGGAATATCGTCAATGATATACTATATTTGTCATACATTATTGATGGAATTTTTTATTTCAAATCAATAAATCGTCTTCAAATCTTTTAAATGTGTGTGTACAGACTAAAAATGTAATTTTTTTGTGTTATGATACTATTTCAATTAACCGATTGCTAAAGAGCTAATATAAAGGTAGTATTCAGATATAATTTTAATAAAAATTATGCACAAAATTTGAGAGTGATACAATGTCTTATAAAGGAAGTATTGACATTCAGATTATTATTTTAATTCTTCACCTGAAAATTGAACAGAGTTAACGCTTGAGTTTTACCATGAAATAGATGCAAATAGATTTGCTTTCTAATAATGATACTTCATTCTTATTGCTTGATTCCAGAAAAGATTTGTTAAGAAAAAAATCGCTATTTTTGTTAATTTGCTTGAATTTATTGGCCAGGATAAGATTTAAAATTGTTTTCCCTATTAATATGTGATAGTAATGGGGAACTGACTGAGTGTGGTAAGTAAATTATTATTTTGGTTTTTCAAATTTAGTTTTCCCACACAGTTAAGATTTTAATTCCCAAAGTCAAATAGAGGTTAAAGAATAAATATATGTTATTATAGTGTAAACACATTTATAAAGTTTTTTATTTATCTTTTACAACTAAACTGAATTAAAATAATCAAGACATACTGAATAATTTTTTGTTGTGTTTTAAGAGCAACGAGAATCGATAAAGATTTGTTTTGAAGCCAGTGCTTGAAAAAAAATATAATGCTGCAAAATTTGATTTTCAGAAAGGTTTCTTCACTCCTTACTAGTCGGTAAACAAAGATATGTATCAGAATACTATTCGAAAAACCTTCTAGAAAAACTAAAATTTACTCGAGCTTTTATTCAAATAACGCAGCTTTGTAAATTCCGCCATTTTGTTCCGTATAGTGTTTGTTGATTGGGACTAATCATAATAATTTTTTCTCGAGTTGACGTCGATTTAATAAGAAATTAACGATACATATTTGAAAATGAGAAATTAGAATATCTAATCTGGAAATTTTTGTCTTTGTTTTAGTTTAATGGAATACTATAAAAACACATATTTGCTTTGGAATTTACGAATAATAAATTTTGTAATGTTTCTCTCAAGCCATATTAGAAACGGCTTCGCATTCCCATTCACTCATGCTTTTTAAAACTAATAAATTGTTATTTTTACGAAGATAAAACAAAATTAATAGAAGCAATGCACAACAGAAATAAATTACTAACAAGGATAGGAAAGATACTTCATAACTTTATTCGGCAGAAAAGTTATGTGAATGTGTCTAACGAACAAATTGAAGGAGAAAATTAATGATTTCCGTTTCCATGATGTCCGTTGTGCGAGAATGTGCTGATCATAAATAAAGAAAAATCGAAATGGTTTTGGGAAGCTCACTTTTTTTACAACAGATGAGCATTCAGTTTCTCCATAAATCTCTTTTTACAATTTCAAGTCAGCTTATCTTTCATACATCAGAAAATATTTCTCTCATAATATTCATTTTCATTCAATAAGATATTCATACCTCTGTATAACGAGTCAAAAGAAATAACCCAGAGAGAGATTTTTATACTTAAGAGCAAAGGCTTTTATGTTTAAGTATTTTTCTATATATACGCTATAGAAATTATATATTCTTTTGTTTAAAATAATAAATTTCTAATAAGTAATTTTCATTTTGCTTTTATAACAATCGTATAAAAATAGGCTTGCGAATCATAGCACTGTTTCATATAAGATAATTAATATGCATTTTAGATTATAACTGTTTTTAAAGTAATTCAACCTATAAAATGGTGAAATTGCAACAAAATCAAGCGTCTGAAAGTCAGTCAAAACACTTTTAGACAATTAAGAAGGGAAGCAAAGTATGAAATATATACATGCGTAATTCAAAATCATTATCATATTTTTTTTCTAAGCATAAAAATTCTTTTCGGTTTTTTCGTCTATTTTGAATTTAAGAATTAAAAATAACATAGAAATTGAGCATAAAAATATAAAGAAAGAAATAAATGTTAAATTTGCCTATTCAAAGCTGATATGAATCTTCATTACACAAAACAGAGCATAAATATAAATCTTATTAAATTAAACGTATTGAGATCACAACACATCTTACATAATAACAAATGTCTCCAAATCCAAATTCACACGCTATTGTTCAGTAAGCATGAAACATTCACACACGCAATTTTAAGACTTCCTAACTTTTCCGAAATTTTTAAAAAGCCTACAAGCTTTAAGTAAAATTTAGCATGTCCATCATTTCGCATGAAAAAGTATCATCGTAAATATTGACAAAATAGCAAAATCAATAACATTTTAAACAAATTTCTTCATACAAATATCTAAAAAAATTATTGTTGAATACTAGAGATATTAAATCACACACACTGAATCCGAAAAATATCCTGGCTTAAGATGTCTCATTGAATTTTCCAGATTCTTATAAATATTAGCGTATAAAATGCAGAAGCAAAATGTGAGTCTTTTTTTAAACTGCATTCCAACAACAAATAGTGGGATTAGATGCGCTTCAAATTAAAGCAACATAAAGGGCAGGGCTAATGGTAACAAGACCAATACCCTGAGAAGAAAGTAATATTGCTTCAGAAGATAAAAGTTAGAGAGAAAGAATTATATAGAATTGATATACCATACACACATCTACGTATTTTTTATTCGATTTCACGTGAAAACATTGAGCACTGGTTGTATTTTAAGAACTGAAATTTATATGAATCCCATTGCAACCTTCTACGGCATTGCTTTGGGAAAGAAATATTATGATGAAATATCAAATATATTCTATTCAAGTTATTACGATTTCAGAGTCAGTGCATAAGCAAGGGATGAACAATACACTCTGAACTGCTTATTTAATACGGTGAATATAGTTATAAAACGTTTAAATTAGTTAACTGTTATCTTCTAAGTGGTAAGCCAGTGCTTCTCAAACTTTCAATACTTGCGACCTAATATTCTATCAGAATTTCCATCGCAACCCCCTTCCATACAATAACAATAGTTTGAATTCAATAACACTGTATTTTGACTCTAAAGCTAGAATACGATTATTTTAACTTCTTAAGTGTCACTGGCGTATATATACGTCTCGCTCAGCCAAAATGTTTATTGTCCTGAGCGTATATATACATCGATTCGAATTACGATCTTTTCTGTGCATTGTTATCCATAAAATTATTCCGAAGGCTTTGGAATGCAATAAAAGGACTTTGACAGAGTTTGTGAAGGATTTAATTATTTCAGAGGATTTACTTATTTGTTCCTTTTCTTTCCCCAACCGACAGCCTTCCAATACATCACATGCGCCACCTAGTGAGTCTACGTGGAAAAAGGTGTCATTGAGGAGTGAACTGCGTAACTTTTAATCAGCTGTTAAGAGATTAATTATAAACAGTACAAATTATTAAGATAATTGATAATTTTTGTATATAATTTTATATATGGCAAGCCCATGGGATCACTGATAATTATTAAATTTGTTCTTAACGTAGTACTGTTCAATTAATTATAAAATACATCATGCAGTAGTGATACATTTATAAGCGTATTATATCAGTGTACATGCGTATTTTATTTTTTATTATGTCCGAATGGGTTTTGTTTGTTTACTTTCAGTAAATTAATTATTTTTTAAATGATCTTTTGTTCTCGACTTTTCTATATGCTCGCGCCCCCTGATAGTAATCCGTTGTTCTAGTAATTATTTCGCCATTTCTTCTAGAAGTAAGTCTTTGATTAGGATGTCTTCCTTGTTACGCATTTTGATTCCCACTAATAGTTCGAATGGTGTCCATTTTGTACTGTGACTTATAGTACTATTTAGTATTCTTTGTAATCTGTCGACGTATTTGTACCATTTCGTTGAGTCGTCTAATGATAGTTTGGTGAGAACTGGAATCAAAGTTCGATAAATTCGTTCAACTTGTCCGTTTCCTCGAGGAACTCCTGTTGCTATTTGTAGATGTGGAATGTTCTCTTCATCACAGTAGTCGTTGAATAATTTTCAAGTAAACGCTGAACCTCGATCAGAGATAATTCTGATGGGATTACCAAAGATTTTCTGCTGCTGTTTTAGTTTTTCCAGGGCACTTTCAGCAGACACAGTTTTGACGGGATATAGCCAAGTAAATTTGGTAAATGCGTCTACTACGGTGAAAATGTGTTGATAACTTTTGTTTGTGGAGGTAAAGGACCAATGAAGTCAACATGGTATGTACTTAGAGGAATGCTTTCCTCAGAAATAGGATTCAAAAATCCTTCCTTTTTGCCAGTTTTCTTTTTAGCTAAGATACATGGAACGCAATTAACGATTACTTTTTTAACAACGTTGGTTAAATTTGGGATAAAAAATTCCTGTTTCACAATTTCTTCTGTTTTTCCTACTGAGAAATGACCATTTTCTCTCGTGAATCAATTTAATTAGTTAAGCTTCCATTGCTTTAGGGGTTACTATTAATTCTCGACCATTTAAGTATTTGTAGAGTATACCGTTTCGCTCAAAAAATTCTTCTGATTCTTGCTTCTCTAGTAGTGATTTCAATGTTTGGATGTTGTCATCTTCCTCTTGTGCTTTTTTAAGCTTTGAAGTTAATGTATCATTGCATACCATCATTACGGGATATCGGCTAAGAGCATCAACGTGTTTCATACGACTTCCAGCTCTGTGCTCTATTTCATAATCGAATTCTTCTAATTGAAGCGCCATCTGGCTATGAGAGTAATTAGATCCTTTTTTTTCATAGTCTTCTGAAATGCTGAGCAGTCAGTTACTATTTTAAAGTGTTGTCCTAAAAGATAAACACGAAACTTCTTTAATGCGTTGATAATTGCTAGTACTTCTAGTTCGTAGCTGTCATACTTTTCTTCTGCTGTATTTGTCTTCTTCGACATGTAGTACACGGGGTGTAACTTTCCATCTTCGGCTTCTTGTAACAAAATTGCGCCGTACCCTTGTTTACAAGCGTCTGTATGCAGTTCTGTTTTTCTTCCATACTTGTAAATGTGCAAGATTGGGCCTTCGGACATGATTTTCTTCAATTTTTCAAATGCTTCTTTTTGTTGAGCCCCCAAAACAAAGAGATTTTCTTTTCTTGTTAAATCGCAAAGTGGTTTAGCTATCTTTGAATAATCTTTGATGTACTTGCGGAAATACCCAGTTAAGCCAAGAAAACTTTGTACTTGTTTTATTGTTGTTGGTTCTGGAAATTTTCGGACAGCTAGTGTCTTCGTGGGAGATGGTTTAATAGTTCCGATTTCTACAATGTGACCAAGAAATTCAATTTTCTTTTTTAAGAATTGGCACTTCTTGAACTTAATTTCAAATCCGCATTTCTTTGCGACTTCGAAAATAATTTTAAGTTTTTCTAGACCTTCCTGCTCGTTTTTCGCTGGAATGACGAGATCATCTAAATAACTGATTACAATTCCTTTCCGAGTAAGATCTCTAAATATACTTGATACGTAGCGTTGGGAAACTCCTGGACTTGTGCTTAGTCCAAAAGGAACTTCGTTGAATTCAAATTGTCCATCTGGGACGATAAAGGATGTATACTTTCTGCAATCTTCGTCAACATCGACGTGAAGGAAACCATTGCGTAAATCTAATGTAGAATATACCTTTGCTTCTTGCAAAGTGTCCAAAACATCTGCAATGAGAGGTAACGGAAATTTATCTTTCACAAGCTTCTGATTCAATTTTCTGTAGTCAATGTACATTCTCGAAGATCCATCTTTCTTTTTTACCATTATGATTGGACTTGCATATTCCGAAGAACTCGGACGTATAATGCCTTCGCTGAGCCATTCTTCTCTCTGTTTGTTTACTTCTTGTCTTTCTGTGAAAGCTAGTCGACGATGGGGTTGACAGACTGGTTCTTCGTCTTTTAGAATAATTCTCATTGTGACGTCGGTAGATGCTCTTTTTCTGGCTTGTAGTCTTGAATTAACTTTTCAAGTTCCTTCTTGATTTGATTTTTGACGATTTTCAGCAGATATTTGCATAAGCTGCGTATGATTCTTATATTTGTTGAATATAACTCCTTCTTTAGTGTGAAACTTATCGATCCTTGTTCCAAAAGATTTGATCCAATAACTGCTTCGAATTTTAATTTATCAGCAGGTACAACATACCAAGTTAACGAGTAATTTTCATTATCTATTTCGAACTCATGTTCAAAGGAACCGATAGTTGCCACTTGTGCTTCACCAATACCTGTGGGAAGCATCTTGTTCTTCGATAATTTTGTTGGATCCATTATTCTTCTGCTCGTGTTTTCTCGTAGTAAATTTACGGTACTACCACTGTCTATATGTGCCGTGATTTTCACCTTTCCAAAAAATATCTCTTTAGTACGTAAACCTTCCTTAACGATGAGTGTGCAAGTTTCTTTTGGAGGTTCTTTGAATTTCTGTGATTTTGAATAGTTCGTCTGAGCATGCTTGGAAGCATTGTGATTTGAGTGTTTCTCGTAATTTTTGTTGTAATACCCTTTTTGCGCGCTGTCTTGATATCTTTGAACAGATTCGTACTTGGTAACAGGGGCTTCGTAATGTTTGTTGTAATTTGTTGACGCTGGAAACATCTTATCTTTCCTGTTATACTCGAATTTTCCCGGTGCTTCATATCTGCGATTCTTTTCTGTGGATTTGAATTCTTGTTTTTTCACAAATGGATTACTCGATTTTTGTTTCAGAGTCCTTTTAGAGTCTTTGAATTCTTCTAGTTTTTCTGCTAATTGAACAGGGGGGAGTTCATATTTGCCCATTCATTAAGATAATATTCCTTAAATTCAAAAGGCTTTTTTCGTTTTATTTGATCTGTTATGATTAGATCTGATAATTTGTCGAAAGTATCTATCTTCAATCCATCTATCCATCCGTTGAAGTAAGTGTTTAACTGATGGTAAAAATCAATCCATGTTCTTTCAGGTGCTTTTTGGTGAGTGACAAATAGTTGTCGAAACTTTTCTGGAATTAGTTTAAAGCGTTTCAGCAGTAAATCTTTAACGTGTTCGTAAGAGTTAACTTTATCGTCAGGCTCTCTCGCTATGGTGTGAGATACTTCCGTCGGTAATAAGCCTAACAGATGAGAAACTCAGTTTTCTTGATTAATATTCAATCTCTACGCTTGACGTTCAAATAATTTTAGATAAAGACTGATGTCTTCTTTCAAATCGAAACGATGTATAAACTTTGAAACTTCTTTGACGAGAAATTTAATATCACTTTCTTTGGATGTATCAGCGCCTAATTGGATTCTTAACTTTTCCAACTCAAACTCGTCTTTGCGTTTTTGCTCATCTAACCTCAATTGTTCGATGCGTAATTTTTCTCCTCGTTCTTCAATGCGTAATTTTTCTTTTTGATCTTCAATGTGTAAATTTTCTTTTTGCTCTTCTTGCTTTTTCTCCCTGGCTTTGCGATCCTCAACAATCGTTGAATGTATGTTTTTGGTCAGTTCTTCGTCATAATTTTCACTACCAATAACTAGATCTTTGAGTGTGGCGATGGTTATAGATTTATCGAATTCTAAATTTAATTCCGTGGCTAAGACAAATAAATATTCGCGTCGACCTTTGCCAAGATACGTCATTTTAAAATTTAAATTTAATTTAGATAGTAACCAAAGGAATAAACAAAATTGTCAGGAGTTCAAACAAAAAAAATGATGTTGCTGTAGGCAAATCTCGTTTGCATTTACAAAAATTCTCAAGTTAAAATGATATTACATCAAAATACACTAAATATACATTAAAACATTCAAATTTTATTCATTTAGAAATATTTTAAACCAGTAACGTGTAAAGATAACAGTGCGAGCTAAAATGCGTAATGCTTAGTTTGAAATAGTCAAAATATTGCTTTCAACTAAAAATAAAACTTTTTTTTTAAAAAAAAAACCATTTAATATATCAGTTGTCTCATTTCGTTATAATAAATGCAAAAAGAATTTGAAAGAAAAAATAAATTAATATTAATCTTGTTTTAAAACTCTGATTAAATTTATTATGATATGAAAAAGAATTTAATAATTTAAAGTTCTTTACTGAAAAAAGCAAACAGTTAGAAGTTAGTCACTTTAAGAAAAAGCTCATATATTTTTTATTACACCAATAAAAATAAAATCTTTTAGGATCTCATCAGCAAATTCTAAGAATAAACACACGTTTCAATAGAAAGCATAATAATTCTGTCAAAAATGAACTCAAAATACTACTTATATATTGAATGATAAAATACACCATTGAAAATAAGATCATGTAGAATAATCATTCATCAATTCTAAAATATAGCATAATTCTTTCAAAATATATTTTTCGAATACTCATAACAATAATTAATTGCCAAACAGCTGCGGGAGAAAGAAATGTTAAACTATATGAGTAATCGAAATTGTGATTGCATCGAAATTTTTGCTAGTTGACTCCGTTCAAGGTCAATGACGCAACCAAAGGAAACGAAAGCTTTTCGTACACACATGAAATGCAATTCAATTCGTTATTAAATCAGATACAAATAAAAAACTTGAATATTACGTACGACTTCCTTAATATTTTAAAAGATATACTTGTAGAAAATTTTAATTGATACGATTTCTATACACAAATAGAAAAATAGTATTTAAAAAAACACACATGATATTTAAAAATATAAATTACTTCATGAAATCGGCTACAACAATTTTTTTAGAAGCAAAATGACGGTAGCTCACGTATTCTTTTAGATTTCTTTTCTTTTTTTTTTTTGAAGAACAACAAAACACACAGTACCTGATACAGTTGAAAATGAAAAAAAAAGATGTATTCTACAGATTAATCTTGAAATAGACACTGGACTTATGTAGCTCTTTTGAAGTTGTACACTGCTGAAAATAAGTTGAAGCTCTTGACTCCGGGAGTCGCTTTATTTTATTCACCTAAGAGTGACCGACGTTAGTATGTTATGAGAGGCAAACCACCCGTTTTCGATTCAGTCCGTTTGTAATTTAGGTGTGCAGCCAAAAATGGTTTTTTTTAAAGAGAAGGCTAGGAGTTCATCAACTAATTATTTAGAGAAGATTTTTGAAATCAAATCCCGGGCGATCCCCCAATTATTTCTGTGGGAGTCCGAATAAAATCTTCGAATAAAAATCAGACTCTTCAGAAGTCGGGATTTTAAATTGGCGAGGTGGTTGTCTAGGGTGTAAGTATTAAAGGGTTAGTGATGAATTAATTTTATCAAAGTCATTTAAACGCAGATACTTCATTTAAGTAAAAAAGAATTTATTTCGAGTTAAAAGGGAAAATTTACAAGGGAAATATTTACAAAGGGAAAGAAACATGCAGAAATTTGGTTAATTGAAAGTTGAGTTATACCTTTAGAGAAGACGGGGAAATTAATTACCTTTCTCATGGTTGGACTGAGACCGCGCTGGGCGCGAAATGCGCAAAAAACGTGACTTGTTGAACCGGCGGTGGTTAGTAGGCCTCTGCCGAAAAAATCATAATCATTCAAGCCGGTACTCCGCAGCCCACCAGACGGCACTGCTTCGGAATGCGATAATAAACAAAATTGACATTAATAGTCCTCTGAAAAGGATATGACTCAACCTTTTACAAAATGTTTCGAACGGAAAATCCTACATATATACAGTCGGACCTCTATATAACGAAGTCACTAAATCCCGAAAAAAAGTTCATTACATGGAAAAATTTTTATATAGATGTTATATTTCAATTTTCTTTATAAACCACATAAAACAAATGTTAAATACATAGACACTATACAATAAGAAAAAGTAATTATTCACATCTTTTTTTTAAATTAATATCTATTTATTTTATATATCTTACCTATAAAAAAATGAAGAAAGGAAGAAAAAAAAAGAAAGAAAGAAAAACTAGAATGAAAGTTTCTTCACGCCTTTATCTATGTATACTTGCTGAAGAATTAATTTTTTTTCTTTGATGCTCAAGCTCTTACGGTTTGACATTTTAAAGCTACAAGCCAGTACGACTACAGTTACCAGTACAACATTACAAATGAATGGAGACTAGTTCAAAGGTACGGGGACACACGAGATAATGCCACTGAGGGTGAAAGGGGATATCGAGGATGTTTCTAGTGAACTGGACAATCAGGGTTAAAAGCTCCAATTCTTGGATGAAACGGCTAGAATTCTATTGCTCTCAATGAGTTAAGCTTCTATTAAAACCAATTCAAGATTTATGACCACCATAAAGTGTGTTAAAAGAGAGAATGACTTGAAATGTCCCAAAATACTTTAAAAATAGGGAGGGGGAACTAAATCACAAGATAAAAAGTTCTTTATATAGAATATTCACTTCGCTATTGGGAGGTTATTTTACGAAGAAAATCGTGAGATGTTCTTGGTTCCAGGAAAAAGTTCACTATTTGGAAAAATTCGCAATATAGGGGCTCGTAGTATGGAGGTTCGAATGTATATATATAGTATATTTCAATAATTAATTTAAAAAGTTCCAGAATTTGAAAAGTAAAATAATAAGGGAAGGTCAATAAATTAAATAGTATTCTTTTTTTATCATTTGATTAATTTATAAAACTTTCAGTTTGTGAGATACACAAATGTAAACCTTTGCATGAGGTAACGGAAAATTATCAACTCTACACAGAAGTGTGAATTAAATATTAGTTGCAACTAAATTCATCTATGAACGAATAATTATTCGTAGATCTAGGCTTAATGTGTCTTCAGTTAATTCTGCATGCATATTCTCAAAATATGAAATTCAAATAGCTTCCTCCTCACCGCAAAAATCTGTAAGAATAGGGTGGCAAAAATCAGTATGCCTTACAATTTTTTTTTTCCCCCTGCTCCACCATAGCTTTATATCTTTGAATATCATTATTTATTCAAATCAAAAGATGCAGATCTATTTAATTTTAGCATATTTTCATAAACAATTCCGAGATATGAATATAATCGAGCTGAAAAAAATCCAATTGATAGTACAGATGCTATACATTAATTATAGCTAAGTCGAGCTTATATAGTATAAGTAATATAAAACAAGTGTTTTTCTGAAAAATTTACCCATACCATTATCTCTCATTAGAACATTAAAGTACTTAGCATATTTTCTCATTACAATGATTAAAAAAATTTGGGATCACTTATACTGCTATAAAATTCGACCGTAATTCAGAAAACAATCGTAATCCCAAATTTTGTTGCAAATTAGACCCATACTAGACGAAGCAAGAATATAACAACTCTTATTTAATTAAGTGCTTTCACACACTCTCAGTTTGAAAGATAAGAACAAAATAAGGAGGGAAAATAGAAAAACTTAGTAGGAAATAAATAAGATTCATGCGAGTTTCAACTGAAATTTTCAAAAAAATTGATGCACTTTAGTTTTAAATCCACATATAGCTACTGTTTAAGTACACAGCGATTCTATTTTTGGAAGTATAGTGCAATTTACTGTGTTAATCTCTCCTCTCGACCGAGTCTAAGGACACCATGCATTAAACTAGAAAATGCAATTCAGTCCATTCCTTGCATATTTGCATAAACAAATTCGGGAAAGGAGAATGGATTTGATGAAAAAAATAGAATCGATTGGACAGAAAAAGATGTCGTATACGGTGGCGTACACATGGAGGGAAGGGCAATTTAACCCCCTTCATGACCAACAGAATTATAATTTTTAATATAAAAGCTTTACCTCGATGCTTTCTTCTATGTATGTTTATTAAAATATTATCCCCCCCTCACATAAAAGAAGTCTGATACCACTGGTCATACTAAAGGTAAAAATAAAAGTAAATAGAACCTCAACATATTGTTTAAATTTTTTGTAACTTTGACATTTGAGCAGCAGCTCATTGAGCATATTTCATTCTCATTAATTTGAAAGATCATTTACGCTTAGAAAGGTCAAACTGAAAAAAACTTTTAAATTTCCTCTTAGTTTTTCCTAGTAAATTCATGAATCATATATCAGTTCAAGTAAAATTACTGTAATTAGAGTTATTTCATTTACGTTATACAATTTGAAGTTTTTTCACCATTTCTTCATTATTATTTAGTGAAAGTGTCGATTATTGAATTTGACGGTTATTGAGTTTCCTTTTTAGAATATCTCATTGAGAACTTCCGGCAGTAGATTACTAAAATAGTGAATAAATGATATGTTACATTAATTAACAATACTTATTACTTTTGAATAGAATGTTTTGAATTACTTATATTACTTATTTTAAATCACTTTACAGAATTTTGTTCCCTTTATTAGAAGAAATTATACAAAATTCCGACAGAAGTGCAAATTGGTATGGTAAGGGGAAAATATCAATTTAGAAGAACAATTCTTTTATGTCATATTTACACCAATAACATACATTTACTCCTTATTTGTCCTACGTGCCGCTGTCACACTTCTTTAGTTATGCTTTCGAAAATATCATTTTCTTTCTCTGATTTCATGTGTTCTTTGTACATAACTTAATTCAACAGTATACATCGCATAGTAAATATCAATGTCGTAAATTTTTCTGTTATTCTTTTAAATTTAAATTTAAAACACCCAATTGGGCCTCTGAAACCGAGATAGGTACCTTTTCGTTCCCACTCCCATTTTTTATTACCGCATAACAACCACACGTGCACAGGTAAATGGTCGTAGCAAGCTGATAAAAGTGGTTTTTCAAGAGATAAGGTTGGTCTTACCGAAGGAAGAATAGCAAAAATTCCAAGATAAGATACCTTACATGTACAGTGAAATAAGTAGAAGAGCAAATAAAAAAAGTCCATAGTTTGCGTTAGCTGAGCTTTAGCAAAATATCAGTGAACAAACTTTCAGTGTCCTCCAAGGATGTAATTTGCACTTGAATGTACTTCATCTAAAAAAGTTCATTGAACAGTTCTGGTAAGTAAAATTTGATTTATTTATGTTTATTGCATTGACAAGTATGAAGTTAGTAAAAAAATAAAGAGTAGTATAGTTGTAAGCTACGTTACTTGTTACGTAACAAACGAATGTTTTGTTCGATTGTGGATGGAAAACCGTTAGAATTTAATGCTTTTTGAATTAATACCTTGATATTTTTTACTCTGATAGCTTTTTTGTTCTTTTATTGTTGTATTTCTTGTCCTTTTCTGTGCTTAATGAATAGAATTTACTTTGAGAATTAAATTATTTGGTATTATCAACAATTGCATTATCATTCTATTTGTGACAATTAAAGTCAACTTTTTCAAGAAGTTAAATATTTAATATGTTTATTCAATAAATGTTTTAATCTAAAACACATCGCCAGAAAATTGAATAACCTTATCAGCAACAAACAAATTTACAAAATTCACTCAGCGTATTTCAATAGAAATTACAAGTATTATACCAGTTATGATGATTCAACTACACATCATTTTGAATACCTGTCATTTGTAAGGAGTGGAAATTGACATTTTAAATAATCGAAGCATTTGTGTAGCGAGGTTTGCTTTTATATTCAGTTTTACATTTTTTTAGGACTTTATTTTGCTTTACCAGTTCTCCTTCCAATGAGTCCATACTCAATAACCAAAATTTTTATACAAATATACAACAGTAGAAGTAAACAGAGCCCTTTTTATTTTAATATATAATGGCATTCTTGGACGCTGATAAAAGAAATTGTTGTTGAGCATTATTGTATTTCCTAAAGGGGAAGAGTCACCAAACCTCAATGTAGTTTGATAAAGATTTAAATTCTTAGTGCGCGGCGATTCAGGCTTAGTGTAATATTTAACTTAGCGAATTTCAGTAGAAATTTACTTATCAAACCTGTTTCTGTTAAATTATTTAGTTCCATCTTTAGTTGAAGCGTACTTTTTTTCCCTCTCTGTATGAAAAAGCCCATGAAATCGCTTCATTAAAATTACTGTTCTCTATTATTATTTTTTTTTTACTTTTACTTGCATAAATTTATCTACTAATTATAGAACTGAAGTGCCATTAAGGTATCCGACTACGTTCGGAATCGTGATTTTGAAAAAGCGTATAAATGGATAATATCTATGATATTTAGTGTCACTTAGAATAGAAAATGTATATAAAATTGTCTTAAGAATATTATCACAATAAAAAAATTATTTAAGTACAAAATTTTGACAAAAAATGAACTTAGAGTGACCAATTTTCAAAATATTCTCATTTTGTGAAAAATGCTTCTTTTACAATAATATTTTGCCTGTATATAGCTCAAACCTCTGTGCAGAGGCTCAACTAGAATTTCTGAAATATATAACTTAGAAGTGGGTTTATCCATGTTTTACAACAGAGGGGAGAATTTTTTTTTAAAAAAAGCCGATAATTATTTCAATTGGTTGTAACTCTGAAAATAATGTGAATTTTTCAAAAATCCTAATTCAGACTCTCTGGAGAAGTCTTTACTTTATACAAGCAAAATAGTATTATTTTAGAAGCTTTTTTTTATAAAAGGAGAACATTTTGCAAAAGGTTATTCTAAGTTAATTTTTTGCCAAAATATTGTATTTAAATATTTTTTTATCATAATGTAACTCTGAAAATAATGTGAAAATTTTCAAAAATCATAGTTGAGCCTCTGTACAGAGGTCTGAGCTATATACAGGCAAAATTTTATTATAATAGAAGCATTTTTCACAAAAGGAGAACATTTTGAAAAAAGGTTATTCTTTTTGTCGAAATATTGTATTTAAATAATTTTTTTGTCAAAATGTCCTTAAAACAATTTTATACATGTATTCTAATCTAAGTGACACTAAATATCCTGAAAATTATCCATTTATGCGTTTTTTTAAAATCACGGTTCCGAACGGATATCTGAAAGTACAATATACTAACGAATGCGCTATTTCAAAGATATCTCTCATATTAGAATTACTCCTTAAGGAGAAAGAAATAAGCTGTTTGGGAAATCTAAAACACTTTTACGTTAAAAAAATAATAAAATTAAAAATTGTTCATTACAAGCCTTCCTTAAAGATAAAAATTAATTGCTGTCATTGTTTAAATAAACAACATCAAAAACAATGCGCTTAATTTAACAAATTAATTGCTCATTTTTTATTTCAGTCACTTAAATTGATATTGTGAGAAATTACATTTGATTTAAGCACTTATTCATAAGTGAATATTATAGTTTTATTTGATTAATAATTTAATGCGATATAATTATTGCATGAACTTTCATGCTTCGCCCAGTATTGGAATAATAAAAATTCAGATAACGTTTTCATTTACTCATTAAAGATCATTAGATATTCGATCAGACTGCATATTTCGATTCAGAGGTGGAAAGTAAAATAAATACAGTATTGCTTATTTTAGTTTACATGATTATTTATGTATATTTTTACTATTTATTTATTTCAACGCAATATTGGAGTATTTTATCCTCAATAATTATTTAAGCTTAATTTAAAGTTCTTACATAATTTGGGAAGTTTGTTCTTATTTTTATTGCTTCATTTAGCACCATTTATTTCTGTTCCCTTCATTGTAATCTTTCTAGTGAAGTAAAATCAATAGAAGAGATCTTCTGTAGATATTTTTTTCTCTGTTCTGTTGATTCTACGTTCCCTTCCTGAAATTTCTTTATGCAAATATTTAAGAAAACTGAAGCTCGCGCATGAGAGAGAACAACGTTTTCTTCTATAAATACATATCATCATGCTTGGATGCAGACTAAGAAGGGATAAGATATAATTAGCGTATGCCATGAGCAAGGTATACATTGCTCTTATTGTAGCTGATTTAAATTAAGAAACGTCGAGTCTGGATTTGGATTTAATCATTAGTTAGTGAAAACTAGTCTTATTGAAACTTGTATTTATTTCCCCATTTGTGTTCAGTTGACTATTTATTTCCTCAAGTTGACTACTTTTGCTACATCTCTCTGGTGAGACATCTTGTAATATATATTGTTTATAACAAAAGATCTACGAAGTTTTACTTCAATCTGTCACGTGGGATCTGGTATGTAAGACCTGGAAATATATTAGCTATTTCAAGAAACCATTGGATTCTAGAAAATTACTTTTTGTCCTTCTAGTACTACATTTTGGACAGTAAACACAGTATTTTACCAATTTCGCATGCATTTTTTTAAAAATTTGTTAGAAACTTTTTTAGTGCTCTGTAATAACTAATAAAATTGCATTGTTTCTTTTAAAATTTAATAGAAAATAATTTGAAAGCGTGTCTTCCAAATTTGACAGAAAAACTTGGGGGAGGAAATTCTAAAGGATATACTCAAAGACATAAAATTCGGATGCAGGCTTATTTCTTATGTTATAATGCAACGGGTTAAGTAACATGTTATATAATTTACATTAAAAGCATATAGCAATTAACATTTAGTTTAGAAAAAACAAAAACAGCATTTTTTTAAAGTATAAATGCGATCTGAAAACAAATCAAAAATTCAATGAAAGGCTGAAAAATATTCAGCAGTAATTAGAAAAAGTTTTGATGGGTATGTTAAATTTTCAGAAGCAAGATTGATTAAAAGGCAACAGATTTTAATGGAAGAAATCATTAAATTTAGATAAATTAAGCGAAGAAAAAGAGAGTACCAATAAAGCTGTACATGTGAAGAATATTAATGGACTGTTTCATAGACAATTTTAATGGAAGAAAGCATTAAATTTAGATAAATTAAGAGAAGAAAAAGAGAGTACCAATAAAGCTGTACATGTGAAGAATATTAATGGACTGTTTTCATAGACAATTTTAATGGAAGAAAGCATTAAATTTAGATAAATTAAGTGAAGAAAAAGAGAGTACCAATAAAGCTGTACATGTGAAGAATATTAATGGACTGTTTCATAGACAATTTTACTTTAAGAAACACTACGTTTATATTCTGCGTGTAGGTTTCAACATTTTGCTTTTTAATCAGAGATTTCTTTTTCTTTTGAATTACAAAAACAAAAAACCCTTGATGGCAAGTTTTCCCAATACAATTTATTCCCCTTTTTAGCAAATATATTATAATCTACAATGTATGCAAATACATGACAGAATACATTTTGCATTTTCATACCTGCATAACTTGGAGCTTTTAAATACAGTGGATATATTGCACAAAGTCTGAATAATTAGTTAATTTTTATAGAATATTGATCCTTAGTTATAGTGATATAAATTATTGCTCAAGGAAAAATTTATACAATCTTTTATTTTTTCTTCATCTTGCCGACAAAGATTTTTTCACGCAACGTTTTCCCACAGTTTTTATCATATGTTGTAACCAAATCTAAATAATTTTTGCTTAAAGAAAACCTTTTTATACAAATACTTTAACATCTCTGGTTTGCTGTTTTAATAAAAATTTAGACTTCCACATTAAGCAGCTACCCAAATGAAACTCCGACCTAATTAAAAAGTTAGATATCAGTTTTATCAAACCAGTACAAACCAGATTCAATTCAGCCGTTGACATTACTCATATCCCCCGAAAAGTAAAGTCTGCGCTAAAACACCATCCTTATTCACAATTGAATATAGTTCATAAGTAAAAGTTGCAGATTATAGAAATATGTAGGTAGAGAAAGGTATAAAAAAACACTTCCTCAATTAAGTAGCTGATTAATTCAAAGATCGATTGAATCACAAGGCCGGTTAGATGGAAGCTTATCAAATGTTTTTTCAATTGGTTTAGATATTGAATTTTATAATTTTATCAAGCTGGAATCTTTCTATTTTAAGTTTTATAATATAAAATATATATATATATATATATATATATATATATATATATATATATCGCAGGAAAATGATGAAATTAGGGCTTTGATCAAATGCCTAAGGGAAATGATCAATTCACGCAAGATGCTAAAATAACGTCTTTTTGAGGTTATTTCCCTGATGTAAGTAAATTATTTGATAAAATCCCCGAACTGTTTGAGTGAAATGATGAAATGAACAAGTCAGCATTTGTAGAGCTCTGTTTTCGCTTGTTACCACTCCCTTTTACCTCCCTCTTCCTCGTCCGTGCCAGGCAGCGCCTGGCTTCTGACCTAACGCACCAAAACAAAATAAGTTTTAGTTTTATTTAGTTATATTCTTTGCATTATCCTTTTTCGATTGATATATCACTTTTGTATGCCTGAAAGTTAAAAACTGGATAAAACTTCAATTGAAAAATGTAAGCAAATTAGATTGATATATCACTTTTGTATGCCTGAAAGTTAGAAACTGGATAAAACTTCAATTGAAAAATGTAAGCAAATTAGGGAATTTGACCACTCTTTCTTTATAAATAAAAAAAGCTGTTTGATAATAAAAAAGCTATTTTAAAAGGGAAATAATAACTAAAAAAGGTGTTACAAATAAAGCAGGATATTTCTAAAGTATTACATTAATGCACATAATTTTTTTAAAAAAAATGTCTGAAATTCTACTACAAATATTCTTTTTATAAAAAATACCAGCTTTATTTCCTAATTATTTTGTTAATTAATTTCGAATAAATAACTTGTAATTCAGTGATCATTGTTGCCTTAATTACTCTACTTTTAATAATGCACCATATTTGCTAAATAAACGCTTTTAAACTTTTGACAATATTATGTCATTTCATTAAAACAGGTTAGGGATTTGATCAAATCACTTACTTTCCTTAGTTAAATCACCTTACAGAGTTCTTATTTTAATATCTTACGTGAATTGATCATCTCTCTTAGGAATTTGATGAAATTCCTAATTTAATCATTCCCTGCGACATATATAACATTATACATTTATTTAGCAACATCATTTATAACAAAAGAGGCGATTTTAATCCCTATAGAAATAAATTCCTTTTTGGAAAAGTAGTAGTAATATACACATATATATTTGTATACAGAAGTATAATTCTAAATTATGTACAACATAAAAATAACTTGGTTAAATAAAAATTAGATATACTTAAAAACTATGAGGAAATTTCCAAAAACTGTATAGAACAAAAATATATTTTTCTAAGAAATTATCTCTGTGGTGAATACATAACAAGTAAGAACTGATTCTATTCACATGTAACGAACTAGTTTATAAAAAAGTTTTTCGAAGTTTTCTGCACGTGGATGACGATACTATTACATTCAGGAAAATAATGATTAAAGATAATTGGCAGCCATTTTAAAAAATAACAGTTAAAAATACGTGTAAGCTCCAACAATTTTCTTAAGTTTTTATAAAATTTTTAATTGCTTTTTTGCTAATTTTGATTAAAATACGTTTTGCATACCTCAAACGAGTTATATTACTCTTTTTCTGTAGAACTACTCTCGAATTCATTATTTGTTCATTCAATTTATGTTTTATTTTTTTATTTTCTGTAAAATTGGCCATGTACTCATTTTACTCTTTTTATGATAGATTTTCGATCACAATTTACTTAAATTATGCAGATTTTTTATCAATACTATGAACACCAGGAATCAGCTCCCGTTGAAACCCGGTTTAACCCCGCTTAAAAACAGTCCTCAGACTGCTATGCTTATCGTGCGAGCATATATACTGAATATTTTGGTGTTTCTGTTGCACAGTTCTTCCTAATAATGTATAAGAGGAAATTTTCCTTTATTTACTTATGTTCAGAAATTTTTCAGATTGTTTGTCTAAGTTTTTAATTTAAATTATATAGCAAGTATATGTATGTAAGTGTGTATATACACATGTATATTATATGCTTTGTCAAGTAACATTCATTTATGTCTAAGAAGTAAAAAAATATAGGCATAGCTATACTCTATAGAGTTAACCAAAATAATTCTTATTGGAAATTGGCAAACTTGGATATACACAATTTTAATAAAAACATATATATTTTAACATTTCTTTTTAACTTTCAGATTTTTTAATAAGTATGACATAGTAAAACAATTAAATCTGAAAAATAGTAATTTCGTAGATGGATTTAAAATTGAGTTTTTATTCCATTATCTCAACATAATAATAGAAAAGATAAATAGATATACTAAAAATGAAGGATTCCTAGTAAAGAGATGTACTAAAAATGAAGGATTCATAGTAAATAAATGTACTAAAAAAATGAAGGATTCATAGTAAAGTTTCAACAATTAAGATTTAAAATAATTATTTGTTGTAAAGAATTTTCAAACTTAATTGAAGAAGTGTGTAATCACTTATTAAATTAAATTTTTTCTTAATACGACAAATAACAATGAAATTTAACGATTTCCATATTTATTGATTTTTTGCATAAATTGATGGAAAACAGAGCGATATTTTGCATTTAAAAAATTTAGAAGCTCCTCGGGCTTTCTCTCTCTCGCTTTGCTAATATTTTTAAAGAAAATCTATTATATATATTATTACAAGGCAATGAGCTGACGAAGCTAAAACGGATGTTTCTGTTGTTGTTTCTTATGCCACCTGATCCCGACTGTGTCAGATCCAGGCCCACGAAATTCATCGTGGCAATGGGCTAGATGTACGCCTGTCGTTGGCCGTAGCCTTGAGCACCATACAGGTGAAAGTACGATTTAGCTCGGTTCCACCCCAATTTAGAGGGGCCTCCCACCACTCTTCCCCTTCCACCAACCTCACGAGAGGACTTGCTGGTCGACGGCTATTTAGAGTACCCCCATGCCGCAAAGGCACTATACGTTTACAAACACCCATGTCTTCTCCGAGATTCGAACCCAGGCCCTACGGCACAGCAGTCAGCGTCGCTAATAACTATACCGGACGGGCGACAGCTAAGAGGGATAAAATACATAAAAATAATCCTGTACTTAAAATGAGGAGATCTGAAAACCCGAACACTGAATCTCAAATAAATAAATAAATAATCTGGAGTAAGGAAAGAATATTCAAATAAAATCAACTGGAACGTGTGTCTTAATACCAGAATAAGATTAAATATCTAAAAATAAAATGATTCATATACATTTACATGCAAATGTATGGGAAAACATAATATTACGTAAAAGTTAAAGTTTCTTTTTGAAAATTTTTGGCTACTCTAAAGTCCTTTAACAGAAATTCTTAAACTATTTTGATTTAAATACCTCAACAAGCTTTTTAATACAAAAACCAGTGTCGACCTTGATTGGTTTGACTTATGAGATTCTTTGAGATACGGTGTAATGATTAAGAAATGACGGAAATTGATGACAGAAGGAAGGAAGTTGTCGGATATTGCAACTCAGAGATGCGATGATAAAAATATGCTATTTATTTCGGAGTGTTGGTATCGGACAAAAAGGTTTAAAGTAATAATCTTTTTTTTTTAATTTCAATTTACAATAGGAGCAAGACAGATTAATTTGATTTTCCTCTAATTAAAGCTGACACGGATTTAGTCTGGGAAGCGTTTAATCAAGTTTTTAGAAGTAATTATTAACTTCTGAGTTTAGCTGAAACCAGCATTTGTGTCTATATCTGATAATAATCTTTCTGTTTTCCTAAATAGAAGCTTGATTTTGTTATATTTAACTGAGAATTTTGTTAATTAGCTAATTAAATAAAACTCTCTCTTGAAATAGCTGCTTTGTCTAGCTTATGTGAATGTTCGAATTCTCGAAAGCTGGACTAATTTAAGCTAATCATATTAAACCCAAACTTTACACTGTGACTTTACTACTCGTATCTTATAAAGCACTGGGTAAATTGATTAAACGCTAAATAAAGCTTAGTAATTACTCAACACTGAGTAATTTCGCTAATGCGATTACAATGAATACCCTATGAGCTTCAAAGACGGTTTTATGTACAAACTTTACTCCTTGCAGAGTATGTAGTAAGACAAAGATCCAGCCCGGACGATTGCGCGGGTTTGGGCAGTTTAGGCATTCTTGTCCATTTAAGACCCAAAATACATTCTTTTATCTTTAAGTATTGCATTATTCCGGTTATTAAGACTATACTAACCCCAGTGAGACTGGGAAAAATAATTTTAAAAAATTTCTATCCCCGTGGAACGTTAAGTGTTACAGCACGAACGTGCAAGCTGGATTCTAAAGGGTTATAAAAACTAAAAAGGGTAGAATATTTTTCTTTCTAGAGCTAATTAGCCTGATATGAGATATATTTGTCTGAAACCTGAAAGGTAGAATTAGTTTTAAGAAATGACTTTTACAAAGGGATCAATGGGTTAAACATGTCACCACGCCTCAGTATAATGAATGAAAACTATTTACCATTGTCCAGAAAGTACCAGTAATTCTGTTAGCAAAATAATAAGTACAACCCCCTTTTGTCCAGTATTGGCAGTCAGCATCACACATAGCCCTCATGTAGTTCCACAGTGTGGTGTTAATAAACAACCAAACCAGCCCTGATGGACTTCTCAACAGATAATTTTAATGAATCTTTGATTTCGTATGAAATCAAAGCTCAAAATTATTTTATAGTTTAAATCTATATATAAATGTGATGAGAGCGAGAGACATTTAACATACCCTATACACAATATTATTAATATTAAGAATATAACATAATTAATTATTGATATCTTGTTATTATAAAATATACGAATTTAAAAATTAATGTACATTTAGATTATTACAAGAGACGCATTTCTTCTTAATATATTCTTATTCTAAGCAGAGGAATTTTGGGAAAAATCCCAGTCCTTAAAATTAAATTATAACACTATTTTCCCCCCAATCCTTTTAGACAAAAAATAATCACATTCAAATTTTTTACTCATAAATAATTTTCTTATTATTATATTTCTTGTGTTCAAAACCTTCTTTTCAAATTAAGAAAGCAAATTAACTTTTTAGAAAAAAATTTGTGCAACACTGAATAGTTATAAGTAATTAATGTTTAAAATGTTCAATGTAAACTTTTAAGCCAAAGTTCATTGAAACAAAATTATTCGAGGTTAAAATAAGAGATTAATTAATTATTTATATTTGTCCCTTTATATATTTTTTTCAATTTTTCATAATGTAATATAGACCATTATTCCTTTACTAATCGTTATAATTACTTTGATCTCAAATGGTTCTCTTTATAATTATACTAACAAATCGAAATCTTTCTATAAATTATTTCACTACGAATCAGTTTATATTAAAAGGCTTTTATGTATTTCAGTACTTTTGTATTTTTTTGTATTTAAATATTTTCGATAATTTTGACGTGCGATTTTAAGTTTTAAAAATCAATCATTTTTTTAACTATTTTTGGCTTTTATTTTTTGCAATATTAATCTATCAAAAAATGTATTATTGGAAAAAATATTAATTTGGTAGGAGAAAAATTAATATATCAATATATAAACAGTAATTTACCTACTTGTGCCTTTTTGATCCTCAAACTTCAGCGGTTATGAAAATATCTTTTACTGAATTTATAAAGTATTTTCATCCTGGAAGCATGAATATCCAATAAATTTTTATATTTAATGTTTCTGTGTGTGTGTGAGTTCAGTATCAATTAAAAAACTAATTTTGGGAATGGGGGCATACAGATATACTTTCCAGTAACATACTATTTCAACTCACCTCTGAAAGAAACCAATTTTACAATCCAAAGCATGTAACTTAAAAGTTTCGCTGAAATAGGTGATGATTGTAATATTAAAAATTGTACGGCTTAATCCAGTGCTTCTCAAACTTTCAATACTGGCGCCCCCCTTTTCAATCACAATTTTTATCGCCCCCCTTATACATAATAATTTACTGAATGCAATAATAATGCACTTTTACGATAAAGCAACAATATTTATTATAAACCGTACAAATTCATGACATAAGTATTAAATTTTGTATATGTTACTTTTAAGCAAAAAAAAGTTCAGTAATAGGATAATTACTAAGTTATTTTTCCTTTCTCTGATTTTTAAATTGGAACATATTACAAAATGTGGTGGTTACTTAGAAGACAAGATATAGATATCAGCTAAATATAGAAAATGAACTCAGAGGGTCAATTTCTTATCTTAAAACTCCTTTCAAAAACTTTGCTCTGTAAGACAAGCCCATGAAAGTAGCTAATAATTATTAAATTTGTTCTAAATTTAGTATTAATTAATTAGTCATAAAATACTCTGTGCACCACTCATACATTAAAAGCAGTGTGTTTCTCAAACTTTCAATACTGGAGACCCAATTTTCAATCATAATTTTTGTCTCGCCCCCCTGTACAACAATAATGTATTTACTGCAATAAAAATGCACTTTGAGAGAGAGGGACGCTAAAGTTACAATACGATCTTAATTATAAACCGTACAAATTAATACGATAAGTATATTAAATTTTGTGTATATGTAACTTTTAAGTAATATATATTTTAAGAAAATTACTTAAAATATATATTACTTAGAATTATGTTATTTTTCTTTCTCTAATTTTTAAATTGAATAGATCGCAAAATGATGTATTTAATTAAAGATTTATTTCCTTCAGCATTCATTTCTCAAAGTACAAATGTCATTAGAAAATAGTCTAGTCAATGTCGCACACATCTGGCATTATCCATCACATCTGGCATTATAGGGTACGTTTGCGTGAGTCTGGGCAACCTATCGGACGTCTGCGAAAAACATGTAAAAATGCTTTTCCTCGTACAATTCCAGTCAGTTTAGGTCGACTCGATACTCCTATAGCTACCGAATCTAGCTTGAATGTACATTTTTTTTAATTTCCACGTTAATTGTAATTCACGGTAATTAAGTATTTACGGCAGTAGATTAAAACAATATCATACATACATTTTTAAGTCGTAAGCAAACATTCGACCATAATAAAGAATCAACAAGTACACAGACGAACGAGCATGGTTCCGAAAATTAAATCAAGGCGATCTTCTCAAAAATACTTAAATTTTGGATTTACCACTACTGAAGTAAATGATGGAAAAAAAGCCCCAGCTCGATATGTATTAAAACTTACAAACCTGTAGAACAACATGTGAAAGTTGTTTTTAAAACATGTAAAATCATTTAGCTATGTTGGCAAAGAATTTTAAAAAGTATTTTCTGGATGAGGACAGCTTGGTAGCAAGTTACGAGTGGATTAGGGATCTATTTCAAGATACTCCAGAAGGGCTCTCAACTTCCGAAGAAGAAATCTTCATAGATTTCACATCCAGTGAAAAATTTTTGTAATAAATCGCTCTTTGAATTTGGGGTAGAGGTGGATGAGGAATTATCGGTACTGAAAACAAAAGCACTTCGTATACTATTACCATTTTCAACATCCTACCTTTTTCAAACCGGATTTTCTGCAGTCGATGCCTTGAAGACAAAATATAGATCTCAGCTAAATATAGAAAAATAACTCTTTAAGTGTCAATTTCTGATATTAAACCTTCCTTTGAAAAACTTTCCTCTACAAGACAAGCCCGTGGAAGTCCCTAATAATTATTAAACTTGTTCTTAATTTAGTAATAAGATTGATTGAATATTAACGTCGCCCTGTTCAGCTGCACGAGGGCTTTTGACGACGGACCACGTAATTTTGAACCATGGTCAAGTGACGTGGATGACACCTGAGCTGGCACCCCTCTCTCCTAACTACCACACCACACCAACGGGAAAACGTTTCAACTCTCAACAGATTTAACTTGCATCGCTGCCCTACACGGCGGGTCTTTAGTGGTACTGGGCTCGAACTCGTGACAAGGCAAGCCACGATCCGATACCTATACCACTCGGCTACCACGGCCAAATTCAGTAATAAGAAATTATTTATAAAATACCTTCTTCAGTACTGATACATCAAACGTATACTGGCTGAAACGCCGACTCTTCGCACGAGTTCATTTTTTAAAAAAAATCGAAACATTATTCTTGATATAATAGCTGAACTGTAAGGAGAGTAAAACTGTGTGCACGACATTGTATACAAAAATGTAAAATGATTTTTTTTTAGATAGATGATATAATTGTAAATAACTGTTTAAAAGAACTGTAATTTTAAACCTCACTCAATTAGCATTTAGAATTAATGTTAAATTATGAAAAAGAATATAAAATTCCGATGAAGAATAATTGTGTTACTTTTTAACATTTAAAGCGAGAAGACTTCAAAATGTTTTAACCCGGGAGCAGGCGCGTACTCGATACTAACATTAATGGTAGTGCGGGGGACTCAGTCACCTCAATCATTTGTTTAGAATTATTTTTACTGTACACGATACAAATCGGAATTCTAGTGAATATTTTAATTTATAGAAAGTATACTTACCTTCTTTCAAGGACTATTCAATTCTTTGATGATTTGAGAAAAAATCCAATAAAACTGAACTAAAATGATTCAAAAGTATAAGACCATAATAAAGGACGCAAATCACACACTTTTCAATTATCCTACAGAAATGTTAAACCAATCAATTCTTTTCCAAATATCGCAAAACCCAATTATTTACAATTTCCCTAAGCGAAAAGCAAACGCATAAAAGATGGGAGGGAACTAATATTGATAATAACCATATAAGATTGAAGGTCAATCAAATGATTAGCAAACGTACTATGCAGCCTGGCTGAAAAGTGAATCATGACTTCCTTTTCTTTTTCTACAACTAATATACAGTATTTCAGTAATAATTACAGTGGTGAATTGTTTATCTTCTTAGAATTTTTCTCAGGGTCTGGGTTTCCTTTTTTTCTTTTAACGAGTAATATTTTATGTTAAAACGTAATAAAAAAATCTCTCATTGAGGAAATACAGCAAATAAAACAAAATGTTTTTTTTTCTTTAATTTGGTTTTGGGATCAAAGATAGATATTTGATGACGGAAAAAAGCCAGATAATAAACATAAATTATGTCAGTGTTGTTGTGTGTATTTTTTTTTTTTTTTTATTATGGAAGAAAGCATTTTGTTTTACTTCTCATTCCGGTTATTTTTTTAAAAAAAAATCTTTAAATTTTCGATACGCTCGCACCCCCTTGAAGGGTCATCGCTCCCCCCAGGGGGGCGCGCCCCACACTTTGAGAAACACTGGCTTAATCAGTTATTGTAATACCAATGATTTAGACTATAAAATCTTGAAAACTGCAAAATAAATAATTAAATAACACTGGATTAAAAATCTATGTTCCATGACAGAGAGATACACAAAGGAAGTCACAGCTATTTTTATCAATAAACAAAGGAAGTAAACAATATACCAGTACTAAAAAAACCGTTTTACAGCTATCTATAAGACAGTGAAGCGTTTTTATCTTGGAACTATGAAAAAAAAAAAAGGAGGCGACACAAATCTGATCTAAAATCTCGTCTCTAAGCAAGTATGATTGTTATTGAATTGCGAAACATACGCCTTATGGATTCAACTGTAAGGCAATAACATACATCAATAAAAAGATTACAATGTGAGACACTTTAACAATAGGTTATGTTACTTGACCTTTTTTTTTGAAAAAAAGAACTTTGAACCTTTTTTTTTTTTGCCTTTTTTTCAATGAAAGCCGAGGAAGAGGTCCACTGATAAACTTGATCTAAAATCTACAACTTAGTAACATTTCTCAATCTTTATCAAATAATCTTAAACATATAAAATCTACTGACATTCTATTGAAGATCATTTCAAATGAATTTTCCAAACGGAATTATGGTCACTAAATCTCCAAAGTTATAACGTTTGAATCTTTGCTTTTTCCTTTATAAGCGTATCTTTAAACCTCCGGTGGTTCTATTTTCATACCTTGGAAATGCATAAAAAGTTTCATTGTAGAGTTTTAAAAATTCCGTTCTGAGCAGAAAAACTGGTAGGACTTAGGGCTTTTTTTATTACAATAGCTACATTATTAAGGGATTCAATATAATATATT
The DNA here is from genome assembly GCA_019973935.1 of Trichonephila clavipes. Lineage (NCBI taxonomy): Eukaryota > Metazoa > Arthropoda > Arachnida > Araneae > Nephilidae > Trichonephila > Trichonephila clavipes. Next base: position 338,939 of record BMAU01004252.1, read on the forward strand.
TTGCTTATTTTTTTTGTTTGTTTTCAGGTAAAATTACGAGAAGGCATTATAACTTCTACCATGAAGGCTCAAATAGTTTTTATTGTGTTCTTGGGTAAGCAGAATGTTATGTATTTTTATTATTTACTTATTATCATTCTTTGCTTGTAAGTTTTTATAGTTCTAGTTGAAAAAGATAAATTTCAAGTAAAATGTTTTTTTTTAAGAATTATAATCTGAGATCCCGTAAAGCATAAATTGATTGAACTTACAAATATGAATACTGAATCATTCTGCTTTTATTACAATTTAATAAAAATAATTTTAAAAAAATAATTTTCGTGACGAAAACTTATAATGAAAATAAATTAGAGAATATTAATGGAGCTTCAAAAAAAAATTATAAAACATTTGCTTAGAAAAAAAAAAGAAACGAACCTTACAGTAGTCGCATATGATGTGTAACATCTGACATGTTATCGCGGTAAATATGCAATAGTAACTTAAATCCTGAAAAAAATTAATCCAGTATGATTGAAAATAATTTTCTATCGAATAATTATATCTTTAATGAAAATTTTATTTAGGAGTAATGCAATTTTTTATCAAAAATATTTATTCTTGTTCAATTTGGGGAAGAGTGGATACAATAGACTTATGATAAGTAAAATAGGACACATATACTTGTGATTTCAAAGTATTTAAAAACCGTTGAAAAACAACGTCAATAACAGTACCTAAGTGGCGTAAGAAAACGAAATCGAGTTTAAGAATTCGAATCTTTTTAAATGCTAACATTAACAATATAAAAAAACAACTACTAGAGATGGATTTCGCATATATTCTACTCTGGATTTACTCATCTCTGCAAATCACAAAATCATGAAAATTTAATTAGCTTGGTAAATGCTTAATTTTTAATCTCGAGAAAACTTTTTTTAATCACAATTAAAAGTATTATATTGACAGCGACAGGAATTAACCTTAAAGTATGAAAAAGATACGCACTAAAATATTTATTTGAATAATTCTATATTACTTACTAGTATTTTCTTAATAATGTAGAAATTTCTCAGACGCTTAACAGTAAATATAATTATTAATAAGTAAGTTTATTCTGAGAGAATAAGAATTCGAATCTTGCAAAGACTGTAATTAAAGAATTATTACTTCGGTTTACTCAGTTCAATTTTATTTCATGGGTTTCAAATTCAAACTAAACAACATTAATAAAAAAAAATCACAGTTACAATTACATTACAGCAGTTAACAGTATTAGAAAATAACGAGAGGTTTTTCTCCTCCGAGCTGGCTGGCTGATTGGTTAAGCACGCATCCACTCGGCGGAAAGAGTGTGTGTGTGTGTGCACTATTGTCCATCTATATTTACCATTCTCGTTACAATCTTTTGGAAAAAATGCTAACTTTAACAATATAAAAAAAATATCTACTCATTGGTCCAATCAAATAGCGTGTGCTTACGTCACTTCCTGTTACCCATTTCCGTCCCTTTTCACAAAAATCACCCCTGCAAATATTCGGTAATCGAGAGGAAAGATGTTACACATAAAAAACAGGGTTTACTTATACATAAAAGTATGTATTTATTTTCGTTATAAGTAAAGAGCCTAAATGTGTTACTACAAAATTATTTCTTATTAAAAAAAAGGAATAATATGCGCTTTAAGAAAACTTTTTTTTCAAAACGGAGGTACTTTTTTCCAAGCAGAAATACTTTTAAACGAAGAATTTTATAAATGAGTTCAAAATCATATAAAATATATTTATATGATAAAAGAATATGATTTAAAAAGAATATTATTTAAAAAATTTCACCCAGTTTTTTTAAAAATCAATGGCATCACTAAGGAGAGTGAAATGATGATAATATTGTATTATATTCTCAGAAAATCTAACATTCGATGACTGTTTTCCTTTTTTTTTCGAGTGTAATAAATAAAATTAACTTAAAACTATGTTATGAGAAAAAGCGAGAAAGTCTTCTCGTGCATATTTCTCACGCATTGCATCGTAATAATACATTCAAATGCTGAAATCGTTTGTGTTTGAAACCGAATGTATAATCTCATTTGTAAGTATTGAACAAAAGTTTGAACTCTCATGCTTGCTGAAATGTGAAAATAAGTACTAATTATTTTTCGGTAATCTTTCTTACAGTTTGTATTACTGCAAATGTGTAAGTATGCTAACTATGTTGCTTTTCTTGAACATTTTACGAGCAAAGTTGTTATAAAAGAAGTATTGCCAATTCATATACACATATAAAACCAATATATTTACAGTTATGCTAAAATTATTATTGTCTTATTATTAAAGTATTATTATTATAGTATTATTATTATATAGCAGTATTATCATTATAGTATATTATTATATAATAGTATTATATTATTATTATAGTAGTATTATATTATTATTATAGTAGTATTATATTATTATTATAGTAGTATTATAATACACTCTGTCGCAAAAAAATATATGCACCCAGAAGAAATTGAGCTACATTCACGAAATTTGGTATGCATGTAGTGTATATGAAAATAAACAAATGATTAAAAATTCAGAACAAAATATCATTTTATTAAGCGGTTACAGCTTGCAAAAGGTTAAAAATCAGTAAGTAGTAAAGCCACCTCTGGCAGCTATACAAGCCGAAATTCGGCGTGGCATCGATTCAATTAAATCACTTATGACCCCCTGTGGAAGATCCTGCCATAGTCTTTGCATCTGCGCAGTTAATTCTCCTGTATCTCGGAACGGCTGCAGTTGCCTTCCCAGCGCGTCCAGACATGCTCTATTGGCGAAAGATCTGGTGATCTGGCAGGCCATGGTAGGACGTCATATCCTTGAAGACATTGTTGGGAGAGTCGCGCAGTATGTGGACGAGCATTATCCTGTTGATAAATGGCACCTGGGCGACTTGATAGCATGGGTAGCACAATCGGCGTTAAAATATCGTCCACGTATCTGCGAGCTGTCAAAGTGCCTTGAAGGACCACTAAAGATGATCGTGTGTCCCAAGAAATTGCTCCCCACACTGTCACACCTTGTGAAATTGCTGTATGCCGCTCGACAATAAATGCCGGATTGGACCGCTGGCCGGTGCGCCTCCAGACACGTGTGCGGTGGTCATCATCACTGAGACTGAATCGGGATTCATCACTGAAGATGACACGTCTCCAGTCTGTCACACTCCAAGTTGCCCGAGGTCGGCAAAAATCCAGTCGACACTGCCTATGATGTGGGGTCAGTGGTAAGCGTCTTAGCGGACGTCGGCTCCTCAAGCCAACTTCGGTCAGTCGTCTCCTTATGGTTTCTCTTGATGGCACTGGATGTCTGGAAGGAGGTAAGTGACGTTGAATCGATGCTAGCGACGTTGTTGGTGCCGAAGTGGCCACTCTTCTGATTGCACGATCCTCGCGATCATTTGTGTTCCTGGGACGTCCTGACCCTCCGCGACGGTACACTCTACCTTCTGTGATCCACTGTTGCCAACACCGAGCAACTACCATATCGCTCCGACCGAGGTGGCGGCCGATACGTCTATTCGACCAACCTGCTTCTCTGAGGCCTATTATACGGCCCCTATCAAAGTCCGTCAGCTGCTCGTACTGCCGCCGGTTACGTCTTAGAGGCATCCTAAGTCTCATTATCGTCTATCAAAGTCATCAGATTCGTTTGGATAGCCGTACGGCGCTCGTACTCATGCTTTTAAACTCTCCCAGTTGCGCAACTAATATGCGCATAGCACACTTAGCCTTGTCTCATTGGCTTCGAAATTTTAATCATTTGCATATCTCTTACCAGACTACATTCTTGCCGAGTTTCGTGATTGTAGCTTGATTTCTTCTGGGTGCATATATTTTTTTGCGACAGAGTGTATTATTATAGTACTATTATATTATTATTTTAGTAGTATATTATTATTATTATATAGTATTATTATCATATATTATATTATTATTGCTAAAGTATTTAATGATTCTACGAGCATTTTAGTATAGTTTTATTTTATTTTGTTCAATATTGTTCATATACTTCAGATACATTTTATAATATTGTGTTTGACGAAAGTTTACCATGTTTTCACAACCCTTTATGTTTTTGGATTGAATTTCATTTATGAAATCTTTACTTACTTGTTTATCCTGGAATTCTCTCGAATTTAAATTTTTAGTTAAAACTAAATGAAAATCTGACTGAAAAACAATGTAATCTTAATCAGGTAGCCAAAAAAAAAAACCCGTACCACAAGAAGCGAGTCCTAACTAATTCGGTTGCAGCAAAGTAGTCCGGGAGTGAAACGAGGAAAATTTTGGGAATAAAAAGTTAGGATGCATTGGTGTCGAGAGGAGCTTCTGTGATTGGCTGACCAGAAGGATCAGTTAAAATAAGTAAAGTAGTCTAGATTTTGGAAGAATTGTAGAAAGTCCATAGAGTCTTTAATTACATTCATGAATTCAACGCGGCTGGTAGAGTGTATTTTTAAGGAAGGCAAATTACCACTGACCCGGACTTCTGGTTGGTGAATTAAATGATTAGTTAAGCCAAGTTTTATAAAATATAGCAAAAATTAACTTTTAAGATAAGCAGAAAGAAAATCAGAAAACAATTAAAATACACACTTCCGTTGAATATATATTTTTGAAAAATACGCTTTTTTCATAAAGGAAAGTAATGCATTCTAGAAATAAAATCAATCATCACAGTGAATCATTTTCTCAGTAAAGCTGCCAGTTGAATCAAATTTATTTAAGATGGCATATGTTAGAAAAAAGTATTTGAAATACTTGTATAAAAAAAGTTTGACTACTCCTTAAGATACTAAATAGATTTCTACCAATGCTTTGTGTTACCGAAGCTAATCTAATAGGTTTCCTTATTTATTTTTGTTTAAATTTGTCTCTGAGTACTATATTAAAGTTTAAGAAGTGTTTTCACTTATTTTTCAATGTTCTTTTCACACCAGTATTATCCCCTTTCTGCATAAAATTCGTGAATCATCTTCTACAGAGCTCAGAAACATGTAAATGCATTCTCGCAGTGTGATATTAAAAATGTGTCAACCTGTAATGCTACATAAAATTGTTTGTCGTTTTCCCTATTCTTTTTTTAAAGGTTTCTTTCGCCATTTTACAGCTTTACTCTTTCAGTATGAGATAATTATAAGCAAACATCATTGTTGCTATTTCAAAATTGTTTGGAGAGGTATGGTAAAATGAAAAAATAAAGAAACCTTCTTTCTTTTAGGAAGCAGTTCAAAGTGCCGCTAGAGTATTTACACCATTATCAGGAATCTTGATTTTATATTTTCTGTATAGAGATAGATAATAGACTGTATTTACAGAGTTTCTATGCACTTGTAGAAATCTTTTTACAGATAGATAATATGTGACATATGAAGAATTTGACTGTACATGTAGATGTTCTGTTCAGATAGATTAGACTGGTACATATTTCGTTGTTCAATTGTATTGTTTCACGTTTTGTTTAAAGCTCTGGTGTGAATGATTTTTTTATATTATTATTTTTGATTTATTGTTTTTGACGATCTTTCATGTTCCGAAATTTTTATCCTTGTAATGTATAACTTAAGGTATTTTCTTACCTATTGCCCTAATTGATAACTGGCACAATAGCAATTAAAACTCTTGAAGATCCAAAATAAAATATTTTTCTAAGAATATTCACACAATAAAACGGGTACAAACCGACTTAGAGTTGACAAATTTTTTTAAAAAAAGGAATCAATATGAGTGAAGTAAATAACACAAAGTTAACTTACAAAATTTTAATTCCTTGTAAAGGGGGCGTGAGTGTAAAAAATTCTCATCTGTGTCCTATATGTTCCAGAAACTTTGCATCTAAGATGTCTGTAGCTCGACACTTAAAGGTACATAAGGAGGCAAGATATGTATGTATTAAATGCGGAAAAATATTTGAAAAGATGGGTCTTTTAAAACTCCACTTAAGAACTCATATTGAAAGACAGTGCAAAGTTTGTCAAAAGGTGTGTGCGACTGAGGGTGGTTTGAAGAGACATTTACTAAAACATATACAACCAAACCTTCATGTTTGTACTAAGTGTGGTAAAAACTTTAATAGATTAGACAATTTAAGAAGACATTGTCTTATTCACTCAGATGAAAAGCCTTATACATGTAAAGAATGCCCTCTTTCTTTCTCTCATGAAACTAATCTTAAATTGCATTCACTTATTCATAAACCAGAAAGAAATCATATTTGTGAAATTTGCCAAAAGACATTTAAGAGGAAACAAGATATGAAACGTCATAAAGTGGTTCATAAAGAAAAAATCTATGTATGTGATATATGTGGTAAGAAATTTAGAGAAATAAGGAAATTAAATCGACATTTCTGCGCCTGTAATCCAGAGAAAACTTATTTGTGTGAAATTTGTAATAAGACATATGTCACCAATTCTGGTTTTAGAACACATTTACTAACTCATACAAATGAAAAACCTTATTTTTGTGACTTTTGCAATATGACTTTCGCTATAAGAAAAACTTTGAAGAAACATTTACTACGCATTCACAACATTGAGAACTTCTTAATTCGCAAAGCTTGATAGATAATTTTACGAACCAATACAATTGAATACAGATGCATGATTTTGTGAAAACCTTACATGTATTGTAGGAGTGGAAGCATATATAAACCTTAATTTAACAATGCATTTTGAGAAAGCCTTAAAGATTTGTACTACATAGTATTGAATCTTCTTACAGAAAATGCACTTACAAATAATTTTCTTTCAGTGTGTGTGCACCATCCGTTACTTTTCAAATACCTTTGTCTATTTGACTTATTTTTCTTTAATTTTGTTGTACTAGCCACTGACTAGATGTAGACTCATTATTAGCGTAATTATTTGTTATATAAAGTTATTCCTTTAATTTTCATGTAATTTCATGCACTATTTTTCAAAGGAAAAATACTTGAACTCTTCTAAAAAATTTGGAGAAAACTTTTATTCTTTGAATGAGGTTTTATCTATACTAGTTTTGATTGATAAGTAAAAGGAAAGCAATAGCTAGGTAAAGATTTCCTTGTTTAATCAGGTAGGTTTATGGTACCGACACACGCACTTTATAATGAGTCTGCGTATTTAATAGCCCCTTTTGCATGCATATACTTTGCGAGCCACCGAAAAAACATTTTTAAAGTTCATAAATATCAAAGCCTAATTTATCGTATCAATAATATAAGGCTCAAACTTTTATAAAATGATTACACTGAAAATTTATCTCTATCTGTTAAATGTGAGTAAAAAAAGATTCTGCGTAATCGCTATTGTAAATAATAATTGCTACAACACATCTATACATGAAAAGAAAGAAATTTTTTAGAAGTCTTTTCTTGCCGTTTCTATATGTCTTCAAAACTGACCTACTGTTGTGTCAAGCTTAATTTAGCAATTATCAAGTGTATGAGATTAGGTGGTAGAGAGAGTTTTAGGGAGTGATTTATACATGGAAGAAAAGTGAAATTTAATAGATTGAGGGCTTATATTGCATGTTACATTGCATTTGCAGTTGCATTTTATATTACTGGCTACTAAGATGTGACGATCGCGAAGTTGCTGATAAATTCAAGACTGTTCGTAAAAATGATACAGTTTCCCGCGTTTGTTCAGGTGCAGCTTTTTACGAAGCATTGAAACTTCGGATATTTGTGAAATGGAGTTTGTTTTTTTACCAGTGCGTGTCTTGGAAAAACTGCTTTACAACACATTACTTCAAACGATGTATGTTTAAAAAGATGTTGGGTGATGTAGCCTAATTTTCGTAATAAAGTTCTTCATATTACAGTATCTAAAAGTAGTAAAGAACACAAGCTATGTCTATCTGGTTTATAGTTCCATGGCGTACGACTACTGAAATAGATTACATCATTATATTTGAGCAAACATTGGTTCTTCATTGATACATTTTTAAATATAATACAAGCATCAATTTACTTTGAAGAATAATGAACTGTAATAATAAGCTTCAATTAATTCTCTACTAAGTGAACATTTTTGTTTAATTATTTCCTTTTTTGGATGAGTTATAATTAAACTTCTTATACTGATGAACGGTCAGAAAGCCCGATTCTAAGAAGCTCTTCAAAACTCTGTTCTTTCGTTTAATGGACATCATTAGAACGTATGAATGTTATTAGAAAATGTAAACTGATGTACTAGTCCCATTCACTTACGTTATCATGATTTGTATCTTGCTCTTGGATTATTTTAGATTATCTCAGCAGTGTATCCTAAAACTAAATGAATTTTGTACTATTTAAAAACCATTACAAATATTTTAATTGCTATGTTTTTAATTATTTGTATTGCATATTTTGTTTTTATGTAACATGTCTCTACTTGAAACGATGTAAATTACAAATGCATTAAATAAAATTTGATTTTGTTTTTCATACAAATTGATTGCTGATTTACTTCTCCGAATAAAGAAATAGATTCTTTCTCAGCAATTTCTTAAAATAAAAAAATATGGCAGCACTGATTTCATAGATATTTAAAAACATTTGTCTCTCTCATTCATCTGTGTGTGTGTGGATATAATCCCAATAATTTTTTTATCATGTTCAAGATAACACGTAAAAATCTTTTAAGCTTCAAAGTTGACATAATCTATAGTAAAAAAATTTAGAATTCAGGTTTTAAAATTTAATTAAATAAATAATGTTTCATTCATTTTTCACTTTTGAAATCGTTTCAAAAGTATTCGTTCACCAAAAATTTTGAAACAAATTTGTTCATTCTTGAAATCTTAAGAATTTTAGAATTAATTAATTAAATTAAATTTTCAACCATTATTTAGAAATCAATTTTTATAACTAAACCTTTGGACTTTAAAATATTATTGAGGGAGTTATATTTCTGATGCGTAGGTTTACCTGCGTCTAAAACAAATATATAAGTTTTCAATTAAAATGAATCACTGACAGAAGATATCATGATCTAAACAATGCATTATATTTGCACAAAACAATTAAAATTAAATATTTTAAAGAGATTACTTTATAATCTTTTTTTAAACTATGCAATTCAGAACTTTTAAACAAATCCCAAAATGCTGTGAACAACTGTTTGAGGCATTAAAATGAGTATGGTATGAAAAATTTACCTGATTTGTCGTTAAAATAGCACAGTGGCAAAATAAACATTTGACAGAAAATTAAAATGCAGATGGGGGCTGGTTAATATGTATATATATATATACACCGTGTCTGAAAAAGATTGTCCGAATGTGGTCACCAGGTGCTTTTGCCTTTACATAGGCAATCTGTCTTCATTGTGTATGTCAACGTTTAATTGAGTTCTTGTCCGGTGGACAGACCCCAAAATGTCGCTGAAAGTTGTGTTGAACTGTGATAACAGACATTGTTTTTGCGTATTTCACAGCACAAAATGCCTTCTGTGCTTTAATGGGCGCCATGTTGACAATTTTGCGCACACAAGAAAGACGGATATTTCAAAACTTGGAGTATCCAGTAGCTTTCATGCCAATTTTCACCACTCTCTACACGGTGGATACCTAGAAAAAAATTAAGAAGGGTAATTTCGGGCATTCTTTTTCGGACGTGGTGTATATATTTTATTTCTCAGTACTTCCTCTGTTATATTATCCAAATTCGTGATTTATTAAATATTTAAGAATTTAAACATTTTGCAAGTATACTTAAAAAATCACTAAAATTATTGTCAATCTCTAAAAGAAAAAGCCTTTAACTCTCTAGATAAGAATTGGCATCGAAGGCTAACTAATATATTGAAGCTGGTAGTGAGTTTTATAACTTAAATTAAATTCATCTTATGTAACTATTATGTTCCTGTCATTACGTTACAGTCAGAAGCTTTTGAGTAGCTGTTCTAAAACTTTTCTCATTGCATCTTTTGATTAATTGTTAATTAATGTCGTGCTAGAGAGAAAGCAACATAAGACTATTAGCGACGAACCTTATAATTTTGAACAAAAACCAAATGACGAGGACGATACCTTATCTAATACCCCTTCATCAAACTTCAACACCAATATAAGAACTTTGAGCCATGACAGATTTAACGTGTAACAGCTGCTGCACACGACGCATCTTCATTAGTGGTGCAAGAACTCGAATTCTCATCTTGATAGAAAAAATGCCTGTCGTTAGTTTGGAGCCGCGACCCTCAGCTAATGTGCTAGCCACTACTTCTTTCGATTTCGGTTAAATCTGGTGCATCTTTTGTTGATACAATTATAATTCTATACAAAAATACAGTGTCTTTATAATAGGATTACCGAGGATTTGTATAGCGGAGTAGATGGCTTTGACAAACTGAAGACTTCCATGCATGGTTAAAACAACAAAAATCATTAATTCATGTTTAATCATTATGGATTGACTTTGTTTTTACTGTGAAGATCTTAGATAAAATTCTCCTGAATCAATCAGTTTAGTCAACATTTAGTAAACAAACAGTTGAAAAAATTATTCATCGAAATATTGAAATTACAAACATATAAATATTTTTAAAGAGTTTGTAAATTAGACAAAAAATAAATAAATTGAATGTAAAGAAAAATATTAAAATACTAAGACAGCATAATTACTCGTTTTGTGAAAGAAAATACAAAGTTTTGCAACTTTGTATTTTCTTTCCAGTTTACAGAAAGATAAGAAATTTTCAAAATTTTGCAGGTATTTTAAAGTATAAATCTAAGGATTTCTTGTTTTTTAGGGCTCTTTCTGACATTTATACATATTTATTGAGAGCGAAAATGTTTATTCACCTAAAATAGCAAATAAGCTCTAAGAAAGGGAAGATAATTACACTGGAGCTAACCAGAAGCTTGAGAACATCTGATACGCACGATTAAATATTAAGAGTAAATTTTCTTCATCCACTTTCAAAAAGTTCAAAATCAATTGAGTTACCCCTCGAGGGGGAGATCATTCTATTTTGGTTCTGAAATATCATGTTCGTGAGCTCGGTGCCACGTAAGCCGAAAAATAAATTGGTTACGTATTCAAAGTTCAAGTACCACTCCTTATTTCAGTTTTGATATTTGTATTATTACGACACGAATACACACAACATTAAATATTCATTAAAAAATTTATATTTTGTGGGGAAGCACACCACCGGTTTCGGGGCAATCAATCAATCGGTTAAAGTTTTTTACAGACTGTTTGAATTCCCCATCGTTTTAACAAGGTTCATGCAAATTTCCCTCTAGGGATTATTGTAGACCAAGTCGCCCTACACGTAGTGAGTGTTGTTTTTGTCAAGTTGGGGCACCAAGTCCTGGTGCCACTAAAGATTCATCGTATAGAAGGGGAGTGATCTTTAACTTCCTCAAAGTATGCTCCAAGTCCATACATTTGCGTGGAGTGGACATTTAGAAAGTGGGATGCCAACTCGTTGTTTTCGTCATTTGATCGTGGTTCAAAACTATTAGGCATGTCGCCAAAAGCCTTTGTTAATCACTTTGTCATTGTTGCTTCTGAGCAAGATTTTAATAAACAATAAACCAATTAGTCCTGAAATACCTAGCGAGAGAGAGAGAATTTAAATTTATCATGAACTGTTTAGATATTTTTTTCTTAAAATTAAAAAATAAATACAGAGAAAAAGGCCAAAAAACCACTGTTGTCGAGGGCAATTTCTTATTGCTAAGCTTTTAATGAAGGAAATTTAAATTTAGTTCACTGAATTGATATTATAAGCAGCAAAAGGATTTTAGAAAGAGTTTCTAAATTTAGTGATAAAAATCCATCGTACAAGTTTTTCAATATTCAATCTTTGTTAACATAATAAAATTCAACAAAAATTATATTTCATTTAGTTTTATTAAATTGTAGTTATAATTTGATAATTATTAGTAAATTAACGACAAAGGACTTTTTATGAAATTTTTTTTCCAAAACTTTGTTTTACAAATATATTTATGCCTCTTATATTTGTTAAAAATTTAAGAGACTATATGTTCTACTAACAGCACTCTTTCTACTTCTTACTGTCTCCTCACTTTAAGTTTTTGCATCGCATTCATGTCTGAGCATTTCTTGAAATTTTTAAAGTATTATTCATTCAGCATATAATTGAGCCATTAAAATTCTGGGATATTATGCAGAAGTGTGTGTGAGTGTAATCTATCTTTTTTAATCTATAAAAAATAATGAACGCTTTCCTATAGAAATAAGAACCTCTTGTAACACTTTTTATATTAGAGTTTACGAAGTAAAAGATGAATGTTGCTTCAGTTGCGTAGGGATAGTGCAAAAAGTGGGGATGTGTAGCCCCTCCCAGCCCCTCTCATATGGTTACATTTTAAACAAATCACTTCCAATAAAATATGTATTTTATTTCTATATACTCCCTTTTTTTAAATAATTAGTATTCGAAATACTCTAATCCACATCAACATTCTTTTCAGTTTAAAAAGAAAAAGTAAAATTTGAAATTAATTTTGGGTATGTGATGAAGTGGTATACTTCCGTTCCCCCCCCCCTTCCCCTCTCTTAATTAAAGATTTCTCTCTAAGCCTATGTGTTGCTGTAAAGAATTAAAATAAATTAATAAAAGCACAAAAATTACCCCATTATCATTTGAATTAGCAAAGCAATATTTAATCTCATGCCTGACCTTATGATAATTTACGTTCCCCCTTTTTACGAAATGAAATTAAGCAACTAAAATCCCCTGATTCCTATGCGAACTTGTAAAAATAAGCTAATTAGCAAAAGATAGTCTTGTAAAAATATTTATTTGGAATTTACAATCAAATAATTATTTGGTAAGAACTGAATGTAATATTCTTAATTTGAATTCTCATATTTAATGAAATTAGAGCCATATTTAAAGGATATGATACCTAAAAAGGAAATTTTGAAGGACACATCTTGACGCGTTGTCAAAATAAATGAAAATTATATCTGAATTTTGATTTGTATCTTATTTTTGTTGATTCATTATTTGATTAAAACTGGACTTATGTATTTTCAGCATATCTTCACCTTTCTACATCTTTCATGAACGTAAAAGATTTCGATCGAAGTGGTTTGAAAAGATGTTACGAAAGAGGAACTCTTCCAGAAAGGATCAATGGACAAGAAATGCCCTTGCCAAGTTCCATGGAAACCTTCGTATCTCTCTTAGAAAGAGTCGAATCCAATTATCCTTCAATGGCACCCACTGAAATCATCAAAAATCTGCTGATGAGCTTCAGAGTTGATGAACTGCCTGATGATTTTCGATCATGGCCCAGTGCTGCTTTGTTTGCTAACGACTTTGAAAGGCTTTTCTTCTCTCTACCCATTGACTTGAAATATGAATGGCAACCAGAAGACTTCACAGATGACGAAAAATGCGCTTTGCATTTTATGTTGTCGCACACCATTAATGCTACTGCTTCGGGCAACGAAGAGCTTCAAGAAGACGGGTAAGTTATCATTCCCAAATAATCATCCTATTTCGAAGTAATGGCTATTTTTAACAACGCTGCATCGTAAGATCTTTTGTAGACATAGAAAAGGGGTCGATAAACCGTGGTTCTTCAGACAACGTCTGCCTCTATCATTAGAAAAAATAGTCTCCTAAAACATTATTGTTTCCCTTTCTCCTTTCCCTTCATAAATATATATTGTCAAAACTTATCTATATTTTCACTTAAACATTTGACTGGCTTAAGGCGATTACTTCAACGTTAAATTATTCTCCATTAAAAAAGTTTATTGAGGTTCAGTGAAAATATTAGAATTAGTTCTGAAGCAGTAAAAGTGCAAGATATTAGTAAGTAATGTCGTCATGGGGAGGCAATCCTCAATGTTTCTAGCAATGTGCACTTGTTTGCAGCACTCAAGAATGGACAAGAAATATACTTAAACCTCCAACACAAGTGACAAAAACACATTCCATGTTTTATGTTTGACGATTAATAAAAAGAGTATTAAAATGGCTTTTACATGAAAAAATAACCAATTTCAATTTCAGTTATTAATGGGAATATGAAACTTTAGAAAACAGTTATTATTAGTATGGAGATATTTTCACTAAGCTTAAATGTATATAATTCCCAATATTATTATATTTTGACAATGATTGCTCTTGCATTGAGCAAACAGTATTAAAAATATCTTCAATAGCTTTTATTTTTTGCTGGAATTAAAAATGTTGCCCTGTATAAATCTTTATTTAAGTATTATAACAAATATTAATTGGAGTATGGCAGTCTTGATCGTGGCCGCTGTCGGAGATCCCCCTCTCTCATCCGCATGCGTATGCGTTTGATATATTACATACTTTGTTTCACTTAATACCTAATTCCTTTCTCGAAAGTTTGCATACCATTGACTTCGGGGATTAGACCTAGTTTTTTTCTAAATACCGTTCCATTTTTCTTTCAACAATTTTTGTTAAGCTGTTATCGTTTGTAAAAAAAATGACTATCAAGAAAGAAATTACAAATTCGTTATTTTTCTACGCTGATAAAAGTAAATTTCTGGAATAAATTGTCAGTTGTAACATGTTATTGAATACAATGGATTGCAACAGAGATTCATATATGAAGAATAATATCTTGTTATCCATTAAGCTGACTGATCTGAAATCTTGGAATCCAATAAGAAGATTAGAAACTTTACTCCCCAACAAAAGTACTATTTTTTTTCAGGTTCTCGGTCTGCCTAGTAATTCTAAACCACGCTTAAAAAAGTTTTTTTCTGCTTAAGTTTTTCTTAACCAATATGATGATAAAAAAGCTAAGGGGGATTCATGTCTGATTATCTGGGAATCCCCTAAATAATTTTATTCTCCTCTAGCGAACTAAATTTAACGAACAAAGCTAAAAAATCTAACAATGCATGTTATGCGTATCATCGTGTAAGCGACTTCCCCCTGAAGTCGCTTCCTTATTAACTTGTCTACCTAAAGCTGTAGGAGAGAACGAAGCATGTGACCAAAACTCTCCATGATAAATCAAATTATTATTATTCAATTGTAATATTCCCCAACAAAGTAATCTACAAAAGGAAGCCCTAGGAGTGATATAAAGAAAGCAACCACCTTAAGTGAATAAGCGCATGTAATCAGATTAGTATAACTTTAATCAATCCTAACCTATTAATTCTTAATCCACTTACTTAGTCTAGTAGTCAAAATCCATCCTTTAGTCAAGATGCGTAAATTCTAAATCTCACCTTAGTAACGCTGCATTCAGATGCTCCGCTCCTTCTGACCTACGATTATTAAACCCTAACTTTATATACTCTAACTAATTTGCGTCTCAGGGTTTCTTCTTGAGAAGGATGGCTGTGAAATAAACGCGAATGCTAGCCCAAAGATTTCCCGAGAGGATTAGTTGGTGAAGGTCGCGTAAAGACCCGTCACAATCGTAATTCAAACCAGGAATTACTAACATTTAGAGTATCAAAATTTAAGTTTTTAAATTAAATTCTGTCTGATTTACAATTTTTAAATAAATTTCAAAGTTGAAAAAATATATTATCTATATATATAATTAGAATGTCATGCCTAAGAAAAGCTATCCTGATGCTAAATAATTTTTCATAAAATTCAGGTGTATTTTTTATTTCTATGGTTATTTCTTGTCTCATTTTACTAATTAAGTGTAGCCCGTTCCATCAACTGTGGTTAGATGTGCCTAACTATTCAACTTAAACTCGGAAAATACATATTTTTCATTTCCTCTTAAGCCCTGCATCAGATTATTAATTAAAAATTGATCAATAAATATTGCTTTTTCATTGTTAAACGCTGTTTCATTGAAAAAGTATGCAAATTTTTCTGATTTAAAAAACTTCGAAAATTCGAATACAGTTTTAAAAAATTCCTTTTGTAAAATTTTTAATTTAAATAAAATTTGGTACAATTGGTGCTTTAAAACACAACTTTTTAAGGCTACACAGTACCCTTTTTCAAAACACTCTTTTGGAGACAGTAATGGTGAAAATTCATTTAATTTTTTGTTTTGTTTTTATACTATATTATAAAGCTGATTCTGTAAGTAAAAATGTCAGTTCGACAATTTTAAAAAATTAGGAATTTTCGAAGTTTTTTCAAACCTTTATAAAATGCTCAATTTTTAATATTTTTTAGTCATTTTAAGTGATTTATGTTTCTTAGATTATTACAAACGAAAGTTAGAATGGATTTGAAAATCTGTGTTCCCTTGTTGATTTTTAATAATTTTTTTTCTAGCTAAACCTGGAAAAAACACGAAATTTTTTAAAATACTAATAGCATTTTTTTTAAAAAAATAACTGGAGATCTTAGACCTAGAAATCCATACTAACTTTTACAGAACATACGCGCGTTTAGGAGTATATCCCTTTAAGACACGAATTATTTTCATCTTCAAATATTAAATTCGTCTGGTTATTAATACTATACGGACCCCAATGACACCGGGGAAAATAATAAAATACCCCCCCCCCCTGGAACGGAGAGGGCATCCGCACGATCGTGCGGTTGGGCGTTATCTGTGAAACGGGTCACCTATGAAATTTTACGAGTTATACATTTTTAGCTCTAAGTTGATAGAAGAAACAATCTTAATTCAACTAAAATTGTTACAAATAAGAGAGTTATTGATGTATAATTAACTGTTTTACTAAGTCATTATTTATTTACTGTAAAAATCTTTTGTTTTGTTTTTGACATGTATAAATAACCATTGCATTTTTCACAACATGTTTTCGAACTCCTTTCGTAGTTTTCGAATCTGCACTTGCGAGGCCTTGAAATGTCATCAACACATCAAAAATGGCTATACTTCTCAAGCCTTTTATCCTGGAATGGCCAGGATAAAAGCCACGACATGTATAACAGGTGGATTATAGCGCTTCGTTCTTTTTGCGAGTGGAATTACAGCACTGTTATCTTCATAATCAGTTAAAATACTTTTGTTAGTAGGTGGAGAGGCTGATAATGCCTCAATTATTTCAAACTTAAATTTTAAGCGATCCATTTTGATTTTTAGAGGAGTTTTATTTGATATTGTATCATGTTTGCACAGAAATTAAGAATTTGCAACAGCTAAATCAATGTAATGAATTTGTTCAAGAGACTTTTATGGTAAAAAATAATCCAAAATTATTTTTCCATTTCAAATATTCCCATGTGTTTCTTCATTGCTCTCATCTGAACTTGATTCTCTTTCCAGTATACGCGATTCATATGTTTTGTTCGCAGCATTGTCATCATCCGAGAGATCACTAAGTTTTGATCTAAGTCCAATCTGATTTATTCATCAATCGAAAAATTTCTCTTCTGTGAGAATTCTTCTCCTTTTAGACACTTGAAAAAGTTTTTGGTTAGAAATTAACACAGTATTCCATGAAAAATAGTAAAATGTATAAGAAAATTTTATTATTTCAATATTTATATATATTATATATATATATATATATATATATATATATATATATATATATATATATATATATATATATATAAATCACACCATATAATAACTACCACTGGAAAACTCAGATTTTTTTGGGGGAGAGAGATATGGATGCAGATATCTGTGGAGAGGATAAAAATGCCATACTTCTCAACATATGTATGAAAAAGAAAATTAAATGCAAAAAGAGAGAGAGAGAAAGAAAGAAAAAGAGACTCATCAGCATGGTGACCCCCAAGAATATATTTGGTTTTACTTATATAACTACATATTTCATTTTTATGTAGGCTTTCCTCAAAATTATTGACACATAAAAGAAAATTTTCATGGTAAGTACTTACCTTTACAGCTGCAGTGACTTAAGTAACGCCCAACCTGCACGATCGTACGGGTAGCGAAATCCCAAGTCCTACAAGCCACATTAATAGAATATTTAATAATGTTTCTATTTTACAATTATTTAAACATTAATACAAAAATTTGTATCCAAGCAATTAGAAATATATTGATAATTACCTTTTTACGACAGATAAAAAGAAGACTTGTTTTCATTGCATTTGAAAACAAAGCTGGATTTGTCAGCTGAAAGTAAAACGTGGACCACAACCATCATCTGTTGATTAAAAGTAATATTTTACACTTTCTGCAAACCAGCTCAATCATTAGATTCATGATTTTCTTACATACGACTATTTCAGAAACAAAAACGTATAAGAATATCTAACCCTCACGATCGTACGGGTTGGGTCTTAAAGGGTTATACAAAAAATTTCAAGATTCTATCTTGAACCGAGAAAAAGCCTTAGGAATTAGAAAACACTTATAACTTCAAAATTAAAAGTCTGAAAAAAACGCTTTTAAAGTTTGTAAAGGTATAAAATAAAAACTTATAATGCCCATAAAGCTCTAATTTTTTAATATGTTATTTCCCAATGTATTTTCTACATTAAAACACTACTTTAATGGAATGTGACTGAAAACTGTTTTTTTATTCAAAGTATATTTCTGCATAATATTGGTAGTATTTGTTACGACGACGGGTTATTCAGCTTAATCTTAACCTAATATTTTCACAAAAGTTTTGAAACAAAGCATTTATGAACACAATAATAATGCTACTAACTTAAACTAAAAATCACCAAGTTTGTACATTAAATTTTATTTTTTTCAGTTTTAAATTGGGGTAGTTTAGCAAGTTTGAGTGTTTGTTGCACGACTTTAAAATACTACAATAAAGTATTACAGTATGTTTACTATAATGGAGTTTGGTAAATCATGGAAATATATATTCAGTTTTATGTCCAATAAATTGTATTCAGTATACTTGTAATCGGGAGTCTAATTTCAGTATCAACTGAGGGCGTTTTTAGATTTATCATTTTCAGTAGTATTCCATCCCTTCGAAATATTGTTTCACATAGCAACCCGAGAACGTTCTGGCCACGGCCTTTTCTCAACTGGAAAAAATCAATGATAAAGTTTCTAAGTTACATAAACTATTTTTTAAAACAAAATTTGGCCTTAAAATCAATCTGAATTAAGGAACTATGAGAACTAAAAAAAAAACTCAAAACATAATCAAGCAGAAATGATTTTAGTAATGAAAATTGAAATTAATAACCATTTCACAGTGAAAGAGTTGATTGTTCTCGAAAATATTTTTAGTTACTTCAGTTTAAGAGTAGAAAAATTCTTTAAAATGAGAGAGAAACAGAAACCAAAACCTAAGATCAGAAAACTTCAAATGTATGTAAAACTAATTTGTTATCAGATCTGAAATTTGGTGGCAAGCTGCATATTGATATGAGCCATAAGAAAATGCAAAATGCAAAAAAAAACAATTTCGGTACATTTGAGATTGGCAGGATATTGTGCAGCCTTAAATTGTGAAAAAAATTCCATAACATAGATCTGGCATGTGTGTTTAATAATCATTACTTTATTCTTGTGAAACAAAATATTTCAGCTATTAGAAAAAGTATTCTTTTTAAAAAAATAAATACTACAGTTTGACCGGAGATATCACGACTTTATTATTATTAACTTAATATTTAAACAAAATTACATATGCTATTGATTAAATGTAAATTTTAATTTAATTTAATTTATAAGTTTAGACTTTGGTATTCCTTAAACGCCTTATGTGACAGCTTTTGTTAATTTACTTTTGAAATGATACATAATTTTCTACACAAATGACACATTTTTGACGATTTATAAGAAATTTCTTTTATAATAATAGTTGCAATTTTTAGTTTTATTTTATAAGGAATTTTTTATCAAACTATTTTTTCTCTTTCAGAACTGTTAAACGTCCAAGAGAATACGGTGTCGTTAGTCTGCATTCTAAATGGAAACATGCCTTTTCCTTAAGCAAAGTTCTGTTAGGTATTTTAGCAGGCTTATCTGGAAATAATGAAAGAGATGCCGGAGAATTATATCGCAATTTACTTCCAGGGAAAAGAGATGATAATCTTAAGAGCATAAAAATAAATCGATTATACGCAGTAACCCTAGGAGGTAAGTCAAAGTTACTTGTAATCTTGAGAGAGTTTCATCGGTTATTCTTCAAGTAAATATTTAAGTATTGTATTAGAGAGACTCTGAGGAAAAATCAAACTAACAAATAAATAGTCTTTCATTTCAACAAAATATTCTCAACTTGAGAAGAATAACAAAGGCAATTCTCTAAGAGAAGAAAACAGAAGAAAAGGTATACACGTGATAAGTTACATATTTTTAGAATAATTTACAGGCAATTTTTAATGTTAAAAAAACTCATTTTTAAAGGTTCTTCACAATAACTTTGCTTCTGAACTATAAGTCTGCATTGTGCTCATAAAAAGGCCTTTCATAAAATTTCGCAGGTTATTGCTCGTCATTCTTTTCACTAATTAAAAGGGCTCGGTGAACGAACGTGGTGTAAGACGGCTGTGCTGTTTTGTCTGTAGATAGTGAAGTCAAACATTAGCTCAAATAATAGCAGAGCTGAAAAAGTGCGACAGTCGTGCAGTCAATAAACGGATCGTGCAACGCTCTCTTCTCCGTATGGCTTTTAGAAGCTATAAACCCAAGAAAGTAGTATCATTGCTCAATGCACGCCATCCGGTTACACGTCTTGCTTGGGTAAGAGAATACAGAGAATGGGCTCTAAAGGGCTGGAAACAAGTAGTTTGGAGGAATCAGCCTTGACTACTTCACGCAAATATGAGGCCGATAATATGGTGCCAGGTTCATGAAGCTATGGACATCCATGGACAAAAGCATCTTGTATGGCAGGCTGGAACTATAAAAGGTCATGGCAATTCAATCAGGGCTTAAGATGTTTTCTCTATGCAGTTATTGGTTTCTTTGGTACTTGAACCAACCTCCCTCAATGCAATTAGGCACGCAGAGTTGTTGGGGGATCACCACTCTATATTTATGTTGCACTGTCATCCACATAGAAATGGAGTATTCCAGAAAGACAACTGCATCTCTCTCTCTCTCTTAGTCCCGGTTGTCTACTACTTGGTTAGATGAACATTCTTCTGACTTCTCTGTTATTAATTGACCACCTAGAATTACAGACATCAATCCTATTGATCACCTTTAGAATGTTTTCAAGGAAAGGTATGAAAGTACATTATACAACACCAGCAACCCTTGCTGAATTATTAGCAGCTCTAGCCAATGTTGGTAAGCCCTTCTTGTGAAGCATTTTCACAAATTTGTTGAATCTATGTCTATCCGTGTGGCAGGAATTATTAAGGCCAGAGAAGGCCCAACTCGTTATTAACTTGTTATCTTTAATTCGGTGGCACTTAAGCGCAGATTCATCTATTTTTCATTACGGGTAACACGGTAATTCTATTTATTTCCTGCTAAATGGTTTTGAAACGAGCTCTACGAAATGTCTTGCGTTAAGGTACGTCTCGGTAAAAGACTCTATAATGGGTTTTTTAAGCTTTCTTTAAGCTGTAAATTTTATTTTATTTTGTTTTTTGCTGTCACAGATATTTGGAATTGATTTTTTTACTGTTAAAATTTGGCTTCCCTTTAGAAACATTCGAAACAATATTTATTTTTTCATGTATTCGTTTGGACACTTCTCTTTTCGTCTCTACATGTAAAGACTTATAATTCTTTCCTTTCCGATAAATAACATTGTTTATTTTGGGTTTTGAAGTTTTTGTACCATGCGGTTTTACAACGTTCTTTTTTTAATGCCGGAACATAAATATTTCTCCTCGAAAAAAACATTTATTCATTTTCTGTTTAAAAATGCAAGATTAAATAAAATAATTAAAAATAAGTAGTCATGGAAATGCGAGTTAAAGAATATTTAAAAAAAATAATCAATCACTTTTATTCATCAGAAAGAATATAAAAATTTGACTGTGACTATTTTGAAAACTATGGCTAAAATGATTACATAAATGTAAAACTCATAATTCTCTTTACGAAAACTTTTAAATTAAAAACATTACTTATAAGAAAACTAGTCATATATCTTAAAAGCTCTTTCTCATTATGTGTACATAATCATTCGGGCAATAAATCTTTTTGAAGTAGAACATGTCGTGAGCTTCTTTTTTTCTTTCCATTTTACTTCTACCAGCGAGCCCATGTTCAATTCTAGAAATGGGAAACACATGAATTCAATTTAATAGTGGTTGACGCTCATGCTGATATATCGAGTTTAGGTTTAAGTTTAGAAGAAGTTATGGATTTATAGGTTAAAGGTAGTTGCAACTTGTGTCTGTGGACTGCGTGTGAATTTCATTTCTCCTGCTTGTATTTAATTGCCTTTCAGTTCCTTCAAGCAGAGGTTTTATCTCTTAAGCAGCTAGTTACAAAAACTTTTAATGAAATTAAAAAATAATAGAATTCATAATCTAATTTTTTATAGGCTTGGATCAAACAACTGAGCATTCACTTAAATATAAGTGGAAGAAAAATCACTAAGAGACTCTTTAAAATTGTCTGTGTTTTTGTTCAATAATAAAGTAAATGCTCACAAAAATAGATTCTTAAATAAAATGTGTATCGTTATTTATTACAATGCGAGCCTAAAGAAACAACAGAAATGTCTTTATTTACGAATAATTAGAATAATTGGTTTTTCTTCTCTCCTTTTTTTTAGATCTGGTTTCCCATTATGCAAACAAAGTTCTTAAGCAAAACGAACAAGTCACTTTTGTTCCAAATGGGTTATGGAACGATGTTTCCTGCCCAACTTATTATGCTTTGAGTGCAAACAATATGAAATATGTTACGAATTCAGTTCTTCGAGGAGCAATTGATGGTATGTTATTCAATAATTAACGAAGAAATGTTTATTCCTTAAAATTATAGACATGATATATTGTGCTATTTGTGATACATATAGTCTTTAGTATTAAAGCCATAAAACAATCTTAAAATGCTCCATGTGCGTACAGATAAAAATGTTATACATTACACAACAATTAAATTCCATGCATCAGTAATTTAAGTATATTAATATCATAAAGAGTTTGTAAAAAGTTAGTCAAAATTTTGTTCAGTTTTTTCAATTATTTGTAGAATACTTTGAAGATTTGATATTTTTATATGTATATACTGTTATATCATCAATGACAGTGAAGATTTTTCTATAGTTTTATTCAATATATGTTATGCTGCGAGTATAACACTTTACTCTATGAGCTAGATTTATTTTATTTCAAACTGAAAAATTCATATTAAAATAACATGTTGATGTTAGTAAAAACTAGTCATCGACATATTTTTAGGGCTCTCTCCATTGTTTGAGGCATAATTATTCAGAAGTATTCTCCAATTTCTATTTAATATTGTTTGCGTATTATCTTCAAGTTGTTTGCGTAATCAAGAGAATTGCTCATAGCAATTTTGAAATATTGATATTTAGTTTTGAATTATATTTTTCCTTTCCACTAATACATTTTTAAACGTCACTCTATTCAATTTACTGTGATCTTATGGAAAAGTATCCCACAAAAACCACAACAATAAAAATTCCTGTTATTTAATATGTTTCAGAAACTTGTATTTTAACTTTAAAAAATGAAAATGACTAATTTAATTAAGTTCTTATCACGTAAATATTATAAAATATACATTAGTATATTGTAGCAAAACATATGGAATTATGGCAGAGTGAAATAATATTTGTTCCAGTTCTCTCTCTCTCTTAACATTTTAATCAAGTTGTTTTTCTTTCCTTATCAGAATTAAATGGGAAATGCTTGTACTATAATTGAAAATATTTGGCGAAAATATTTTTTTAATTACCTCTGCCCCTTAATAATAGTTGGAGTTGAGGAATCCAATTTTTCTCATTTTAATAATAGCAAAAAATAAGTAATTATGAAAAACGATAAGCTAGGTTCAATATAAGGTTCTAAACGATCAATAAGCTAGATTAAATTAATAAAAAATATTACTTCTAATTTTAAGTGTCTGTATAGTCTTTTGATTTGGCATTATTTTCATTACTGTATTTTAACCTGTAGGTAGGATCTCCTGGCTGCAGAGCTTTGCTTTTTTTATAAACGCGAGTTTAAAATTATTGGAGCCATCTTTCTTCATTGATTCCAGCATAGCTTGTTGAAGTGACAAAAACATATAATCCAATACATCAGAAGAAATATTGTCAATCTATTGATTCTTTCTATTCTTCAATATTATTGGATGAAGTGTGATGTTGTAGCGACTGAAGTAAAACTGAGTTATTTGCTAAAAAACTCTTTTTTTTTTCAATCTTAATTTTACAATGGTAGATACTAATCTGAAATAAAACAACTGATTTCGATGAACAGAGGAAATTTAAAGTATCAGTGTAACTCGAAATAATTAAGATAAATCATAAATAAAAGATGAGTCAAAACAAGTGATAGATGCCATAAAAAATTAATTTTAATTCAAAATTTTGTAATTTTAAGCTACAACATAACTTACAGCTGCATACGTTAATAATTTCCACTTAAATATTCACCTGTTGATATTATTATAGACCGAAAGAGAATTTTGAATAAATATTATACATCAACAAGCGATATATGTTTCATACTAGGATATAAATGAATATTTGCATTCTGTAGTAACGTACAGGAAAACATTGATTATGTTTTCCTCCCCCTTTCAAATGGGGCTGCGGATTGATAATTATCATTGAAGACCCAGTACATTCCCCTGGAGCTAGTAACTCTTTTTAGTGTCGCACCATATACAGGGGGATAGCAATTGTCTTAGTGTACTTTTAACGCCCAGTTTCCACCCCCTCCCAGAGGGAGGTACCTGAGCCCTGACGATGCGAATTTGTACTAGGAATTTAATTTTGCTGAGAGCACTTAAGGCAAACGGGCAGTCTAGGGATCTGGACGTTGTCGATTTTTTGCATCATGAAAATTCATTGACTTGGGTCGGGGTAGAACCGCCTAACCAATCAGCGCTTAGTCAACTACGCCCCCCCAGCCGTCCTATTGATTATGTTAGATTGGGATATATATTAACTATGTATAAAAATACTTGTTTTTTTATTAAAAGTGTTGTAATTATTTGTTTAAAACTCTATCAGTACACTGAGTCATTAAAGTTAGCAAAAAAATAAAACACAGTGCATATGGCAGAATTTTTTATAATAACCACAACTAAATTTTATTTATTTTAATTTCGGGGTCTAAAAAGCTCCCTATTTATATTTGCTTCTTATTTAATTGTTTTTTACTCTGAATTCATATTTTAATGCCTATCAAAGCTATGTTTTCTTCATTTTAGGGAATGAATTATCAGAGCTTTTATCTTCGATAATGAACTCTCTAATTAAAATTTTATTTTAATAAACTTATTTACTTCCTTGTTTTAATGACTTATTTATTCTGGTTCATAAATTTTCCCATGAAGAAATACTGATTCACACAACGTCCCTAACTAAGTAGTTCTTACATTTAGGTATATATGGTACGGGAATTTTTAAAAATCTAGATAAATATTCGAATGTGGACGTGTGTGGGATTTTCTTAAAAGATCTTTATTGCTTTTTTAGGACTTATTATTGGAACGAGACTAGGAGAAAAAATTGAAATCTATCAAAAAATGAGACTCAGTCAAATTCTTCGTATGTATTATGGACCAACAGGACTCGTTGACGAAGCTGAGGAAAAAAGTAGGGGCACTATACAATGGTGTGAAAGAGAAAGAAACTTTGAAAGCTTACGAAATACAAGAGATGAAATATTCAATTTTTATTTGTTGTACACAAACTACTTACGTGCTGTTCCTTCTCAAAATGCTCGAGAAGAAGTCAATGAAATAATTAATAACATTCAGAAATCCACAGAAATATTTAGTGATATTACCGGTAAGCATGGCATATTTATTTTTATTACTTTTCATTTTTAAAGGAGATATTGGTGTTTTAATTTTGTGATGATAATTTTAAGCATTTTAGCCTTTCAAATATAAGAACCCGTAATTTCTTAAAATTTTCTCAATATTGGCTGGTGTTTAAGGGAAAATGTACATTTTTGTGCAGATCTCTTGAAAGTTAAAAGCTTCATTGTGTGTGGGCATTATTGTCATTTATTTAAAGAAAAATCTCTGTATTGTTTTTGGTAATTTTCAATTGTATTTAACAGCACAACCTGAAACTCTATCAAAGATTTTTTACAAAATACCCTTTAGGTACACAATATTTTATTGTATATATACAAAAAATACATTTGTAAATTCGTACGTTCCATATTTACTT
Organism: Trichonephila clavipes; assembly: GCA_019973935.1. Taxonomy (NCBI): domain Eukaryota; kingdom Metazoa; phylum Arthropoda; class Arachnida; order Araneae; family Nephilidae; genus Trichonephila; species Trichonephila clavipes. Next base: position 365,111 of record BMAU01004252.1, read on the forward strand.
CTAAATACATTAGAAACTCATTTTACTCCTTTTTTCTACGAGAATCACCTTACATTTTTCACTGTTAAACATTCAATTCAAAAATCCACGCAATTTCACTTAGCAATGATTCATAAAATTATTACTTTTTTCATCATCCCTTGTCTGTGTCACAAAAGGCTCTGTCACATCTTGGATCTCATGTCAACCTGTTTTAATTCAAGTAACTAAAACGTGCAATATCTGTTAAGCCCAAATCAACTTCAAACGGAAAAAAATTAGTGTTTCGTGTGTGTGTGAAAGCAGAGAACTAAATTGGTCTTTCTCTCTATATAATGGACATTTAAATTTGTTGCTCACATAATATGTAGTCGAGAATATATATAACATATCAGCTATTCCTTGATGGAGCTCCTTTGACTGTGGTAAAGAAAAGAAAATATATCTTGGTTTTTTTTTCTTTTGACAGTAAATTTTCTTACATATTAGAGAAATGTGAAAAATTACAGCGTGGGTTAAATCGGATTGCGCACAAGACGTTCGGTATCAATTTCAATGTACATTCACACATTTATAAACAAGGAATTGAACCTTTCATAATGTAACGTTCTAGAGTTTGGGGTATAGTGCTTAAGAGGAAGACGAATTCTAAATATCTACAATGCCTACAAAGACAGATATTTATGTGGGTTATATGTTACGTACGATAAGTTAAGATGTCATTTTTGCAATTTCTGGCTTCCGTCCATTGGATATTGATATTTTTCATAATATTGCCTTTAAGGAAATCTCTCTACTTTCATCTCTGATTATGATTGTATTCTATCTCCATTTTTTCCCCTCATCCCTCAAAGAGGAACGCTATCAATATTCAATTTATTGAACAAATCCCGGATGATTTCTTGTTATTTACTATAAAGATGGAAGTAAGAATGATGATAGAGTTGGTTTCGCATTTGTTGTCCTCAGAAATGGTATTGAATCCGAGCACTTTCAGCTTAGAAATCGTGATGAACTTTTATGTTTAAACTTCAACATCAAATGAATAACTGAACAAAATAGTGTCGTCTCAGACAATCTCATTTGAACCGATTCTCTTTCATCGGATTCTCTGAAGTGTATTTCTTCTTCCAACAACATAGTCGTCGAGATCCAAAAACAGCTTAAAAACCTGAAAAATAAAAACATCTCCATAGATTTTATATTTGTTCTTGGACACACGGGTGTTTTTGGAAATGAGGAGTCGATATGCCTGCAAAGACTGCTCCCAAGCGTGAAAATGACATTGTCGTTAATATCCCTTTTACAAGAAGGTTATGAATGAAAAAACAGTGAAGTCCTGGAATTAAGCATGCATCATTTCAAATAAAGAAAAGTTTAACAAAGAAATTTTTGCCATCCATTAGTAAAAGGCTGTCATGCAATTTTTTTTAATTACAAAATGACCCAATTTCTCACTGGTCATGGTAACTTTAAAAGTTATTTGAATATAATTAATTTTATTCCATAATCTTCCTGCGATTGCAGTGTTGGTAGTGAGAAAAATATTGAAGATGTGCATCTTCTATGTACACCTTCACCTTGTCAGAGAAAGAAATATCTAAAGACTGATACTTAAGAGTATGAATCTAAACTGCATCTAGATGTTCATCAACTTATTTCCACAAGTTCTTTTGACCATTTTGTAAATTCATTGTAAATCTTTCTTAACTTTTGAATTGTCTTCTTTTTCCTTTTGTAACGTGTTTCATACTTATTTTTGTAAGCCCCGTGTGATGCTTTGTGGAACACGGGGATTTATAAATGAATTTCATAGAAATATGTAGTTCATTGTTTTCCAAATAGATGCTGCAAATTAAGCTTCTTTTATTGTGTACCATAGCGCTCTTGCTCATTTTCTGCACACAGATATAAAAACATTTGATTTATTAATAAAAGATAATTTGTGTGTATTGAACTCTGCCCTTTTTTTAGTGCTATTGTGTAGCTTCCACGTAAATTCTTTGGTTTGGTGTTAAAAAAATGTGACTTATAAATAAACATTTTATATATATTAAAATACCACTATTAAGAAAACTGTATAAAATCACTCCTTATTTTAATGAACATTTAGCCCCTCCCCCCCGTATTAAGTAAATAATAATTTTTTTAATTATTTATAGTAGGAAATGCCATATGGTGTTACATTCCTCATAAATAAAACAAAAACAAGTAATTTTCTTACAAACTTGGAAAAATGCATTCTCCAGTGATTTTCAATTAATTTAAATAAATATGCCTTAATGTACTTTTCAAGTTTATTAATGTTTCTGTTTCTTCTTTTAGCTGAATCATCGGGTGAATGCGTAAGATCTGAAACAAGCTTTGGTATGGAAATAATGAGAATTTTATGTTTATATCTATTTTTATCAAATATGATATAATATAAATATACTAAATTTGTTTTATTCGGAAAGTTTTTACAAATAGTAAATCATTTTACATGGCTAGAAATACTAGTAATTAAGTGCATAAATTACGCTTTTTTTAGGTTACTTTTTAATTTCCATCATCAATAATAAATGAAATTCAATAATGAAATAAGAAATGATAAATGATATATATATATATATATATATAATTTCATTTGATAAAATAATTTGATTTCAATGCAATAATTTCAGTGGCAATTATGTGAAATGTTAAAATGAAGTGATATGTTTAAAATATAAAAATATATGCTTACACAGATATATGTCCGTATGTATATAGACAGTCACACAAATATATATATATATATGTATATATAATGTAAAATAATATATTCATGTATTAAGGGTGTTGCTGTTTCTGTTTATAATTCTATTTGTAAGTATAATTTAGAGCATCAAGTTAGATTGCATATATAAGAAAATAATTTGATTTTATTGTCTTAGTTTTGTTTAAATTTTCCCATGTATTTTTACTGTACGAAAATCTTTTAAGGGAATTAAATGAAAACCAAACTTCACTGATTGACAGCATAATTTCATAGAGAAGACTATAATTAAAGGATTCGGAATCAAAACTTATATCCATAAAAACTATAGAAAATTCTTGTTTTTTTTTCATTTTACTGTCAAAAAATATAAAGAAAAATAAAATCTCCTATTTTCCATTGTTTTTAATAAAATAGTATTACTTTCAAACCGAAATGTGTTATGTTTTATCGGATTATTATATTATTTTTATATCTTGAAGATTAATTGAAAGATTATTTAGTTTACTTATATGTTTGGTACTCATCCTTTTTAATAAAATAAAGATTTTTAATAAAACTGAAACTTAAAACATTATTTGAATACATATACACATTTACTTTTTCTTTTATTATAACAGATAAGAAGTGTTCGACTCCATTCGACGTTTTTGCGATTTTAGACTGGGGAACAGACATACAAAGAAATTTTCAAGCAGAAATTATTGGGTAAGAGATTTTATGTAGAAATTTCTATCAAATTTAAATCTATGTCTTTTTAATAAATCTTTTTTCAATCTAATTGACATTTCTTCTAAATATAAGAAGTTACAAAAGCAAATAAAATTCAAAATAATTTAATTCTAAAATAAACGCAAATTATATTTACATATGTTGGTTAAGATGCAGCCTGGTTTACTTATTTATTTATTTTGTCTACTTTGAAAATGGGTAATCATAGAAACAAGAAATTTGGAGGAGTTGTGTGCTAAGCAGAAATTTTAATAAATGTGGCACTGAGATTTGTATAGGTTAAACAAAAACATAGTTAACAACAAAAAAGCCCTCTTGGCAGGAAAATCCATTCTTGTGGAAATCAGTACATCACAGATTCGTGTAAAATATGCCAAGGAGACATTACAAAAATATGTTCTTATAAGGAATATGTCTAACCCAGATGGCAATGCATTAGCAGCAACAACTCTGATAAGTTTTCGGACACCGAAATGGAAATACTCGGAGTAGCCCTTGTTTTAACTCATCAAACAACCTTGGAGGAGGACCTGAAGCAGCGACGTGTTTATCAACTTAATGCCAAATATGCTTCGTCGTATTTAGATATATGGAAATTGGGCTGTCTCTAGTCATTCTATTCTCTTCAAACCGTGAACTTTAAGATAATCCTCTACAAGCATTGATCGATGAGGTCGCACATTACCATCCATCAGAATGATTTCATTATCAATATGAGTGGACATGCCTATCAAGAATCTCGTCTCACACCTGTCAGAGCTCCTCCGTGAAACACATGGTCAGTGTGACCAACCAGAGAAATCTATGCCCAAACCATGATTTCACTCCGTCTGTAGCTGTGGCTTTCAGCAAAGTTGTACTGTTTGTAACTGGAGCAATGTTCCCTACAGATCAACAGACGCTCTGAAAAGCTCTTCATTGTGAAGCTGAACTCGTCTGTGAAAAGTTCAGAATCCCATTGCTACCTTATGTAGGAAACGTGTTCTTTGGCATAGCTCTGACGACTGCCGAGACGACACACACTGCTGGTCGTCTTGCATAGAGACCTACATTATGAAAGCGTCTTCATACCGTAGTAGCACAGATTCTTGTTCCTGCTGCAACAAAATGTTCTGCAATGAACTGATGAACGATAGTGCTTCTTCTCTTTAGGGCCTCAGATGTTGTAATTTGTGATCGACCTGGTCACATGTCCTTAAGATGCAGAATCTTCATATTCAAGCTCATTCCACAGTCGTCCAGCTGCATCAACTTGTGACGACTCCATTTCCATTTATCCAACCGGCTGTCATCTTAACAAATTTGGTATACTTTTTCTAGACATTGCTAGACTCTCCTGGATATTATCAACGATATTATCAACAGTTATTGAATCTCAACAATCATGCATAATACGTATGCACACGAAGCTGCGAAAGTTTTTTTTTTTTTTTTTTTGCACCATTTTTCCCACTTGTATATACATGTCAATTTCTTTAAAATAAAAATGATATACTTTAAACATTTACTATTAAATATACTATATTATTAATATTTTTTGATGGGTGTTTAATAAAGTCGTTTAAAACATGTGAAGTGAGCAATGTGCTAGATGGAAATGAAAATGACATTGTGTGTGTGTTTGAGGAAAGTAACAACTCTCAAGTGATGGTGACAATCAAGGTGAAAATAACTGCTTATATGATTTTAGTATTTGTTATGACGAATATCTAGGGCTCTAAGGTGAACACACGCCGATAAATTTGTTTATTTTTTGATGCTACATTCTATTTTCATTATAAAGTGTTAAAATTAAAATAAGTACTTTGTTCCTTTTCCGTCTCATCCAATTATTTTTCGTAAATTCTAGTCTAATAAATCATTTATGTATAATAAATCGAGTCCTATATGAGCCTGTGATTCCTACAGGCCGGAAAATACAGTAATTACCACACTGAATGTCACAAATGAATTAAAATAATGAAAATCTTAATATAAATTGACATCGTAATCTATTTTTTAATTTAACATTCTTGATCTGAAAGCCATAAAATATAGAAGATTCTTAATACCGCAGTATTGTCCAAAATTGGTACAGGCGAACATTTTTCTGAAGTGCTCTAAATTCAAGTGTTTCTACACAATTTTTATACCGTATTTTACTCTACAATACTTCCTATCTCAAAGATATCTATTGTCAAATAACCATTTATGATGGGATCTAGGATGAGAGAAAGCCAGGAATAAAATTCCAAACCTTAATTCCAGAAGACTTTTGAAAGGGGAGTTGTTATTTGTAAAATATAATTTGAGAAATAACATCACATTTCATATGACTTAGAATGATATTTTGCTTGTTCAAATTTTGAAGTATACTCGTTCGGTTCTAAAAGGATCTGTTGTAGAATGATTTCTTTGAATATGCAAGTTATTACGAGATGATTTAATTATTCCATATATTTTATTATACGTTTTAGTCATTATTCATAATTATTTCTTAAAAACTAATTGTTTTAAACTCTTCTTTTTTTCTTAGAAATTTATCTGTCAATTTCGATGTTGGTCTCACACAAAGCTCCGTTGGAGTTTATTCAAACATGAAGTCTCAATTAAGCAGAGGCTTGAACACCATTGTGAACAACACAGGAGTTTCTGGATGTCAGTCATGCTTTGCAAAATACTACCAACGTAAGAATCGTTGATATACTATATTTCATCTAAATGAGGGTTCAGTTTCATTGTAGTATCACTAATGAACAAATGTATTTCAATACTTAGGAGATAAGTTGAAATCTTTAACGATGATTATATTAATTCACTTACGGTAAAGTTAAGTCCTCTGACAATGCTATTCAAATATTTAGTTTTGATAATAATACAAACTCAGATAATCAGATTCTTCACTTTTTCATAAAGAAAAACTGACTATACTATTTAGCTTCTACAGTTTTCTTAGAATTTAAGGGAAAATAATGGTTACATCACCTTTTTTTTAAGCAAACAGACCCCTTAATTTAAATTTTTAAATTTTAAATTGAAAATATACAAACATAAAATTCCCTCTTTAATCTACTGCCCTTATATCTATATTTGACTCGTTTGCTGTTATATTCAACAAGAAAGGAAATCGAAAGTATCCTCATTCACCTGCAATCGCTTATTGAAATTCTTTGAAATACCAGAACTGAATTAATTCGAATCTTTCTCAAATATTTCTCAAATTGTGAAAGGACATGGATATTGATCGAAGTAGACGTAATGCAGGTGATAATCCCAATTAAATACTTCGGATCTTCACAAATGGCACTTCTGGTTATAATCTTTTAATACAGTGGTTGTTGAAACTATTTCCCATACATCATCTCATATTTTATATAATCTCTCAGACACAATATAATGCTCCAAATTTACATGTGCAGTCTGAGATTTGCTTAATTGCTACCCTTACGCTTTTTCTTTCCTAAATAAATTACTACATTGAATTCTTCAATGCGTTTTGTGATACTTCTGTATAACTAATAACTTTTCTTGCACTGGATTTGTGACTGCATGACGTATAATTAAAACGTATGACGTATTGTACTCCTCATTAATTAATAATTTTTTTTTTGTTGATGGATGAATTCAATCAAAATTTATAATTTTAAAAAGTACTAAAAGCAGCCTTTGATAAGCTCATTATTATCAACAAGGTGTGTATGCGAAAGTTGAAACAGCATAGTTTTCAATAAATTAATTTCTTACTTGTTTTTGTTTGATCTCTTTAACAAATTATTGCTGTATTTTTTGTTAATTTCTATCGGAAATAAAAATGTGCCAGCTATGCAAAATACATCATTATAAGTCTATAAAAAATTATTTATGAAAATGTGGAAAAGTAAAAATTATTTATAACCATTTTTATAATTGCCTAACTATCTCAAATCTTAATATATAGCTTAACATTATAGCTTACGTTATTTTAATGAAAATCTAAACGAATATGTTCCTTTTTTTAAAGTAAGACCTAATATGAGCAGGTTTGATTTTATTAATTTTCCATCTAAATTTAAATTCTTTCATTTTCTTACACACATAAAGACCAAAGCAATTTCTTTTAAAAAATTAATTTTGCATAAACACATGAAATATTTCTTAGCAATGCATGCTTTTTTTCATTTATTGTTTTTAATTTCTTCTAAGGAATCAGAATCTTTTAAGTATAATTTTTAAATTTGAGCATTGTTCACAAAATTTTAATTCAATGCATGAAAATATTTAATTTTCTTGAGTGCTTTTTTTATATTGACTTTGAGATTAAATTGCATTCCTTCCCCCCCCCCTCATATTGTGTATTAATAAAAACTATATGAAAGAATTTTTAATTGATTTTAATTATGCATATTTTTATTACTAACATCAAATATTTTTAGTATTAATGGTATATAAAAAAACTCTTCTTAATAAGACTTTTAGATAAGTTATAAAAGCATTTGGTGCAAATGCATATTCTGTCACTTAAAACTTAAGATATACGTTACTAGTAACTTATTTTGCTTCCTTTTCCACCTTCTTTTAAATGGTCTTATAATTATCTTTAATTCCTCTTACAGGAAGTGGTGGAAAAAACTCTGATGTGGAAGTAATCCAGAAATTGAATGAAACTTTGACTGATTTTGTAGAAGAATACGATAGAACTCATGAAGCTCTCGATGCAGTAAAATCTGGAAACCCAGCCAAGGTATCAAGTTTTCCAAAACCAAAATACTGTTTATCTTCAAATCATAATAAGTCCACTTCCACGGATTTTAAATTACATGAAATAATATTTTTCATAATTATTTATTATATTTAAAAACAAAAGATAGCTCGTATATTTCATTTCCTTTATTTATAAACTATGTTTGCGAAAGTATGAGACTTTTACTTTATAAATATAAGGAAATATTTACGTGACTAATTTCTATTTATTAATATATCGGATCTATTTGAAAATTTTATTTCTATTCACTAGTTTCATATATGGTTATAAAACTTTTTTTTATTATTTACGTAGTATTTTTAAGGTTCTAGCTTTTATATTTGAGCACTCTTCCATCTTGTATTTTTTTAAATAATTTATCATTATTACAAATAAACAAGTACTTAATATATAAAGTATTACTAATTATGTGTCTGTCAGATTATTGTACATAATTTGTGTTTTCCCGCGTTGGAATTAGAACATGGTTTTAAAAAAATGGTGATACTGCGTTTGATTTTAATTTTAACACATAATTGTTACTTCTGTTTACTTTATCTAGATAATTAAGTATACAATAGGTGTTCAGTGTATTCTTTTAATTCGGTTACTAAGAAACACTCCACATTCTAACTGTAGAGATAGAACTGATAAATCTCCATTTGAAAAATGTTATTAATAAATAAAGTTACTGATGATTCTTAAGAAGTTTAGGAAAGAATTAATATTTTTACTACACTAAAGTATCCAATATGTCTACTCATGCATCATTTTTTGAATATACACTGGTGTGCAAAACTTAAGCGCAACAATGTAAAAATTTTGCAGATAGCCATGAAATTGCAGAAAAAGAGGTCTGGAGATCAGTAAAGTGAACAAGTAAGTCAGTAGAAACGTCATGCGTATGCAAATATCAGGAACCAAATGTCAGAAGTGACGTGAGCGTACGCAAAACGCGTGATGTCGGCGCGCGCTGCTCAACTGTAGAATAAAATGAAGGACGGAGACGCAATTCAACATATTCGTTGCAAGTGCCAGTGAGTCAGTTCGTGAAATATGGCTAGAAGAAATCACCTGGACGACTTCACACGTGGAAGAATGATCGGAAAGCTGGAGGAGGGGTGTACCGTCACCAGTGTAGCTGCCGAGTTCGGAATCAACAATAGTGTCGTTTCGCGCGCTTGGAAAGCGTTCCAAACCACAGGTACAGCTGTTAGAAAGGTTGGTGGTGGCCGCCCGAGGACGACAACTGCAGGGGATGACCCATATATCATCCTGCAGGCGAAAAGAGGGCAGTCAGCAAGCGTCATTGCTTAGCAACTCTCTACAGCAACGGGGCAACAAGTGTCGCGGTTTACTGTGACCAGACGCCTTCACAAAGGGGGCCTATTCGCCCGCCGTCCTGAAAGCTGCCTCCCGTTAAAAGTTGACCACCGACGCCACCGTTTACAGTGGTGCAGAGAGCACAAAAACTGGACAACTGATCAATGGAGTCGTCTCCTCTTTACGGATGAGAGTCGGTTCAGTACCAGAAGCGATTCTCAACGCGTTTTGATTTGGAGAGAGATTGGGATACGGTTTTATACCAGTAACATCAAGGAAAGACACCATTACGGTGGTCCTGGAGTTCTTGTCTGGGGAGGCATTATGCTGAACGGGCGAACTGAGCACATTTTCGATAGAGGGTCTGTAACCGGGGATCGCTATTGTGAGGAGGTACTTCTTCCCCATGTGCGTCTGTTTCGAGGTGCCATTGGCCCAGACTTCATTTTTATGGATGACAATGCACGGCCACATCGGACTCTTGCTGTTGAGGAGCTGCTGGAAAGTGAAGATATCACTCGAATGGATTGGCCAACGTACTCCCCAGACTTAAATCCCATCGAACATGTGTGGGATGCTTTGGGGAGACGTATTGCAGCACGCTTACATCATCCGGAGAACACCCAACAACTCAAACAGATACTGATTGAAGAATGGGTACTCCTAGCGCAAGAAATGTTGCACCAGCTGGTTCTGCGTATGCGGAGACGGTGCGAAGCAATCATTGCAGTGAGGGGAGGGCATATACCATATTAAGGAACATCTGCTTGTTGTTCTTCCTGTTGGATAGACCATCATGAGTCACGATACTATGCGTTCAATAAAGCTTGTTTTTGTTTGATTCCATACCGTGTGCATTGTATTCCTTTTTCAGCGCCGATGCTTTCGTCATCCTTTACATACATAATACTCTCCCTCATTTCTGAATTTCATGTCTCTCAGATGTTTTTTCGTGAAGTTATGGCAATAAACCCACCTGTTACTTAAGTTTTGCACACCAGTGTAGTTATCATTGCAAAAATGAATATTGCCTTTATACATTTTTGACTGAGGTAAATTTTTTTCCGAAATAGATTGATACCATAAAAAGGCTCTTTATGGTTAATAAAATCTGTTTTAATGATGTTGAGGCGCAATTACAACAAAAAAAGAAAGAAACAGAAGTAATCGTATTTCAAGCAAATGTTTGAATATTCAAAAGTTCTTTGTAAAAATCTAAATTGCCACTCTTTTACTAGTAAATATACGTTGAAAATAGAACAACGAAATCGTCACTATAAAATTATCTTTGAAAATTTTCGCACAAAGAAAAGTTAATGCAATAATTATTATGCAAACCCGAAGCCTGTGAGTCAGTAATTCCAAAGAGTCGATCCACCAATCGAATCGTAGATGCCGTAGCCGTGACAAATCACAAGTGCAAGAATACACTTATATCAATTCATTAATTTTACTGATTAATCAAGTAATTTGTGATGGGAAGATTTCCCCATATGAATAAGCTACAATAATCGAAACAGTATTTATCTGCCAGAACTGACAGAGATGCAGATCACCAGGATTGGAGAACATAATAAAAAGCTAAAAGATCTTAATAAAGCTATCGAGTCCTTCTAAAGGTGTATTGGATGTAATCTTGATTAAATTTCCATTATCTGTGCTTTAATTCCCTTTATGTATTTAATCTCCTTTATATACCACGTTTCTTCTTCAAAAAGGTGTCACAGGTAAAACATCCAATAACATTAAACAACCCCTTCTGTTCCAAGTGAGAACCCTCCCGAAATAGCCTGTAACACTTTTATCTAGGAAAATGCCTTAAATTGAATGTTCTAAATCAAAAAGAAATACAGGAACTGCACTTAAGGCTTATTCCTTAATGAAAATCCTCACTAAACAGGCAATTCAATTATTCTCAGACAAAATTTTCTAATCCCATAAACGAAGGATCGAGTATATTTGAATAGGCTATCAATTTAATGCTTTAAAAATTTCGTTCGGGCTTAGCATAATTTACAAATATTATTCTAAAAATGTGGTACTATTATTCTAAATAGTCTTCACGAAAGTATACATACACACATTTAAATAAATGATCAAAGAATTGATAATTCACCATCAGAGTATGTTAGTGACGAGTTAAATTTTTTTGATTGAATCAGCGCTGACATTCAAGTGATTGACCCTCTCGAAGTGAAAACTACCTTCCTATTAATGGAAGAGCTTACAACAATTCGCATATTTATTTCGAAGGCATTTTGTCTAAAAAAACTAAGTTGTATTGTTCTGTAGCTAGAAAATACTGTATAATGTAACATAAATTTAACTTTTTTTTTTAGGTTGTTCTCTACTTCTCTTATAATACAGCGATAAATGAGGATTATAGATTAAGAGATGCACTTTGGGAATTAGAGAAAAGCTTCAGAGGTTAGTTAAATTTTTGCTTCCTTTACGCTGATATTTCAGAAAATTTAAGCCAATTTTGGTAATTCTTCGTTCATTTACCTTAATCGATCATTAGCATTTGTGATAATGAATTTGGTAGATAAAATTTTTTAATAGTTTTGATAGTAAAATAAATTTAAGTAAAGTCCAAGAACCATAAAATTTTTAACTACCCCAAATTTTCTTTTTATACATTTTTTCGGTTTGAATAAGTGAAACAATTTTTTCATCATTAATTTTCGGGTTATTTTAATGACAAATCATCAATTAACATAATCAAAATTTTCAAAATGTTAGATTATTTATCATTAATATGAGAATAAAATCATCATTTTAAATGAGCTTTTTCAGTTAAAAATATTTAAGAATACTCTGATTTGTGCAAAGCTAATTGATTTAAAATAAATCTGTTCAAAGTAAGAGTAACCTTAATTTATCCATCAAGATCTACATTAATACTTTATCTATCTTCTAATGAATGCGGTAACTACATTTTTGGAATCATATTTTGTGACAGGTCCTATCCGCGCCTGTGACTAATCCTCTGGGAAAAATATTTTGTAACTGTTGTTTGTTTATAAAATCACTTCCAGTAGAGAAACCGTGATTTATGTTAATTTGAGTACTTTTTAAACTCAATCGAAGTGAGTGTAGGAGTTAGTCGTTAGACTGCAATAGAAGTTAGATTATCAAAACCAATATCAGAATAATCCTCGGCGCTAAGGAAGATCATTAGTTCGGGATATCCAGTTATACTGGTCGAGACCCGTCTAGTGCTGATACATCGGATCGCAAACAGATAAGTGACATAATTATTTGTCTTGGAAAATTAAGGTAGTGATTTAGATGACCGCTCCCTCTGTTTATAACATTTCTTTATAGATAAATTGATAGATGAAATAAGTTATTGCTTTTATAACAATGGCTGATAATTTGGTGACCCAAACTTCCCCAGCAATTTTTATAAATCCTGTCAGTATTTCAATTTTTTTCCTTTTTGAAAAACCTAATTATAGCATAACTGTTGCCATTTATTGTAAATAGACTAAGAGAGTGACTCTTAGTCATTGGCAGATTAAAGCGCATTAGTGATAAATTAAACTTTTCGTTGACTAAAAAGAGGAGAAAAGAATACACACTTGGTATATCTAATATAAAATACAATCAAATGTTTTTTACCTAATTTTGTTCAATTTTCTTTCCCATCTAGAATCAATTTTAGAGGAAAAAATGTCACAGAATATTTCATAAAACTAAAATTTTTCTCTCTGCGTGTTTTACACACTCTTTATATATTGTCCTATATTCATTAATGTTATAATTATTTGTTTTCCTCTGTCTTTAGAAGCAACAATATTAGGCTTAGGGCCTGGAAAAGAAAGCTTGAAGGTATTTACTCTCAAAGACGATATCGATATTTTTCCAATACCAACTGGTGCAACAAATGCAGCTGATATAGCCGCAAAATTGAAAACAAGAATTTGCAAAGGTAATTTTAAATTATAAAAAGAAATTTTAATGAAAATGTACTTGAAGATGTGGGATATTTTTTGAAATACTACATAATTTTGATGATAGATAGGCATAATGTGCTCTCTTTATCTTTAGAAGATGTAATTCTTTTTCAATTTGTAAAGTATCTGTAGCTTTATTCTTTAATGAGAATGTTACCGTTTTGTGTAAATGTTTCAAAAACAACATATAAGTGATATTATTTACAAGCATTATAAGATCGGAAACCCTAAAAAGTTAAGTAACTTAAAGTTCAATATGATTAATTAGTAGAATAACTATTACCTCACACACTTTATTTGACAACCTTATTAGAAATAATAGGGAAGTAACATTGTTTTAGAATAGAATTTAAGCAAAAGTTTGAAGTTACTGATTTAAAAAAAAATTTCAAAACCAAATCACTAGATAGTTTATTTTAAGGTATGAACATATTTTAATACCTAACATTTAATCGAAATTTTATTTCATATATATTCAACCTCGAACTTTTCTATTGACACTTCAATCAACTTAAAAAACAAATTGTATTTTTATTACTTTATTTTATTTTACTTTTTGTTTCACAAATTCATTGTAAATCAACTTTAAGTTATAAGAATTCGTTTTGTGCTTTAAAAAGTAAAACATTGTAGAGGATATTAGTCATACAAATGAAAACAAGAGGATCAAACACAACATAATTTAATAATAAAAGGCATTTCTATATAAAGAATATTATGGAAAATCCTAAGATTATAAGTGAATTAAATTTCAAATGATGATTAGAAGTTAATAATAGTAATGATTTGGGATCTAAAACAAGTATCTGCTTGAAAATAAGCAAAAATTTCTTACCGTTTTTAATATGTCGACACTTACAAAGCAGGACCAGTGTTGTACACAAGGATGGAGTTTGAGGGCTCAACCCCTCCCATAGATCAACAGATTTTTCATTTTTAATACACAGATTACGCCTATAAGTGCTTTCATCTACTTGTTTTGTTTTTAGAGAATACCCACCCTGAACCCTATAAAAGAAGTTTGTGTACATCCCTGAACAGGACTGTAGGTCAACTAATACGTATAAATCATAAAATACTTTTGTGAGCCTTGATAAAATTAGCTAAATGCTTCATGACTGGCAAACTGTTTCTACTTAAACTGTTTTTAAGGTACTAAGCGCCTGTAGATAGAAAACTACGTTAGTTTTCTATCTACAGGTGCTTAGTAAGGATCAACTTAAGAGTAATCTGTTCTTGTCCATGAAGATTTTACTACATGTTCACGCATTTCTATAATTTTAAATATTGATTTATGAAAGATAATTGCTTATATAATTTAATTCGATGTGTGTGTGTGTGAATTTTAATTCATCAACTCAATTTCCTCTCTCACTTGCCTACAACTGTTTAGTTATTTAAAAATGCTAGTCTCAAATATTTTACCTCTTCCTCGTTTGATATCTTAATATAATTTAACATTTCAGTTATTCTTGATTTTATCAAGTTTCAATCACTGAAATATCATACATTTCTAAGTTATTTCAAGGCCTTGATCACAGAAAAGCTGTTTTATATCTTACTTAGCTCCCGCTGAATTTCAATTCAAAGAATGTCACCGAAATAGTAGAGCTGCCGAGCAAGAAAATAGACAAGAAATTGTGATTGGTGCCAACAAAAAACAGTACTGGGCGATGTATCCTAGATACTTCTTGAAAAGCTACAGAATAACGCTGAAGGTACTTTATATCAAAGTTTTAAATATTTGTTTGAATTCTTTCTTTTTTTTCACTTTTAATTGAGTATGATAAAATTAATCTCGTCAAGAATAATATTGCAGAATTCTACTTCCTTTAAAACTATATGCATTAAAAAGTTACTGTCCTTCAAAAGTAGACTTAACATTACTTAAAATTTATTTCTTCATTTCCCAATTACAAAGATTCATCCATAAGACAAAAGCTACTCACATTCGATTCTAGAACGCTTGAATTAATGAAAAATATTTAAGTCTGCAGTCACAATAGAACACACTTTCGGAACAATAAGAAACTCCTTATTATGTTCTTTCTTTAAAAGATCTATTATAACTGTATATAAAACTCGAGAGCTATATTCTAACATTAAATGAAAATATATAGTATAGCTTTTCTATTAAATAAGCATGTGTATCAATACAGTAAGGAACATTTTAACAAGGATGGAGCTGAAGATTTCAACAATAATTTATTTAATTGTAATTAAATTATATAAATGTAAGATCTTTACCAATTATAAGTGTTTCTTAACAGCATAGCTGATCAGCGAGAAACTATTGTTAGCGAGTTACTATTTGTTTTTAATAATAAGTTATGTTAAAACGATGAAAAAAAATAAGCAATGTGTGAGTGATCAAATTATTCGGGATTACATGATATCCTCACAAGAATAATCCTTAGCGTTAGTGCTAAAGGCTTAAGGTATATTAAATAGCACACACTTTCAGGTAAATTTATGTTCAATAGACATCGACAAATTAGGTTTAATATTCCAGATGAAACGATGATGTTACACATTTTTTTTTTAGTTTAAACCTATGGATGGAGCTCAAATTAAAGTGTGCTTCACCAGATCAAGTTACACCATCATGGAAGACAATCCTCAGCATATTGAATGCCAGGAATCAACTGGTGAGTTCTTTTAGGCTAAAATTATCATTTTAGCATCTATCAGTATAAGGTTCTATTATTTTTTCCCCATTTATCCACAATAACTCAATTCACAAATACATCTACCAAACTAGTGGTTCCCAAGTTATGACCTTGTCTTACCTTATTTCTCATGTTCCCCTGATCTTGACAGAAGCTCTAATGTGAGGGAAAAGTAAAATCCTTTCAAAATGAAGGTTTATGAATTTTTTTCATTCCTTTCGATTGTTCTATATCGAAAAAATACGCAGTGATTAAAACGATTCAAATCCGACAAAACTATTTAATGACAGTATTCGTAATTGATTTATTTATCATTTGCAACTTGCCAATCTTGAAACTGAATCCCAGGGAATTTTTGAGTTAGAAATGTTCCTAATTTTTCTTTCCTTAGGGGGACACGGTACAGTTTAATAAAAAATCTTTGGTTTTATGGTTTTCACAAATATTTTGGCTGTTCCCTTCCTATTTATATGTACTATATAAAATAGTTTTTGTGCTTAAAATAACCACAAAAAGCTACCCCCCCTCCCACACACATGTAATTTTTTAAAGGAAAATTCATGAAGTGAGTTGAAGGACTTCTACGGTTCAATGTAATTTAACTTCGGAGTACCCAGAAAGAGAGAGAGAGATACGTTTTACTATTTTGATGCATGACATAAGAGTTAATAACACTACATAGAAAATATTACAGAATTGTATTAGAAAGTTTTCAAATCATATTTAAAATCTCCAAAATAAAGAGAAACAGTTAAATTATAAAGTACAAAATGAAAACGCCAATATAAATGCTAACAAAATATAATCAGCAAATCTCTTATTGTAGTTGAACCTGAGAAGAACTTCTGATATATTTCGTTAGCATAGTGTATTTAATATATTCTTAATACACATGTATTTTTTAAAGAGATTTGCAATTTTACGCATTTATTAACTTTCATTTACTCAAATGTATCGCGTTTCATGTTTTTTACAAAACAAGTTTTCTAGTTATAATAAATATTAAAACAAAACAAAAAACCCTGTTTTGTAATTTTATTAAAACCTTGCAAACACTACACAATACTTCAATGATAAAATTTTAAAAAGATGCTTAAGTAAAAGAAATTGTATCCAAAGCGCAAGACATCTTTTGCGATACTATTTATAGTCTACATGATTATTTTGCTCTTGCATTAACAAGGCTTAATAGCACTGGAGTAGCTAGTCCTAGGTGGGCCCTGTATCACACTCCTAAAAAAAAGATCGCGTTGAAAACTTATTTAAAAGAGTCAATATTAGATACGTTGGTAGCTACGCCTCCGCTTAACAGACTCAATAAAATTTTAAAATCTAAATTCCACTGTAAAGTTTAATTTTAAGTGTCTATATGTCGTTTTATTTGCCAAATAAGAGCAATAATAATTATTTAAATATCTAAATTTATTCACGAATAACATTGCATTAGCATTTTCCCTAGTTAAAAAATTCACATATTTTAATTAAATAACATTAAAAATATAAATCTAGATGACTATTATTTTCAGTTTAGTACCGTTAAAAGAAGATATCTTGCAAAGGAACTCATTGTGCTGCATTAAAATGTAGCCAGAAGCTTGACAAGCATTATTTCCAGAAAAGAGAAGGCTTGAAGTATTCATTACACATACTGCGGAGGTAACTCGTCCCGTTTCCAGAAGTTATAGCTTTCATTTTCCCCTACAGCTAAATTTGTAGTACAAGATGCGAGTACTTACTTTAATAATCCAGCATGCCGACGCGAAGATTAAATTGAGCCTTAAGTCTTAAAATGTTACTTTAAACAACCTCTTGAAGATGAGACTTCCACATACTCGATTAAGCTAGTACTCTTAAATTTATCGCTAACCTTATTAAATTAAGTTCAGTTTTAATGAAGGAAAAAAGTTATACTGAAGTATTTACTTCATGAAAATTTTCTGATAGTTCGTTAATTTACCGAATAATATAATCTATATATATTAAGAAATTTCTAAACACTAATTAGATTCAATGTGAATTTTTTGAAGATTGTCCATGAAAATAATTTTCAACGATTATTATCCGCGTAAATATTAATAAATATTTCCATATGTTTTGTTTTTTTTTTTGGTATTTCGTTATTGGGAAATTTTTTAATATTGATATATTATAACAATATTTTAAAGAATAACGTGCTAACTTTTCTTCACAGTATTAATAATTTTTTTGTTTTATTATTTTTGCAGATGAAATTAAATTCTTCCCGAGGGATCCTTGCTACAGTAAGTACTTGATACCATCATTTTAATCCTGAAGATTATTTGCATTCATAAAAGGCACAAATTCTGTTAGATGGTATATCCGTGATATGATTACGTGTGGTATATATTCTGTTATATAAGCCTTAGGATACTTGATATATTTAGGTGAATTGATTCTAAAGCTTGAAATTATACTTTACAATAATTCTGAATAAATGTATCCATATTCTTTTTGAAAAAAATGAGCAACATACGTATATACATATATAATTTTCAGTAAATAAATATATATATAGAGAGAGAGAGAGTTTTTTTTCCAGGTATAGAAGTTTAAGTTGGCATTACTTTCCAAGATGGCGACCGATTTAACAGCTGTTAAGTGATTTATTTTCAGTTTGGTTTGGCAATTCATCATGAATAGACTCACGCCTGAACAACGCTTTTAAATTGTGCAATTTTATTTCGAAAATAATGGTCGATTTTCATAAGCGAATTTTGTTTAGCGATGAAGCGCACTTCTGGTTGAATGGCTACGTCAACAAACAAAACTGCCGCATTTGAAGTGAAGCTAATCCACAAGTGTATGTCGAAACACCGTTACATCCAGAAAAACTGACTGTTCGGTGCGCTTTATGGGCTGGTGGAATCCTTCTTCAAAACCGATGAAGGCCACAACGTTACAGTCAATGGGGATCGGTATAGAGCCATGATTACTAACTTTTCATTCCTGAATTGAACAATCATGATGTCCAGGAGCTGTGGTTCCAACAAGACGGCGCAACATGTCACACAGCTCGTGCCACAATCGATTTATTGAAAGACACGTTTGGTGACCGCCTAATTTCACGTTTTGGACCTGTGAATTGGCCTCCAAGATCTTGTGATTTAACACCGCTAGACTATTTTTGTGGGGCTATGTAAAGTCATTGGTTTATGCGGATAAGTCACAAACGCTTGACCATTTGGAAGACAACATTCGCCGTGTTATTGCCGATATACGGCCACAAATGTTGGAAAAAGTCATCGAAAATTGGACGTCCAGATTGGACTACATCCGAGCCAGCCGTGGCAGTCCTATGCCAGAAATCATATTTAAAATGTAATGCCACAAGATTATCTTTCGAATAAAAAAATTCATGTCAATCGAATAATACATCGTTGTTTTATTGCAATTTAAAGTTCTATACCTCTTAAAAAAAACACCCTTTATATATAAATCTATCATTTTTAATTTTTTTTTAATTACCAACGTTTTGAGAGAGAGAATGGTCCTTTACATATTAGAAGTTATGCAGGAATTTTTTCATTGCAACAAACGGAAAATAGAATGATACACGAAGAATTAAGTTTCAAATAAAATTTAAAAAATTTTATCACTATGGGTTTTTGAGCCAAGGATAACCTTTTTAATAGATATGCAATGAAATAAACGGTAATATAGAAAAAATCTAATTATTTAATCTTTTTTATGATTGCTTTAAATGTGTAAAAAATTAATTGCTAAAAATGTTTTTCAATTTTAATGGAGACGAGGGTAAATTATTGATATTGAAGGTATATTTGCCGTCTCACAAATGTCTTGCTGTACCTAGAAAATGGGTTGAAGAACTAATTCTCCTACAAGCCGTTTAGTAGATGCTTTTACTTTTATCATTGCTAGTTGCGACTTGAGGGAGAAGAGATCAACCACATCTGACTTAAGCTATCCGACTACCCTAAAATCATGATTTTTTTCAAAAATTGACAATTTTTTTTATGATTCTATTTTATAGGCCATCTTATTAGCTTAATAAAAATACCGTTTTTTATTTTCTATTCACTAGAAAAAAAAACTACAAGTGTTTTAGTGAAAGCAGACGCCATAACTTTACACAAGATGTCAAACTTTAAAATGCGTTTTACTCGAAACGTGTTTTTTTCCGAAAAGCTCAAACGGAGACAGCAATTGCTCCAAAAGTTTTGAAAATAATTTCCTGAAATTTTTTGTGTATGTTCTGTATAACAGTAGAAGTTTTTTGACCTTCAGATTTATCAATCACTGTTTTATTTCAAAATTTACAGAGCTTTATGTGAATATAATCACTGTTTTTTTAAGCATCATATAATCACTCTAAAGTGCTCTAGTTTTTGTAATAATTAAAATACCTTCAAGGTCATTTCAAATAGGAATAACAAAGTAGCACATAAAAATTGAAAAAGTGAGAATTTGTTCTTAAAAATTGTGTACAGAGCGGGCCCCGTTTACGTAATTTTCACCAGTTTTTCTCCATTTTAATAAGAATAAATTTTCTTCTGCTTTCAATTTAAGGATTTTTTCCTTAAAATATACTAAATAAATCTAAAAATAAAAAAAAAAAATCTCCATATCTCAATTTTTTCAAAAAAAAAAGTTATCGCAAGTAGTCGGATACCTTAAAGAAACCTAGAAATTAAGTTTTAATAAGTACATGGGAAAAGGGAATACGTACATTAGAGAAGTCAAATGTAAATTTAAAACTATTTAAAAAAAGATGTAGATTTATTTTCGAAACTTTTGATTCTATATAGCTGATCTTTTTTATTAGCGTTTATTTCTCAGTACTTATAAATGAAACTCTAAGGAAAATTCATGATGAAGAATCCCACACACAAAAAAAACGAAACAACGTGAAATCAAATGAGTGAAAAACTATAACAAAAATTTAAAAGTTTATACTTTTATCTAATAATTTATATTTTTTAATTTCAGAACGCAACGTGCATAACTGTGATCCTTTCTATTTCACTGTGGAAGGGAAGAAACCTCCCACTGGCTTATGTCAGAGTAAGTTTCTGTTGAAATTGTTAGAAAAAGTTAGGGTAGAGAGAGCTAGATCTATTAGAATTGCTAGAAATTGATAACAGCGATAATTAAAAGTTCTATTTTTTTTTCATTGAACACGACAAAAATTATTTTATTTACAACTACTGATTTTTACTATTTCAAAATTTTCATCACAATAGAATTATTTGAAAGACTTACATGTTTTGTGAAAGTTTAGGTAATATTAATGTTCATAAAAGAAAAGATAACCCCGTTTTGTGTAAGAATATTGTTCAAAATATGTGCTAATAACATGATTTTCTTAGGCAGATTTTTGTTACCTGTTAAATGTTGATAAAATTCTTATTAGATCATTTAATGAAGACAAATTTTTTCTCCATTTGTATTTACTTCATAGAAAATATTTGATTAATTAAGATTCCTCTCTGTTTGCAGTGATAACTTTTCCTTTCTTATCTCTTATTAACTGAATGAAAGAATGCCAACAATTTCTTCGATTTATAGATAAATATTCCCTCAAAAAACTTCTTTTGTGAAAGAAAAGCCAGCAGAAAATATCCCGATTTAGATCATAGTTTTATTTTATGGTCCAAAGCCATCTGCTTTCTCGTGTGTTGCCATTTATTAGAAGATTTACGTATATTTAAACATTATTTATCCTAGAATGATTTACGAGCGAAAATATTTCTAGAAGGGAAAAAACATTTGGTGTTATTTATTTACTCACTGGGAAATATTTTCTCCAGCTGTGTTTCGGGAACGAGGCTTTCGTGAAGCTTTATAACTACACCCATCTGTGAGGTAGGTGTCTAGGAGAAAAATAATACATCAGAACACACACACACACAAGCTCGTATTATGCTTATAGGCTGCAACACATCAAGAAAATTTATAAATAATAAATTGATATACATGCATGCTTAGAATGTTTCTTTTTTTAATGTTTTGTAATTTTCTTTCAGATGCTAAATGCGATACACCAAAAGATATCACGTTTGAATTCCAACATGAAGGTACAGTATTAATAAATTGTTTTTATTTGAAATTTTGCTCACTCTTTTTTTTTCTTTGAAATTTCTAAGTCATGATTTTTTTATCAATTTTTAACTTTAATTTAAAATAATAATTTCATTCATATCAAAGTAATTCTTTTTTATTACTAATTTACAATAGCTATATTTTAAATTTTAAAATATTATTGTTTAAAAGGGGTTATGTGAGGGCGTTCTCTAATATCACCTGAAATGTCATGAAAGGAGATGGTTCAAAAGAATTATAAGAGCTCCCCCCCCACCCCAAACTACAAACTAAAATTCCCGATTAAAATAATTGTATGACATTCGGTACTATTCATCTTTCAGGGAATCTCACTAATAGCTATCTCATCAAATACCAATCAATAACATTGAGCTTTCAACAACTTAGAATGTGGGTATTTTAAGTTTTCATTTGTTCTCAATGATGAAAAAAAATTTAATTTAAATACAAAAATGTAAGTAAGTCTCTCTAGTAAACTTCTCAGAATTAAATTTTTCTTTCATTCAGATAATCCCTCTCTCAAAATAATCACATTTACCTTTTATTTCAAGACTACGATATAGTTGTGAGGTTTTAAATTGATATACTACAAAAAATTAGTTATTAGTTAGGCATAAGTATTTAAACATAAAACTCCGTGCAATTCAATAAAGTGTAAATCAAGTAAAAAGTGGTCTAAAAATAAAAAAATGCTTTCGAATATTCAAAAGAAAAATTTATAGATTTGGTGTATTGTGTTGAGTGGCAAAGTAAAATTGCAGTGATTTTACAAAAATAAACTTTATTTTCGAACATAACAAATAATTAAGTTCGAGTATATATATATTCCTTTCGTCAGAGTGGAATTCTGGGAAGATAGAAGAAACGCCAGAAGACATTTCTTCTGACCAATGAAATTCAATAGTAGGTTTTAACAGCCAATAAGACGTAAGGATCAAGAATCCGCGTTACTATGAGTAAGGATGATCCGTTATTATGAGTAATGATGATCCGATATTATGAAAGTACACTACATAGGCGATAAGATTTTATCTTTATCTTTAAGAGACGTGCATTAAAATTAAATTCAGAGTCAAAAGGTAATAAAACGTGAAAATGAATGCTATATTTTATTTGTTTATTTTGAGCAAATAATTTTTCCTTCTTTACTAATGCATTTATCTCTTTTACAGGAATTTCTTGCAATGTAGCAAGTTTTATTTCTGTTTCTACACTGTCCATGTTATTTGCTGCGCTTTTACTCATTATACAGAAGCAATGATTCATTCATCTAAAGAAACTCATCAAAACGCATAGATAGACTATTTTCATGTTATTTCATTTGCTTTTACTAAATGACACTGATTTCACATAAATTATCGAATTATTTTTAGCGAAATATATTACATTGTAATACTTTGAGTAATAAAATTTCTTATTTTATTAATAAATATGTATATTAAGGTTTAAAATTTATTTCCCTCTCGCTATCCGAAACCAAAAGGTATAAGAAGAAATGATTATAATAGAGGGGAATACAGAGTAACAACTTGCTCTATACCTATAATGCTTACACAGCAATCCAAGAAATAATATAATCTCATACTTTCGAAAAACTCTCTTTAAATATCCTTTAGAATGTATCACATATACATACATATATATATATATATATACATATATATATATATATATATATATATATATATATATATATATATATATAACTAAAGATAATTTGTATAAAAATCCCTCTTCCTCCAAACCATTCGAAAGTTCAAGTTCAAATAATTTCACTCGATATTGTTGTTAGATGCTGGGGCACACACGCATTCAGAACAACTTACAACGGTATTCAAATCATTAATTATTAAATAAATAAAGGATATAAGGTACAGATGGATATGATGGTAGATTTAACATTTGAACTAAACACTTATCAAAATTCTTAACTTTATTAATGATAATAAATAACTAAATGTTTTTCTCTCTTACTATGCACGTAAATATTGTGATTGATACGAAGCACTCTAAGGCTCTTTCACTCCAAGACAGTAAGTAGTGAGCGTCCGAACCTCGTAATGCGTTAAAAAAAAGTCATCAAATATCAATGTAAAGACTGTTCTAACCACCACCACCCTCCTCTTCACATTACAATCCCCGGGCAAGAACGATTTTTAAGCCGAAAAATGAACTTTACTGTGTGACGAATCTATACGGAACTTTATCACTAACCTTCTGAACCGACCTTTTTAGGGAAATTTAATTCCCTACCTATTTCCAATCAACTCCAAAAAGCGGACAGGATTCCTTGTTATGTAGATTAGATTCAGTATTTAAGTCAAACGAAATAGTAAAGTTAGAGCAGTAGGAGATAGATATTGAAACATAGAGTTATAGTGAATTTGAATTGAAGTCTTATTGTTGTTGATAATTTAATCTCATGAAGAATTGAGATTCCGAGTGGTAAATATTATTTTGACTTTAAAGTCTCATTAAAGTTTTAAGAGTCAGATTAAGGTTAAATGTTCAATAAGAACATTATTAAATATAATTCTGGTATCTCTTATCGTGGTAATTTCTGCGTGATCGTTATTTAATAAATTAATTAATTAGATCATTAATTAATTGAGTTAATTTAAGGGATATTATCTTTAAAACCTCATAATATTAGTAAAATTATTGTTAATAAGTCTTTGATTCTATTTGGGAAAGATAACCAAATAAAGAAAGTTATTTATAAAAATGGCTACTGGTTCTTTTGTGACTCAAAATTATTCTCGTTCTCAAAGTGAGGTCTCGAGGGACCTTCACAATGAATTAAATTTCCCTAAAAAGGTCGGTTCAGAAGGTTAGTGATAAAGTTCCGTATAGATTCGTCACAACTGTACTTCGGCTAGTTTCAGATCATTGAACCACAAGAGATACAGCAATATCTACACATACTATTGTGAATTGATGGCTTCACAATCAAGAATTATGTGGAAGATGACATATCTGGTGCTCTTAGCTGATTACATAGAAGTGTCCGTTTACACTGGGTAATGGATTGCATTGCATGGACCAGACAGTAACGGACTTCTTTACTCTTAACAGACAATATATTGTTTACTTTAAGGAGTGATTCAGGTCATATTCTGATCCGCAGAAAACGGGACACCAGATCTTTGGAGAGATTTTCGATTCAAATGTCACTTTATAAACTAATGACACTGATGAGGAATTCATCCTAATGGGTGCTATATATAATACCCGATTTCACTGAGCTATGACTGTTTATGTATGTCTTGAGGATAAAAATTGGAATCAATGGAGTTTCTGGCTTGATTGTCATGACTTTAAATTAATAGAGCATTTTTAGGATTACTTACGCAGACAGATGGTTGTTGTGAGTCCTCCTCCAAAATCGTTGATTGAGCTAGAACAATTTTTACTCCATGTATCAATATTGCTTCCCATTCCTGCTCACGAAAGTTTTTTTCTTTTTGTCAGATTTGAAAGATGAGTCTAATTTATTACAAGTAGGGGGGACGACATATTCCTAATTAAAAAGTCTCTGATTTAATTTTTTCTTTTTTTTTTACGAAAGATTGGGGTTTATTTTTTTATTAAACAGTGGACTTTTGCAAAAAAAAATTACTATAAATAACGCTAAAAATTAAAAATATGTCAAATTCTACTAAATAGTGCTAAATTGTTCAAAACTATAGTCTTCGAAATTTTTTGAGCTTAAACTCAATTGCTGGTAATACCATAATTGTTAGAGGTCAATGTGAAAAGGTATTTAACTCTAATCCGATCTCAATGCCAACTATTACTTCATTGTAAGCACACAACATTTAAATGAAAATTAAACTAATATAAACATTACTCTTTAAAACAGTAAATAGATAGAAACTAATGAGATATGATAATTAGTGCTTAATTTATCATATTTCATTCCTTTAATATCTTTTTGCTCTGGTGAATTCTAAAAATAAAACTCAACAATCCATTTAGCAAGCATAAGAGTTTAATACTGACGATTAAAAATAACGTTATCTAAGAAAATCAATGAAGAATAGAAGGATATAGTGCTGGAAGCAAAGATAGATCGCCATCACTTTGTATCTGACCAATTGTGCTCCAGGGTGCCATAGTTTTCATTGGAAATCGACGCACTAACCCGTCAATGTAATAGGCAAAAAAACGTGATTCTCTGCTGACCACGCGACATACTTCCCTTCTTGTATGGTTCAATTCCGATGTTCCACGGTCCATTAAATGCACTGTTGGCGATGATATAGGGTCAGCGAAGGGACACAATTCAGGTGTTAGTTGCTTAAGCCTATAAGCAGCAGTGAACTTCGCACTGTGTCTTGAGACTCGCCGTCTGGGTTGCCGCTACTTACCAACTTACTGAATCGTGAGGACCAGAGACGCCTTAAAGCATTGGCACTGGCCTCGGCCTCAAGAGGGACCTCGTCTTATTCTCGACTTAATCTTAATAAGGTAATGATTCGAATAATTTTAACGGTCAAATGTTATTTCTGAACTATTCTCCGAAAAACTGGAAATTTAAAATTATATATAACCTGGTAACAGAGGTAAGACTGCATTATTTTTTGTGATGACCGTCTTTTATGTATATGCCTAGGCCTACCATCATGCACCGTCATTACTCATTCTGTGAAAAAGCGGCAGTCGTTCAAGCCGTTTTGTGTGGTCATGCACATTTATTTGTTTCGGGTTACTGTGTATTAGAGTATTTGCAACGTACGTCTATTTTTAAGTTCAAACGAGGGAGGGCTACATTTGTGTGGGGGCCCAGGGCCTCAAAAAGTCTTAAGACGTCCCTGGTAAGGACCGATCTCATCCAAAGGGTTTTGAGCTACAGATCAGCTTTTCAAGAAGAAAATTTATTGATTCACTAAATGAAATAACAAATACTAAATTGATCTTCATTTGGGCCCTAAAAAATTTCTTGAGAATAACAGGCAAGTACATAAAATATAATAAAAGATAAATACGATACAAAAATGGCCTCTCACTCAGTATCGAAAAATATCAAATAAATAAAAGTAAATATGTTTGCATTTTAAAACAGAAGTAAAAGGGTAAAAAGAGGAGAAACAAAAAATAATAATCTCAAAAACAAATACAGACGTTTTCCCACCAATGGAACCCAGTTCTTGGATAAGCAATAAAAGTATCAAAGGATACCACATGTAAAAGAGGAATATCAAAAATGTAAAAGATTCCATATTAGATAAAAGGACAAATGAAAAAGGGTTTTTTTTTAAAGAGAAGAAGGACAGCGATCACGCACACGCAAAGATGAAGAAACATTGGAGAGATAGAATGCCAGAATCTCACAAAAGGACAGGAGGGCACACAGCGAAGAAGAAGCCCCAAACAAAAACAATTAACAGTGGACAAAATGAAAAACCGTAGCCACGAGAGTAGGTAGGAAAAGTCGATTCTGCAGTAAGCAGGAGGCGCTGAGAAGAGTTGTTTTCCTCCTGTTGTTGATTTGAGTTGTTTTCCTCCTGTTGCTGAATTGAATTGTTCCCTCCTGCTGCTGAGTTGTGTTGTTTTTATCCTATTATAGTTTTGGTTTTCTTCGATGTGCGGAAAGATGTGCTAAAAGAAACGGAATGAAATGCATTAAAAGATATCCAAAAGCAGATCACGTCGAAAGCGGTTTCAATCATGTTCGGGTGTGTTTTTCTGAAACTTTTGAGGAAAGAAGTGGCTAAACACATTCCTTTTCCAAAATCTCACTTCAATTGTATCGAGGCAGAAATAGTTCTCACTACTTCAATGGTAGAACCCTTATGTAACCATATCCAAGAAAATATTTCATCATTGTTCATATGCTACGGATGTTTGGAAGGATACGAAAATCAACTAGGTCATGAATGTATGACATATTCAAATGAACAAAGAATTTCCGAATATGGTGATTTTGCTATATTAAATATGGACTGGGATGAACTAGTTGCAGATTTTGTTAATCGAAACATCCAAATGGTAAATTACATGGGTGAGATATTTCTCAGTAAGTTAAATATGAATGTGTTGATAGAAAATGTTTAACAAAATTATGTTGCTACAGATTCTTTATTATTATTTTAAATAAAAAGTATTATTTTTCTATTTCAAAGTGTATTTTTTATTTTAAGAAAGTGGTATAGTACACACACACAGATGCGCACAATTCGTATAATTGTATTGTTCTTAATAAATTTTCAAATTAAAAAACCTAAGATTATAAAAATGATAAAAATATGCTCAAAATGTATTCATTTCTAAGTTGTTTTTTTTAAGGCAAACAGGAGTTTTCTTATTGATTGAAAACATTGTTTCAAGTATGCTTTTGATCATATATTTCGCTGGTAAAGTTGTTGCATTTAATACTCTGAAAAGGTGGGTGAAAAACTGGTTGAAAATAAAATAATCACATTTTTACAATTAAGAGAGAAATAAAATTAATGAATATAAAAATAGTATTTTGAATAAGTCAACAGTTTGAGAAAAAATTGAGTTCGTGTTAAGTTTTCATTTTTTAATGGATATGATATATTTATTGACATGTGTCAGTGTTCTTTACTATGCTTATTTGATAAAATTTAAATTTCAAAAAGATTAAATAAAATAATATTAATTTTTTGAGGGAAAAAAATTTATCATAGAAAAAAATATTAATTTTTTGAGGGAAAAAAACATTTAACATAGATAAAATAATAATTTTTTTGAGGGGGAAAAATTTAATATAGAAAAAAAAATAATAATTATTATTTTTGAGGCAAAAAAATTATCATAAAAAAAAATTTTTTTTCTATGTTAATTTTTATCATATCTACTGTAACACTAGCGAAGCTAGTCCTGAGTGGGCCCTGTATCAAAATTCCCTCCCCTTACTATTTTACAATTTTTTGCTTACATATGTTGGGGCCCCGTATCATTGATACGGCGGTACCATCAAAACATTTATTGAAAGCAGGCTTTTTGTCAGTCGAGGCTTTAAAATTCTGCATGATTTGTTTAAGTCTGAATGAACTTGTTTCTTCCAAAAGAACTAC
The DNA here is from genome assembly GCA_019973935.1 of Trichonephila clavipes. Taxonomy (NCBI): domain Eukaryota; kingdom Metazoa; phylum Arthropoda; class Arachnida; order Araneae; family Nephilidae; genus Trichonephila; species Trichonephila clavipes. The sequence continues at coordinate 394,333 of BMAU01004252.1, forward strand.
CAGAGAAATTTCAATTTTCATTTCAAAATTCGAAAACAAGATCGTTTAATAATTTCTTCCAAGCACACTGAAGGTGCCAATTGCAAAGCCAATGAATAACACCGTTCCCAAATATGTTTAAATGCATGGGAAAAAGTTCGGTCATCATTGGCCATAATGCAATTAATTTTTAAATTGGGCACCCTTTCTTTCAAAATGTTGAATAAGCAACATATTTCTTGTATGTAATTTAATATTAATAACGTGAGCAACAGGGTAAAGTATCCCTCATTAGTCAAGTACAATTAAACTTAGTAAACAGAAAATATGAAAAGTCAATACACAGTATTTTAGATCATACACAATAATTTAAAAAAGTTTTTTTTATCATTTCTTTTTTCCCTAGCTTTTTGTCAACCTATTGCTTAAAAGTTATTGGGTAAAGTTTTTAACAGGTCTTAAAACAATATCTTGCTCTTGAGGTTTATACAGAAGAACACAATTATAAGTCTTTCAGTAACTTAATACTCTTAATATTGACAGAGACATCTTTTTTATTAGTCTGCGAAAACAATGCAAAATAATTAATGTAGTTAGATAAGTTTTAGTTTGTTAAAAAGAAATTCCTAAATGAGGTACATTTATCAGAGAGAGAGAGAACCACTTCTTATATCCTATAACTGAATATATATTCTAATACTTAAAATTTTTCAATATCCGTTTCAAGATTAGCTTTAATGAACTCCATACAAGTTTTATAAAATGGTTGAAATGTTTTGAGGACTCAATTCACGATTATGCTTTGAAAAATATATTACATTTATCCCTTCATTGTCTTTATAAACAGTAATTCTACCAAGATATTCCATTGGCAATATAAAATCTTTGATATTTCTACAGCTATTTTTTATATGTCTTGGAAACTTCACATGTTAGCAAATGTGTTAAATATCTAAATCTACAAATATACTCATGATATGGACAAGGTTAAGGGAAAGTTAAATCTAAACATATTGTGCTGATCTTAAATGTGATTCATATAAAATTTTTTGCGACAGATGGTACATTCTAATAATGATTTTTTTCACCATTAATTGTATTTCCTTGTTTTATCAGCTTTAATAATAGACAGTGATTTATGAATGATTATGAGAAAAATTTGTTTTACAAAATATACATTTTACACACCCTTCTTTAACAAGAGCACCTCCAGAAAATTTGAATTTACAATTATTATTCTCACAATCATTTAAACTTTAGACGAACAACTTACCTCATATTTAAGCTAATTTTCCTAACAATCAATAGAACTTCCGTTTTATTTTCAAGTAAGTTTTACACTCAAGCAGTAACGGCACGAGACCTGAAATTAATGTGGGCAAGATACATTTCACGAGGCCCTCTGGTGGCGTAGAAGAGGGGTTATAAAATAAAAAACCAATTTGTATTCATAAAGAAAAAAAACAAAACTTTTTTCTCATATTTCTTTGGTACATTAAACAATAATGAAAAAAAATTAAGAAACAGAAATTTTTTTACTTTTAGTTTTGCTGAAATCCTTAATGACTGGTTCTTAATTTATCTTCGATACTATATCTGCTTCAATAGATAAAACTGCCACAGCTTTGAAAGTCTTTCCTGACCCATTGTATTTCTTACATAATTTTAATTAGTTTTGATTTTGAAAAGCTCCTCTCAGCAAAAGCGGTACTTGCAGGTATTATTAAGAAAATTCGAAAGGCAGTTTAAATATTTGGGAAAATTTCTTTCAAATCGATCTCTATGACGTATTAGAGCAGATGTTTCACGTCTGTTATGGCGTTGCGTAAATTTAGGATCATATTTTGTAATTCTTCATATAATTCCCAAAGTTGGTAGTCAGTTCTCTCACCTACTTACAGAACTGTGTGTAAATCTTTTTTGACAGTTTTTCAATATTTGCTCTTTTGGTATATTTTTAAATTGTTTAAGTCATAGAGAAAACCAAAGTTATCAAAATTGTGAGAACCCCCCTGGGTTCCAACCTAGACACTAAGATTAACTTGAGGCAAAGAATGACCAGACGCCATTTGTATAGTAACAAATTATATTTATTCACTTAGTTCAAATATCAACCTTCTAATTACAAATATTCAACTATATGTCTACGTCAAAAAGGATTTACCTTTACTATTAAATTAAATTACGAAATATGAAATTAATCAATTACTAAGCTCAATATCGAACAAGTTTACCGGAATAGGAGGTCCGAGAAATACACGCAACTTGAATTATTATCATTCACTAAGATTTAACTAACTTTATTATATTAACGCTTGTGGTAAGAGGTACTAAGTTAGAATATATCACCTGGCTGTACTACCACTCTTTCCAGGTAGATTAATCCTTCTAAGGCTACTTCGCTGAATAATAACAGCAATACTCCAATATCGTAGTCCAATTGAATCTTCCTAACTCGTCACTACTGTTGCTGGCTCAATCGCCTTCTTCACCGCTAACTTACAACGCTCTCCTTAAATACCTTATCTGCTTTGCATATCCCATTTTTTTCTTTTAGAGCTGATTGGAAATATACGTGAATTTACTATCCCCAAAGACGCCTAAGAGTATTAGTGGAAAGGTGCCGTAAAGATTCGTCACAAAATGTTGATTTAAAGACACAAATCTTGAATCCATATTGTTATCACAGAATCACTCGTGGTATTAAAAAAGTCTGTTTCATACCGGCTTTTGACACACTGTATAGGTTGATCACCGCCTTCATAATCAAATATTCTATCTTTAAAGTTACCTTTTTATTTTAAAAATCTTTTGGCAAATCTCATAACTGCTTTTCTCAATAAACTTACAAGCATTTTTCGAGTCCAGTTAGTTGATATTCTTTAATCCAGCTACGAAATGTACGCAAATGTTCAAGAGTACTAAAATAAAATAATAATCTAATATATATTATAAATGCGAAAGTTTGTGAGGATGTTTGTGGGTCTTTCACGCAAAAACAACTGAATGGATTTTAATGAAACTTTACAGTAATATAGCTTATACATCAGAATAGCACATAGGCTATAATTTATAGCATAGACTATAGTTTATAAATATATTGTAGGAAGTGTCCAAAATATAACGATATTTGTCAAGTAAATAGGAAAAAATTCTGCCATCTCCGAGCAATTCAGGCTTGCGCTGCAAAAAAGTCCATGTCAGCATATATCTATCCTTTGTTTGTGAAAGAACTCATTTTGTTTTGGCTACGCAAGGTGGTCGCTTCTAATTAATTCCTCTGATCAGCATAATGCCTATTTTTTTTATTTCAGAATAAAACTAAGTTTTGAAGGGAGAGGTTGTTACAAATCTCTCTTTATTTTAATGTTTTTTTTTTATGATTTTATTATGCACATTTGGTAGTAAGAAATTGGTCTTTTTTCCAAATAAATGCTTTTATCAGTTCTGATACTTAAAGTAAATAAACTTTCTTCACACTGCATCATTTGGACAAATTTTCAAAATTTGTTTGTGATTAGTAGTTAATTATAACGCAATAATTTTTATTGAATAGGCAGATATAATTATTTTTATACTTAAAAAACGCAATAACTACTGTACTGTATTTTTGAGTGTGAGAGTGAGTGAATATTAATGTCGCACTGTTCAGCTACATGAGGGTTTTTTTGGCAACGGATCACGCATATTTTGAACCATGGTCAAGTGACGTGGACGACACCTGAGCTGGAACCCCATTCTCCTAACTACCACACCACACCAACTTAGAAGGAATATTCTACCAATACTTAGCAGGAATATTCTTTGAAATCCGCTCTTCCAAGATATAGCAGCACGGGTTCCATGATGAGTATTTTAGCGGAAAAAATAGTTTGTCAAAATTTAAGTGTCTTATGTTTTTGTATGTTAATGAAGACCTTAGAAAATGATTTGACTGTTTATTTTAAGTGAATGGTATATATAATTAATTTTAAAGTGGAATATATTTAATTAATTTATTAGCTCTAACAGATTAAATTTTCCAAAGTGGAGTATTTTTTTATTTATATCCCTTAATTTTAAATGTAGTGATCCAAAAAAATATTGTATGAAAAAATTGCAGTAAATCATAATGCGGTTGGATAAAGTATTAACGCTGCCCTACACGGCGGGTCTTACCAGTAAAAGCTCGAGTTATGAAAGTAGCTGTGGGGCATTTGCCAACTGGACTCTATCGTTAACATTTCACCATGTTTTCATTGAATCGTCATTATAATTTAAGAAACAGTGCTGCTTATGAATATTACAATTTTAACATAAATAAATGCTATAGAAAGTAATATTAATGTATTATACTTTCTGATAAAAATTATTTACACTATTTTTAAGCGTTCATTACACAGAACTTTTAACAATGTGTTACTTTTGCTGAGCAGAGATCAGCTTAGGAAGGTATTTTCAAAATCGACTTCAAGAGTGTTACGGGGAGTTATAAATAAAAAAATCCTTTTTATCAGCTATTAGATCTACATACTTAAAATTTAACAAAGGCGTTTTATTTCTCTCTCTCTCTCTCTCTCTTTTTGTTTAGCTGAGCTACGCAAAAAAGCTTTTTTTTTTTGTTTAATTTGCAATTCACGTAAAATTAACTCATTAAAAACTTCTTTATCCTTCAATCTGTGTTGTTCAATTTTCAGTTCACCCGTGCGAAGAACGGGTATACCAGCTAGTAGATAATAATGCTGGTGATTGTGTATGGGTGTTGTTCAAATAATACTGGAATTCAAGTTGGTCTTTTCCTGGATTTATTGATAACATTCGATAAACTTCGATAAAACAAAATTTAATAATTTAAATTACCAAGTTAAAATATTAGACTGAAAATAATCAAAATATTAGACTGAAAATAATCAAGATAAAAGTCCTCGAAAGCAACTGCACGCCTAGCTATGCCTAAGCCAAGGTTACAAAATTATCCGTGAAAAACAACAGCACCTAGAACGCTGAAGTCAAGTTCAAGATTAACACTCAGGCAGAATCTGCTACATATGGTTTTCGTCGAGATAGACCACGGGGGTCTGAGCGTGTTGACAGCTATGCTTCACCCACTCAGGGGGTCATACTATTCACAACAGAAATGCATAAAAGGGCTTGTACAGATTGCCATAATTTGCTTATGGTATTGGCACGCGTTGATAACTTATATAATACACTAGCTGGTATACCCGTTCTTCGCACGGGTGAACTGAAAAATTAAACAACACAGATTGAAGGGTAAAGAAGTTTTTAATGAGTTAATTTTACGAATTGCAAATTAAACAAAAGCTTTTTGCATATCTCAGCGAAACAAAAAAAAAAAAGAAAGAAAAATACTTGTTGAATTTAATTATGTAGATCTAATAGCTGATAAAAGATTTCTTTTTGTTTGTTTATAATTCCCCGTAACACTCTTGAGGGTCGATTTTTGAAAATAACTCCCTAAGCTGATCTCTACTCAGCAAAAGTAGCACATTGTTAAAAGTGTTGCGTAATGAACGCTTAAAAAAAAGTAAATAATTTATATCTGAAAGTGTAATACATTAATATTACTTTCTGTTGTATTTATTTTATGTTAAAATTGTAATATTCTCAAGCAACGCCGTTTCTTAAATTATAATGGCTATAATGGAGATTCAATGAAAAACACAGCGAAATGATAACGATAGTCAAATTGGCAAATGTCTAGCTACTTTCATAGCTCGAGCTTTATTAGAGCTTGTAAGCTGCCCGCCCGTGTAGGTGAGCGATACACTTTAATGCTTTTAACTTCCGCATTATGATTTACTGCAGTTTTTTTTCATGCAATATTTTTTTTTGGATTACTACATTGAAAATTAAGGATATGCATAAGCATAATACTCCACTTTGGGGGAAATTTAATCCGTTAGAGGTAAATTAATTAAAGATATTCCACTGTAAAATTAACTATATACACCGTTCACTTAAAATAGACAGTCAAATCGTTTTCTAAAAAGTCTTTTCTCATTAACATACAAAAACATAAGACACTTAAATTTTGACATAAACTATTTTTGGGACAAAAATAATAATCTTTGCAATCCACTGAAAACGCATATCTGCTGCAAAAACTGTTCGCCTTCCCCGCCAAAAATACTCATCATAAGACCGTGCTGCCATATATCATCTTGAAGAGCGGATTTCAAAGAATATTCCTGCTATTCCTTCTAAGTTGGTGGGTGGTAGTTAGGAGAATGGGGTTCCAGCTCAGGTGTCATCCACGTCACTTAACCATGGTTCAAAAATTACGTGGTCCGTTGCCAAAAGCCCTCGTGTAGCTGAACATTGCGACGTTAATATTCACTCACTCCAAAAAAAAAAATACAGTACAGTAGTTATAATTATTTTTATTCTTAAAATGCAATATCCGCCTATTCAATTTAAATTATAGCGTTATAATTAACTACTAACCACAAACAAACTATGGAAACAAGTCCAAATGATGTAGTGAAAGACAGAGTTTATCTTACTGTAAGTACCAGAAGCATTTAAAGTATTTGTTTTGAAAAGATCAATTTCTTACTACCAAATGTGCATAATAAAATCATTAAAAACATTCAAATAAAGAGAGATTTATAACAATCTCTCCCTTCAAAACTTAGTTTTATTCTGAAATAAAAAAATAGGCATTATGCTGTTTTCAGGAATTAATTAGAAGCGAGCGGCTTGCGTAGCCAAAAACAAAAGAGTTCTTTTTCACAAACAAAGATAGATATATGCTGATGTGGGCTTTTTTGCAGCGGAAGCCAGAATTGTTGCAGATGGCAGAATTTTTTCCTACTTACTTGACAAATATCGTTATATTTTGACACTTTTCACAAATCTTTATAAATTATAGCCTATGGTACAAATTATAGCCTATGTGTTATTCTGATGTATAAGCTATATTACTGTAAAGTTTCATTAAAATCATTCAATTGGTTTTTGCGTGAAAGACTCCCAAACATCCTCACAAACTATCGCATTTATAATATATATCTAGATGTAATGATACAATGAATTCCAAACTGAACATTTTATTTAAAATGGAATCGCACTTACTGAGTGTGTTGGATTGTTTCGTTTGGTTTCTTTAGATTTCATACACACACACAATGCATTTGTAAAGGACAGTTTTTGTAGAGATTTTTCTCGCTAGATGGCTGCACCTGTCAACTGTTTTTCGAATTCGCTAAACGGATATAAGCAAGATAGAAATTAATTTATTCAAATAAATGTTAAACTTAAATAATAATTGTTAAACTTATATTTTATGTAAATGCATTTAATTTCTGTTAATTTTTAAAAATGGTTTTCATAATTTATATTTCTGTTTTTATATTTTTCTTTACTCATGTAGTCGTATCGATTGTATTATGCTTAACTGCAGCATAACTGTGTAAAATACTAAAAACGTGGCATTTTCTGTACAACGTGTAGATCTATGTTTGCCGCCGTTGAATGAACACGCAGAATAAAATTCCAGTAGATTTTGATAAAGTTTAATGTTTGAATTAAATGAAAACCTCAACACACTTGAGTATTTATTAGAGTGCTATGAAACAAGCACCTAATAACTTAGTAATCCCGGGATTTTTACTGAATGACAAAATAGCGCAATGGCTAACAAGATCGGGAAATGCAGACTCGCGAAGAACAATTCGATGCTGCAGTGTTCAGAAATTCCCCAAGAGTGGATAGAACCCTCTAAATTAGTAAGTCTGAAGAACTGCTCCCTTGAAGCTGGCTACAAACGAAGCCTGGAGCCTAGCCCTCATCACCATCAGAGTAGTTAGAAAGTCGCAGCAAACCGCGCTATGCCACTACCCTCAGGGGCGCTGTTTCACCATTTCCGATTCGGAAGAAGTACCCTGCGCAATGCGCCGTGCAGTTTTAATGAGTTGGAAAACGAATACCAGCAGTAATGCCAGCGCGGCGAGTCCTGCTGCCATACGGGACATCACTTTGTGGCCGCAATTCCGGGTCTGATTATTTGTCATGACAGAGAAACCGATGTCAATTCCCGGTGGATAGCGGAGCTGGAGACGTTTCGATTCTCCCGGACAAAGCGTGAGTGCCAAGACCCTAACAAACTGTATGTGCTGCTATCGGCACTGAAATTCCAACATATGGCTCCGTAAATTCTCAATGCTGGACTCTTAGTTCCAAGACGCCCCCGCGCCACGCGGCTTTTTCTTATTATTGCCAGTGTTGAGCGAGGAATCATGCAGGTGCTGATTTCTTTCCCCCAAAAATTCATTGCTGATAGATCTCTGCACCAACAGGAAATTAATCGATGAGTAAACAAATCTTTCACTCAAAGGAGAAGTTGCTACCATCCAAGCAAACAATGATCCTCAGCACAGTCAATATCTAATATTTAACCTGCTTGCTTTCTAACCTGATTTAACCAAGCCAAACTTAGCAACAGATTGTTAAAAACATGAAGTAAAAGCACCACATCCTAACAACTGGCCAACCGGTTTATTCGAAGCGCAAGACAACCAGCCCCCGATAAGTTGAAGCTGGCGAAGCAGAATTCAATTCTAAGTGCTGACAACGACATTATTAGACTCGAAACACTGGCAAGTCCGTATTTAGTTACTAAAGTGATGGTACATTACAAAGCCATTGCTAACCAAACACCGCTTCAAATGCATTATACTGGTGGAGATTGTGCGAATTCTACAATACAATATATGATCGATATCCAATTCCTTCAGAATTGAGGATTCCAATCACATCCCTGAAGGATAAAAAATACTTCCTCGTAAGATGGATCTAGTAGCGTTTATTATCAGATACCAATTGCGAGGTGAAGACAAAGAAAACTGCCATCACCAATTCCATTTGGGCTTGTACGAGTTCAATACTATGAGTTTTTAATCATGAATGCCTCCTTCAACCTTCCAACGTTTCGGCCACTAGTACTGTATGGACTCGACTTTGCTTTCCCGTATCTTATACGCTTTAATTGCCGCCTCATCTGCACTGAAGAGTGAACACAGTAGTGAACACCTAAAAATGTATTTGAAAGGATTCCAGCACATGGACTCTTCGAATAAATGTCTCCAAATCAAAGTGATGGAGCGCCTAAGCGAATATTTGGGATTTCATCACTGCAGAAGGTTCTCAATATTGCCAGAAAGTTCAAGCTATCTTCCTCACCACAAACTAATGGTAGAAACTATTCAAGCGACCTGTGAACGTTTTCTTGGGCATGATAATGAAGATACCTAAAGGATGCTGCTAAGACCTAAGCACCCTCTACATGAACCCGGTTAAAGCGAAAAGAAATACTCCAGAAAGTGGCCGGACACTGATGACACCAGGAGAAGCTTCGAAAATGCAAAACTGACCTTGCCAGCTGCTTTTATCATTTCAAGATCTGACTACCCTCATCACTTTGCACAGATATATCGACGTTGTGGGCGCAGTACTCCAGCAGCAATTGAAAACGAGCGTTGAAACCACACACACTTTACTCCAAAAGAAGCTAAATGAAAACACAAACAAGGTATAGTACCTATGATCCTGAGAACTATTGGGAATATAATCTTTCAGTGAAACATTTCAAACACCTGGAAAAATTGATTTTTTAGCTATGATATCTGATCACAAGCTTCTGTCTTTGCATTTCCTATAAAATGAAAAGCATCACCAAGACAGCGAACGACAACTTCAATACATTTCAGAATTTATTGTAAATATCTCACAACATGTATTGGGTAAAGATAATGTTAGTGTTGCGAGATGTGCCTTATTCAGAATCTATCCAATTTCCGAAATCAATCTTCGAGGAAATTGCAGAAGAGCAAACCACTGGACCCAGAAGAGTCGCAAAACTTCAGGTTGTACAACAAATTTTAAAACGAATCCCTTGACATTGCTATATATATATATATATATATCTGAAAACTCTTGGTGTGACATCTCAACACAAAAATGTTAGGCCTTACATCCCACAAAATTCAGGTTTCAAATATTTCAACTAATTCATGGCTTAGCTCACCCGTATTAAATCTACACAGCAAAACTGATGACTGAAAGTGTACAAGGCCCTGGTCAGGATATTAAAAAAGCAAGTCAGAGAATGTAAGCAAAAAGCTTTCACTAAGATGCCAAAAATGTAAAGTCAGCAGGCATACAAACCAAATTAGGAGACTTCGAACAACCAGATGAAAGGTTTAGTGTAGTTCAAGGTAGATCTCATTGGAAACTATCACCTTCAGAGAAGGGATGCAGTATTAACCTCAGATTGACCGATTCTCTGC